>VZRS01005930.1:412006-613647 GCA_013398055.1 Ifrita kowaldi
TTTTTTAATTAATTTCATCTGTAACCAGGGATGTTGAAAGAATTTCAAAGTAACAAAATACATAGGAAACAAGATCATCACCAATACTGATGAAATTGAAGTTATTTGTGGTGACAGCACTAAATGATCTTCTTCACAGTGATGGGATGAAGTGCTTCTGGCTGAGCCAGGGGGTGAAATGCACAGGAACAAGATTTTCCAATTCAAGGCCCAGCTGCAAGCAGCAGTAGACTTTTCCCTGACTTGCCCTTTTGTTGCTTTTGAAGCATTATGCACAAAGTGTTATGCATATCACATAAAATGGGATTCAGCTAACATAAAAACTAATGTTTTAGCTACTGACAAACAGTGCTTGCACAGCTTCAAGGCCTTTCTTTTTCACTCTGCTGCCCCAGAGAGTAGGCTGGGGATGAGCGAGGGGGTGGGGGTGAACTCAGCTGGGACAGCTGATCCCAGCTGACCAAGGGATATTCTGTACCGTATAACGTCATGGTCAGCAATAAAATTGGGGGGAATTTTTCTAAAGTATCTGCTGCTTGGAGACTGGCCAGGCATTGATCTTGTGGTGGTGAACGATTCCTTTTGTGCCACTTACAGAATCATTGAGGCTGGAAGAAACTTCTAAGATCATTGAGTCCAACTGTTACCCTAGAACTGTGTTAGCCCGCCATGTTCACCATTAAACTATGTCTTCAAGTGCCATAACCACATGCTTTTTGAACCCTTTCAGGGCTTGTAAGTCCACCACTCCTCTAGGCAGCCTGCTCCAATGTCTGATCATCCTTCACCAATTAAAAAATGTTGTAAGAAATGTATGAAGTACACACCCATGATTCTAATGTGCTCCAAAATCCTCCAGAACTGTTTTATCAATGAGAAACTTTTACCAGTTTATACTAAACCTCTTTCTGTCTCTCACACTTGCTCTTGATCTTTATCTTGACCCACAAGTTCTTTTGTTTTTCCACTTCTGATTCTCTCCCACGTCCCCTTGGGAGGGAGAGCAAGTATCTGGGTGGAGGCTTTACTGCCACCCATCTAAACTCCCCACATTCTCAACACTAACAAAGTTCTGATGAAAACCTGAAATCTAAAGAAATTATTATTGACTTCTTCAAGGCTTTTATTCAAAGGTATAAATAGAGCATATTAAAAATATTAATTTACAATAGTTTTAAAAAATTGCAAGCATTATCATGAATATTAATTGCTGCCACCCCATTTTAACTGCAGTCAATGTAAGAGTATTCAATGCATGAAGAAAAAGCTCTTATACCATAACACAGACGAAGATCTATCCCATTGCTGCTGCATCTGTATAGTTTACTTTTTTCACCATACAGTGAGCATACAATAGCTGCATATACAGAATGAAAAATGGAGTTTCAGACCGGTTCCAACTTGAATGAAACTCAAGTGTCCTAATTTAAAAATTGCATATTGACCTCATAGAGTCCAAGTCATAAAAATACACTATGCCTCAACATTATATTTTTTTATAATTCCCAAGTCTGAATAATTTTCTGATATCACTGAATTATTTCACATCACTTATGAGGATTTATATTTTGGTTTGAGAAAACATGACATCTGTAATATTCTGTAGAAGCTATGCAGTGAAATAAAGAAAAAGAAAAAGGGAAAAAAAATACTCAAGTTGATATTCAACTGTGTATGTAAGAGCAGATTTAATACATTCCTGGAAGACAGAGAGGAACGTACAAGGTCATCAGGCTGTATCTTGATAACTGATTAAGCCACAACATTTCAGGTTGCTCATTGCAGCTGGGTCACTTTGTTTATGCAAAGAAACCAGTAAATTCCACTGGGAATATTGCAGCCTCCATACTGCTTCCCTGTAAGAAGCTTACAACTTATACCCTCTATTAAAAAAAAAAGCCCAAGACAACAATCTCAGAGGACGCAGTCCTGTCAGATCTTCTGTCCATATTAATTTAAGAGTATGAATAATCCCATTTGGGTCTTCTATTGTTAATGTGAAGAACTAGATGAACATTTGAACCCTGGATAGTTTTGCCTGTGTCACTGTATTTGGGAATGGCTTAAGGCTGAAATTCATCTCACCACACTTTGCATATTTAAGTTATGTATTTAATCTAATCAAGTTATAAAATTTGTGTCTTCTGGAGACAGTTAATGGGACTCTTTTCTGGAGCATACATCATTTGACTCCAGCAGAGACACTTCAGGCTCTTTCACTATTGCTTAAGTTGAACTCAATAGCAAGCTGCTTCTGAAATGGGTTCTTCTATCTCTTCCACCTTTCCCTGTGGGTTCCTCTTTCTTGTGCAGGCATAAGGATTGAGGTACCAGTTTGACTGAGTTGCTTGAAAACTAATCACTATTCTGATGGGTTTGCTTTAAGATGGGCCTCTTCCCTGGAGCAGTGAGAATTGATTCTGGAGCCAGACGTAAGGGGAAGAATTCTCAGTCTTTGGCAGAAGCCCTCAGTCAGGTTGATTTAAAATTTTATGAAATAGTTGTTTGATTAATCGATTTTATTTAATTGAGTTTATTTAAGATCAGGCTGTTTCTGACAGTGTTTTTTTTTTTCACTCTCCTTCTGGCCTCTGCCATGTTTTCTGCTGCTTTCCTGTTAGTGGTCCTGTTACAGACCAGAGGAGTACAGAGTACAGTACACAGAGGAGTAAAGAGAACTAACTCTGTGAATAAAACAGAAAGAACTTTGAAGGTTCGAAATATTCCCCAAAAACAAGATAAAAAGCAAACGAGACTAAATGTTGATGCCAAAAAATTGATATATTTTTATTTAATAGTAAAAGAGGTAAAGAGAAAGAAAAGTGGGGAAAAGTTAGAAAAAAACTAAGGTTGCTTTAAAAAGCATAGAATAGGTCACCACCGCACTGTGCTACCTTTGCTGCTGCTGAGACGGGGTGGGGGGGAGCAAAGCAGTTTTTCCCTTTTTCTTTTTTTTTCAGCTGTTTGAAGAGTCTTATCTGTCTCCTCCGATCTCTGGCGCAGTTTGGCTGGGATGCGGCAGCCCATCCTCCGAGATGCATGCGCGGTACCCGGTGGCTGCAGCCGAACCTCGGTCCACTCGCGGTGTTCTTGCCACGGGACTCAGGAGCGGGATGGGGGTTCCACAACTCACTCGTGACTCCAGTCCAAGGTTGCAGGATCGGGGGATTCTCCCCAGTTGGGCTTCATCGGCTCCAGGAGGCCTCAGAGTGTCTCGCAGCAGACGATGGTAGTGGGGGGGAAAGGCACAGGTCAGGGATTCTGCCCCTCGCTTTCCCCTCCACATTTTGCACCAGTTTCGCCTTCCTTTTTATGGGCCTCAAGGCAGGCTACGCACAGTCCATCCTGCACATGGTTCTCAGATGTTCAAGAGTGATTGTGATAAGCAGACAGAATGATGAAGCACTTTTTGAAGCCTTCCTCTTATTGTCAGACTCTTACAGGTCCATAGTCCTGTGTAAGGAGAAAGGTAGCAAGGAGAAATACGTGAGTGCAGTTTGATCACCAAGTTGTTCAATTCACTCCACAAGTCAGTCAGCGTTATATCCAAAATGTAGGAGAGAGAGAAGGAAAATCTGGTGGAAGGATTGGATGCAAAAAGTGCAGGACCATAACTTTCAGTGGAAATTTAGGTTGCTATCAGCTTCTGCTGATAACAAACATTCAGGACAAAATGTTTAGGACAATTTGCCATCCTGATCACTTCAGTGATCATAAAGAATGAAACACTGGTTGAGATTGCATACCTGTGTTTTTGTGTGATATGAATCCCTTCCTACATGACAAGAAATACTGACATATGGTTCTTTAACTTACTTTTTGAATTTCCCTTAAAAATAAAAATAATTAACTAAACAAAGGAAAAAAACACAGCCAAGAGGACACCAAACAAAAAAAACTTTACAGGCAAACTTTGAAAACCAAATTGCCTCTCTCTTTCTCTTATTTCCCCAACAAACATAATCGGGTAGAAGATAATTTTTTTTTAAAATTATTCTTTAATTTACAAACAATTTTATATTGCAGTTATTAACAGAGAGTGTCTAGAGATAAATCACATCTTTCTCTTTCATTAAATAAGCAAGTTGAGGATATCACAAATCTGATGTCAGGTAGAAAATATTCCCTTTTTTCCATATTAAAATCATTTTGATTTGCTTACTTTATGCATGATTTCTGATAGGACAACATCCTAAATATGTCCACAAAAAAAAAGGTGCTTTAAAATTTCCACAGTTGTGTCAAGGAGCTAACACATTGAAAAGGATGTGAAGAGAAGAAGCTTATGAGCTAAAAAGTGGCTCACAGGATTCAGTTCACCAGAGTGAAATGTGGTAACGAACTCAGGACTGATAATATTCACTGGCAGAGGCTACTGTCTAGGAAAAAGTACAGTGTATTACATGGGCTAAAGGAAAGGATTTTGCACTCATCTGTGAAATATGTACATGCAAAGTAGAGCAAGTAAGATCTTCAGCTGGATTTTCGGAAGGACAATAAGAAGTGGTTTCTCAGTAGCTAGATTTTCAGAAGATAAATTAGGATATTTATAACTTAGAGGAATTTTCTGACTGAGGTTTCTTAGGAAATCTGGGTTTAGCTATTCCAGAAATGCAGTATGTGAAGTTGTTTAAGTTAAAATTTTTAGAAAAAATAATTCTCAGTTATGAGCTGGATTCCAATTCTGTTACTGATCAAAAAAAAAAAATTTCCTTTCTGTAATTCTTTTTGTCTATTTTAAACAGCCTTGTCCCCTGAAACTGTCTTTGAAGGGAGAGAATACTCTTTCTTGTCTTTCTGACTTGATTTCTTTTTTCTTGAGCAGGGTCTTGCATCTTACATGTACATCCAATGCAGGAGATAAATCAATCTTCTATTGCCTGCAAAAATATATCTGCTCTGGACTTACCTGCACTGCTGAAATAAAAAGAAAAGCAATAGTATTGACACTCAGATTATAGAGATTTGATATTCTTTGTTCTGGATAGTCAGAATTACTTCATACAGGAAAATTATAAATGGGCTTACTTGAAAAGCAAGAGATCATGAGTGGAGCTGCAGTGTGTGTTTAAGCACAACTTCTTTCTACCTGAGTTGTAAAAATATTTAAACTAAACCAAATACTTCAACAAGAAATCCTGAGATTCACTCACTTTGGGATTTCTCACACTATGGTGTTAGTGCACGTGTAGGATGGAGAAGCAGTGCAGTACCAAGTCTTCCAAAGGCCAGACAAGGAATGCAAAGCTATCTACTAACAGGAGGAAGACTTACAGCTGATTAAGGAGGGTAGGAAATAAGAGTGACATAGGCAGATTTTAGCTGATCATGACATAGATGTGAGATATTCTCATGTCATACATAAATCTCTGTGCAGGACTTGGTAGTGGATCCTAAGAGAAAGTATCTTAAATTAGCAGTGGTGAAAGACCAAAGTACATAAACGCACACAGCCACAGAGTGGTGTCCACTGGGTTACTGAATCTTTGCAAAACTTAAAGATATCTATAGAAGCACCAAGATAGCTCAAATTAAAGATAGCAATTATGCTGTGTCACTACTATCAAGTTTTTAATTTTTTTTATATTAAATAAACTTACTATATTAATAAACAGAATTTCCCTAAAGCACTTGATATTTTTATATATGTGAAAAGGTATATAACTATGTAAATATAACAGTCTGGAAGGGAAAATAACCCAACATTAATACAGCATTAACAGTAGATAAGTGGAAGTAGAATGAATGCATTTTTTAATTGAAGGCAAATTAACATATTTTTCTTCTACTATATTTCTTTATTTTATCATCAGGTTCTCTAAACACCTGTTCGCTGACTACAGTTCTTGCCTTCTTTTAGGTCCAAATCCACAGATGAATCATCTTCATCTGCTGCTGGTACTCATCTGCCCTCCTGCTTAAGACCTGGTTCCAACTTGCTTTTAAAAACCTGTGAAAGCATAATACAGGTAAAAGGCCAATCAGTTCAGGCAGGAACAATCACTACTTTGGCTTAAGGGTATGGCTGCCAGCCATAAGCACATCTGTCATATTGCTTTGAAGAAAAGTGAAGCTTCATATAGGGCCAGAGATGCATTTGCATAATCTTTTTGACAATAAGTGACAGAACTGCAATAAGGTCTATTTTGGACTATAAAAAATTGTGAGCTGTGAAGGAAGAAGGTGAGGTGGGAATAATAAGACAAATATTCAAGTAGAAATAGGAAGAGCAGATGGGTTAGACAGATATCTACATAGTGGAAACAAGTATTATGTACAAATGCCTTTTCTGAAAATGGGTATTTTTCTACTGGTGTAGGTATTTCTGAACAAAGCAAGAGCACTAGAAAATTGGAATAACAGAGGAGGATCAAAGGATGAAGCCTTTGGGAGTATAAAAATAGCTATAAGATGGTGCATAGGGTTCTGCTGTGGAAAACAAGGAACACATTAATTATATGAGAGTGTTAGGAATATTGACATGTGGGACCTATAGCCAGTGTATGATCAGAACTACTTTGTATTATGTGATATTGCATAGATATGAGTGATCTTTGCACAACAAAGCAGTGTCTAAATGTTTAAAGAATTTATTCTTTTGATATCCTTAACATGGAAAAATATTCAGAACTGTATGTTGTCAGTATATACACATGTACATACTTTAAATATGGTGTTTATAACACTGAGCTGCGTGTTGGCATTATATTTAGAGATGATTTAAATTTTCCCTAGATTTACGAAACACATTGCTGATGTTGTTTACACTTTGAATTATTGGCAGATGTTGTAATTTGAATTGTCTCATGTGTGCTGGGTCAGATAAATCAGATGCTTTTATTTCCAGAACTTGATTATCAAATACACTCAAAACAGATTCTTTGACAAATACAAACAAAAAGTTTCTGCAAAAATGTGTTTAAGCAGAATGCAATAGTCCCCAGGAGATACAATGTAGTTTAATTTTGATCCATAAGTACATTGGTGGAACAGAAAAATAAAAGCACAACTAACATTTTCAGCATGTCAGATCATAGCTATCATCAGTTCTCAAACCCTTTTGGTGATTTACACAGTGGTGGAGTAAGCTCGTATCTTGGCCCATTTCTTGAAAATCTAGGTAACTAGGGATGGTCTCTCTAATATCATATGCCCTGCTGTTTGTGTCTTACTCTTTGGAAAATACTGATACAATCTTCCAGCACAGAGATCAACTTTTCTTCGCTCTTATGAATTACTTTCTAAACACTTTATTGCAAATTGTTGGAAAGATCTTGCTGACTGGAACAAATTCTGTGCAATCAAGGATAATTGCTTTACAATGGCAACTGAACATTTGTTGGAAGCTTGTGTGCCCACGATCCAAAAATGAGCTATCAAGACCTCAGCACAAATAATGACAATATTCAACTCGATCTGCAGACAAGCTTGCTCCTTTTACAGGGCAGTCAGCATGCAGGCATGGATCCAAGATGGTTGAAGTAAATAAGGATTCACACTGTTTAAAGCAGAAGTTATGACCTATGTTAGAGTTATTAATTACTCTGTCCTTTAAACAGTATGAATAGAAATAGTTACTTTCAACTCAAAGGTTTCAAATGTGCTAAAAAAGACAAGAAATTTTAGGTCATATACTTGCAGAATGTCAAGGACTTCTTGCTTCACTCCTGGGCTTCTATAAAACCTCTCATCTGTTTCAGACTTGGGTCTAAAATCTGGTTATCTTTAATGGCTATTTTCTATTCAGGTTATACCTATAATATCTATAATATCATATCTATATTATATTGTACTAATTAAATATTTTTTTATTTTCACATTTCCAAACTGAAGCACTTGGTTTTCAGCTGAAAAATAAAACAAAAAAATACACAAAACAGAATAAACTCCTTTACTCAGGAATAAGACCTTGGTATTGGTGATTTTCAGGAAAAAAAAAAAAAGCACATGACCTTTATAATTATATTCTCCTTTTAATGTGATTCTAAGTATTAAGATTCTATAGAATCTTCCTTAATGCCATTTTTATTTTATAAGATCATGTAGCAGTTTTGTTTTTTTTTAACTTCTGGAACAAGAGTGATTCAACATAGTACTTTATGCCCACATTGTCCCTGAAAAGGTTTGCTCCTCATCAAGATGGCACCTTACCTCCTTGGAAGGTCAGTTTAGAGACTTTGTAGCAGCCAAAGTAAATGAGAATAGAAAACGTAACATATTTTTACTTAGTAGAGAAGTACCTGATGGCCTGTGTTGCTGTATTCATTATACTGCTGGCATGAATTATATTTCTCTTGCCTGCAAATGTCTCCAAAGACACAAAACACGCACCAGAATGGAATAAGAAGACTTATGCACAGAGCCCTTCATAGACATGATTGTTTTTAACAGGAGAAAAACACAGAAAACTTAACCAACCAACCAACCAAAAGCTCACCCCCAATAACAAAAGCAAAAACCTCAATACAAGCCCCTCATAAACAGCTACTGATACCTGCAGTGACAACTGCTTTACTCAGCATGAATGACCCTTTAAAAAAATTATTTCAGTAAGACAGAGCACTCTTACCACCCATCAAGTGGCACTTTGTAAATAACTACAAACAGGGCAGCCAAGGAGTTAATCAGATCTCTAGCTTTCCACCCTTTGTTGAAACAATATCCTTCAGTAACCTCAACAGCCTATCTACATACCGCATTGACATTTTTTCAGACCCTCAAGCGCTGTTTGCTTCTTTCTCAAACCCTTGTGATATGCAGGAATGCTCTAGGCACTGAACAAGTCAAGAATCCCTCCTGGTATTTGCTTGAGTATTTTCACTGAGAGATTTTCCTTTAATCAAAATAAATAGTCTGTTTCACGCCAAAAGTGATCTTATTGACAGATTCTAAAAATGTTAAATGAGCAACCTGTTCTGTAAATGTTGCTTTTCTAATTTAAAATCATTACAGCACTGGAGAATTGACATGGTGTTATTTGTTATAATTTCTTGTTTGGTTAGTGTAAGTTATTCCCGTGATTTCTTCTTTGATTTTAGCTTTATTTAAAATCATTAGCAAGTATTACATTTATATTTACAATCCTCACAGTGAACCAACACCTGGAAGTTATGGAAACCAATACTGCTTTAATACTGGTTTTGGCATTTGCTAAATTAGATCTCGTAACTTTTCAATATTCAACAGATTTGTGTTTCTATGTTAGTTCTTTAATAGATTTCATATTTCTCTTGGTATTCAGCTATTTCTATTTTTTCTGTGTTAATTCAAAATATTTGTAATGAACAATGAAGCAATAGTCATAAAATATACTGAATAACTAGGTGAGGTAGCATAAGGATAATTAGACCACAGCATATTAGCATGAAGTCCTTGGACTTTAAACTTTACTATATTTCCAAAAGATGTCAGAACCCGTGGTTTTACACTCTGATTTTTTAAAATATATTTTTATTTAAAATACATAGAAATCACCCTATAGGAGAAGAAGTACTACTGAGTAGAGCATGATCATTTCAGAAATTAAAAAAATTAATTACACAGGTGTATAAAGAAAAGCATTACATAGATGGAATGTCCAATGCCTCTTATCCATACATCACACATTGATTTTATATGGAAAATTTCAAGAATTTGTTTTGGGGGCATATCTAAAACAGAATTGAAGACCCTTATGGGTGCAGTATTGTTGATTTATCGAAGAGACTTCTGAAATATTTGGTCAATTCGTGTTTAATTTCAGCCTCATGGTAATTGAACAGTTTTAGTATTTGGGTGCAGATAAGTAGCATTGTCATTGAAACAGTTCAATTCTGATGTAATCTAGTTTCATTTATTTATACTTATTTATATTCATTTATCAGTTATATCTCTGATAAATAACATTAATGAAGGTAAGACTCTATCACAATCTCCTGTTATATAAGCAGTAATTAAAAGTGCTCAAAACATAGTCTTGAAAATGTGAGTCTCTTTTATAGTATTTGAGTCCAGACAATAAGAATGACAATGCATATGTATTTATTTATGAACAGTTAACATTATAAACCCAAAGATTTCATGATAATTGATGTGTATGTACCATTTCTACACATTCTGGAGGAAAGATAGTCTAAATATTAAAATTATTTATTTTTAAAACCCCACAATATCACCCCATTTTCTTTCTCCCAACATTTTTTCTTATTTTTGCCAGTTTCTAATGCAACCTTTATTCAACATAGAAAGTTTTCTTTTGCACATTTATAGTACTTCAAATAATGAAGTTTAGCATTTAATAACATAAGATTAATTTGCACCATCACCCCAACTAAAAAAACAGAAAACAAAACCAAAACAACCGAAGAACAAACTCCCCGACAAACTAGAATCAATAATACGTCAGACTTAGGCTTTTATTTTTCTAAAGACAAAACATCTTTAGAAATACAGAATAAACTAAAATACACCAAGTAGTATTTACTGTAGGCTTTCCCTGTTAGTAATCTCGAGTCTGCTTAAGGTCATGGTAGATCTCTATCCCTATTTCTTATTGCTTCACCATTGCAAATTTTCCTGGAGCCTTTCTATTTTCATAGTCATTGTGATTAATCTTACAACTGTTATTTTCCTTTCTTTTTTTTTTTTTTTTCCTTTTTTTCACATTGCTGTCTGTATAATATTGTAAGAAACATCTGATCTCTACCATGAAATTAAAGGGCAGGCAGGTGTTCAGACATCTCCAGGAAAGCAGGGCTTTCATGTCCACATGTAATGTCGACTTCGGAAGACAAATGTCATCACTCCAAACATCCTCCTGCTTCCCTCAGCTGAGCATGATGTCATCACAAATCCCAAAGCTAGCCCCATAGAAGCTATTATGAAGAAAAATAATTATTTCTCAGTGAATACCAGTAGACTGTGAGATCAGAGATATTTATGGTCTGTTTTGGTTGTTAGTTTTGTTCTGCTCTCATGTATTTCCACATGTATGTTTTAGGGTTTCATAATTGTCCCTTGTTCTGCAAATATCTCAGAGGCTGAATACTGAAAAGACATTATACCATGCTTTGGTTAAACAATATTAAAAATTAACTTGCCTTGACTTTCCAAGGCAAAAAGCAAAGGAGGCTGTTTGCTCATTATTCAGCAAAGAATTATGTGCAGGCAGTGCACAAGCAGAAAGCACAGAAAAAACTTGGTGGTGTTTGTGCTCATCTTAATTATTTTATTGTTTTCTTCTATCTGAAGACATTTTTAATTCTAATCTCCACTTCATTCCCCAGGAGTATCCAGCAGATTATAATATTATTCTTCAAAACCTGTGTTTTAATGACAGCTATGATGGCTAGATGACACCAAGAGATTTCTGCAAAAAGACCTTCCCCAGCCTGGTGTGAACTTCTCATTATTCTGTCCATGCCGTCCTGTAACAGGGAAGACACTCAGCTTTTAGCTGTCATCATTCAAATTATGCTAGACTGCCTGTTTACTGTCCAGGAGCCTTAGTCAGAGCTCTGATGAGAGGTACAGGTGTGATCAGACCCAGCAACCAAGCTGAGATTTTGTACCTTTATCCTTTCACCGGGAAGCTATTTGTTTCAAAATCCTTAGCCACCTCTCACTGAGATTTACAGAGAGTGAAAATAGATAGGTCACTCACAAATTCCGTGGGAGGCACACCCCTTCCCCTTTCCTCCAGTGTTAGAGAGGCTTTTCTGAGGGCCTGGGGTGTTTACACACTGCCACCTGCTGCTTTGATCTCCTTGATCTGGGTTTGCTCTGCGCTCAGCAGCACTGGTGATCAGTTCCTCTCTGTCTAATTCTGCTCGTCCTCCTGCAGTTTGATCCAGAGCCCAGTGGAGTCAAAGACTCCTAAGACTTCCTTTGGCTTCAGTGGATTTTGGAGTCTGCCAGATACATAATTAATTTATTTCAATGGGCTATGAATCAGCCTTTTTGTACTGCCAGATGTATAATTAATATTTCAGGATGAATTCCAGGTAGCTTGCTGGTTTGTAAGGTTCTTCCTACTGTCTCAGTTCCTGTCTCCCGTGTAGTAAGGTCATAAATTAAACTCTTATATTCTTAAAAGAACAAGCAAACCAATACAATTAATAAAACCATAATTCGATGCTTTTAAATACCTATCAGTTCCACAAGAAAAATACCTCAAAGGACATTGCAGTCTCAAGACCAATAGCTTTTTCACCCCAGTGTTTCCAAACGAGGGTTACTTTTTCATTATCTGATAAAATACATCTTTGACTTCAGTTTTATCTTTGTAACTTGAGGGAGAATTTCAAGTTGTTCATGTAGAAAAAAGTGAATTTGCTGAGATTTTCTGGTATCACTAGTTTAACACATTGCTTCAAAAATCTTTCTTACATTAATGATTACAAGTGGCCAAATGAGGCAACTGGAATATTTCATTCTTCTGTAAGGGCTTGTCCTGAAATTAAATACAATCCTTTTCTATTCCCACACAAGCAGCTTTTTCTTCCTTTGAAGTCTTATATAGACTCCAAGACAAGCCTGCCATATTCTAGCCTGCTAATAGAGCCTCACTCTTCAAAACAGCACAGTCCACAGCCTGCGGCTCCCACTGCTTTTACTAATGCATCCTCTCACCTTTTTAGTCCAAGGCAAATTTCCATTTTCCCCAAGTGTTGCTTTACACGAGAAAATAATGTCTGCTCTAGCCTTATGAATTGTGTCCACCTAAAATAAACATACTGCTAAAGGACACAAAGGAACTTGGCTGTGTTCTATTTTCATTCCATGTCATTGGTACTTCTTTCTCACCAAACTGATATGTAAAAATCAGTGGATATTTGGGATAGTTAAGAAGTACGAAAACTGTTTTGTGGACTCACCAAAACAGTATTTTTCTTTTGCTGACCTACTGCCTGCCTGTCTTTTGGTTGGATGACCCAGACTGGTTTTCTTTTTGGTTTTGTTTTGGGTTTTTTGGGTTTTGTTTTTTGGTGATTTTTTTTCAGTTTCAGATAAAGCAAAAATATTTGCAAAGCTGTGCTCTTAAGTTTCAGCAAGTATTAGGAAAAAAAAATGGCATTGCCTTGTAATTGCATTGATGGTTGTTCCTGATTCTCACATGGTGGAAAATTGTATATAAAGAGTAACTTAGAAACCATTTCTGATGAGCCTTAAAGATGTGATCAACTTAAAAAGGCAATCTGAACAAAAGCTTTGAAATTCACTGCAGGAGCTTGCTTTCCAATAGTAACTTCTTTGATTTCAGTAAAAAATCATGAGCCTCATAAATTAGGTTCATTTCTTCAAAAATAGGTTATTTTTATTTAATGAGGGCATTTCGTAAGCAATGAATGATTATCTTAATGAAATTCACAAACTGCTTCATTAATCACCAAGTTTTGAAAAAGATGGAAGCAAGAGTGAAAGAAAAAAATGGTTTCTTGGTAACACTATGATTTATGTTAAGTGTATGAAGTACTGCATAGCTATCTTTTTAAAAACTGGGCGGTCATCAAAAGATTGTCAGGTACTGAAGTTCTCAAATTTTGTTTTAAATCTTTTGACAGTTGCTATTAGTTTGTGTTTTTCCGCTACTCTGTGCTTTAAATAGACAATGCACAAAACATTCAGAGCTGTTACTGGTGCTTGAGGATGAATCCTATCCACTACTGCATTTTCTCTAAGCTTTAAAGTAAAGTTGTTGACACAGTTTAGCAAAAACACTTAGTCTCTTAGATATCACTCTGCTTCTGAATAATCTTTTTAGTGTAGAGATCAAAAGAAAAGCTTTCATCATAGATCTTGAATTGGACTCTAATCAGTGTAAGAGTTCCATAAGCTTCAGTGCAAGACCTTTTCATTTTTTTCATGTGAAGATCAATTAGATCATAAGTTTTTCAGAACAAACATCAGATTCTTTCAGTGTTTACTGTACTAAACAATGCAAAGCACCACAGTTTTGGCTTCAAGAAAACAAACTGTAATTGACATGTTTGTCTCAGAGTGTGGAAAGATCAAAAACAGTGAACTACTTTCACTGCTCAACTATGTAAATTGCATCAAGACTAAACTAGCCATAGTCAGTCCCACAGATCAGGATGAGTGCACAGGTGTTAGATGTTCTTTTAAATGTCAAATTCTTATTTTCAGTTTACATAGGCAAAAATAGCTTGCCTTCTCTTTGATTTTAAAAAGGCTGTGTATTTTTTTTCCTCCGTGGTAGCACAGAGTTCTTTTTTTTTAGCATAAGTGGACAGGAAAGTATAAGGAAAAAGCTGCCATGCCAGAGTTTTGCTAAATTATATCTTTGGGAGGAAATATGACTACATCTTTTATCTTTTCCCCTAAAGCACAAAATTCTTATTAACCATGTATGATGAGGCAGTGTGTGGCTGGAATACTTACTGTAAATAATATCAATTGCACATTTGGAGAACTTATTCAAACATTATTTGAAGCCAGTGGGGATCTTTCCATTGATTTTTAAAGAGTTAGAAATCGGCCTTTAGCCTTGCATTCTGTTCATGAATCATTCAGAAGCCAATCCTGATGTCTAGTTATTTGTAAGTATTGGACTAATAGTTTGGACAAGCAACTTCTGGTCTACGGCTGTTTCCAAAATGTTAATTTTGACTGTTTGCTGTTCAGTATTCATAATGTGTGATTAGTCATCTACCTCACCACCATATTACATCTATCTAATTGACAGAGTCCAACTATCTAAGCTATAGTATCTATCCATTTGCATTCTTACAATGGAGCAGCTATGAATAGCAAATGTTGAATAGTGAATAATGAATAGTAAATAATTTATGTAAGATTTTTAAAACAAATATTCACTTGTGCTAATGTCTGTGAAAGTTTTGGATTTGAGCACGTTTTCACTAATGTTCAGCAGCTACAACAAGATTTTGGAATAACATATAATAACTTGAATATTATTTATGATTATATTTTTAAAGGAAAATTAACTTCTTTCTTTTTAAGTTTTGGATTACAGCTGCAGTATAAAAAGGGAAGGAAACCTCATTATTGATAGGAAAAGTGGTCAAGGGCTTTTTTGACTTCATTGTTTTTCTTCCACTCAGAGGCCTCCTGGACTTAAGGGACTAATGATGTGCCGTATTTCCTTCTTGAGTTAAACATGTCCTCTGATTTAACATTCTACTACACAGGCTATACCTCATTAGCTTGGGAGAATCAATATAAATATTGCAACAAGACAAAAAGGAATTAACTTACATTTCTTTTGAGTCAATTGCATAATAAAATATAAGAATCTCTTAAGATTTTTAAGCCTCTGATTCAGCATCATCACCTTGCTCTTAGTACCTTTTACACTCATAGTTGCTCCTAGTGTGTTGTTTTTTTTTTCCTCTGGTTGTTTTTTCTGGTATGGTTTTTTAAGGTTTTTTTTTCTGGTTTTGGTCTTGGTTTTTCCCCCCTTCTTTTTATCCTAGATATTTGGATCTTTTAATTATATTTTTATGCTGCCACTTTTGCACTTGTTGACTTTCTTTTATTTTTCTCTGTTCAGTTTTGGGCGTTTTTAATTCTCTCACTGCATTTAGTCATCGTCAGTGCTTTGCATTTTATTAACATATTCTTTATTATTTTCAGTAATCACTCTCTTGTACACAGTTTCCCTCTTTGCTTGCTCACCTTTTTTCCTCATCACCTTTTTTCCTATGTGTCAGCCAAGTTGTCTACTGAAAAAAGGTGGCAAGTGATTCTGATGTGAACGATACACTTCTTGCAAACCTTGTAATGCACACCATATTATCAGTTACATATTTCTAATGCTTACAGATCTCTTCCTACCCTTTTCTGCTGCAAATCTTTTATTTGTCATTTTCTCTAATTGATTTGATCCAGGGCCCATTTCCAATAAACTCTGCCTGGCACCTTCTGTCTCACAAGGCTATTATTTTTTTCTTAATACTTGTATCAGTTTTAACATAAATTGAGAAGCCTCCTCCACATACAACTTCCACCTCCTGATCTGTTATAATCTGACAATTAAACCAAAACAAGATAAATTATAAGAGAATGACTGAGAACTAATCCCTAAGTCAAATCAATGCTTGGCTTAGTGAGAAACCACTGCTGCGGATTTAGAGACATTTGATGTTGAATAGCATCATAATTAAATCCTGTCCATTAGACATAATTAAATCTCATTAGTAATGTGGCAATACAAAATATCTTTTAATTCTCCAGTCTGAATGTGTCACGGTCTATTACTCTCTGACCCCGTTCTTTTAGCTTGTGCCAGGTCTGGCTGGGATGGAGTTAACCTTCTTCCTAGCAGCCCATACAGTGCAGGGCTTTGTGTTGGTAGTTAGAACAGAATTCCTAACATGCCAGAGTTCTGGCTAGTGCTGAGCAGTGCTGGCACTGCATCGGTGCTATGACTCCAACCCAGAACACACCCCTCCCCAAACTGTCCCAAAGATTAACAGGCTGATGATGGGCAAGAGGTAAGATGGGAAGGACACAGCCAGGACAGCAGATACAAACCAACCAAAGGGACAGTCCATGCTGTATGACATCAGGCTGAGCAATAAAAGATAAGAGAAAAGAGCGTGCATGTGTGTAAGACATTAATTATAAAGGAATCTGTCTTCCAAAGCAATTCTTACACCACTTCAGGCCCTTCTTCTCAGGAAGTGGCTGAATATCACCTGCTGATGGAAGTAGAAAATTTTTTTCTTTGTTTCTGCATGTGACCCTTGTTTTTTTTTTCTTTTTTCTCTTTCTTGCCTTTATCTCAACTCACCAGTTTTTTATCTCATTTTCTCACCTTGTACTGCTGAGGAGGTGGAGTGTGAGAGCAGCGTTGTGGGCACTCATCAGCCAGCCAAGGCCAACTCATCACACAGATATTCTACATGACAGGAGTTTAGTATTTGAATACCAAATTTACTTCTTTGGAGATATCTGAAACTACAGGGGGTTTTGATTTAACACAGTGATACAGCAGCATACTGAAATCACAATGCAAGCATGATATAAAAATTGAAGCATACAGTTGGAACACAATATAAATTTGATTCCCATTTCCAGTCTCTGTATGCTTCCTTTCACCTCATTGGATGAGTGAGCCAGCACAGTCCTCCAAATCAGGAGTAAAGATGAGCCCAGGAAGAAGGGAGGGAGAGTGGAGGGAAGGTGGTTTAAGATTTAGATATTTAGATTTTTACATTTCATTATCCTAATCTGATTTGATTTCTAATAAATTAAACTAACTTTCCCAAGTTAAGTCTGTTTTGCCCATGACAGTAATCAGTGAGTGATCCCCCTCTGTACTTGTTTCAAAACATGAGCCTTTTGTTGCATTTTCTCCCCCTTGACCTATGAGGAGGGCAATGACAGAGCAGCTTTGGTTGAGCACCTGCATCCAGCCAGGGTCAACCATCCCAGCTGGGGACTATACAACACTAAAATAAGAAATAAAACCAAAACAAAAAGCACCCCCTCAAAAAGAAAAGATAAAAGAGGAGCTTACCATCTATCTTTGGAAATGCTCACTTTTTAACACTGTCAGCATCCGAGTAAAATCAAAGAGTTTGTAATTTTTTCAGTTAATTGTGTTTATAAACAGTAATTCCCAGTAGAGACTGAAAATGGCAACAAGTCAAAGGTTTAATCAAGATGATCTTGGATATTTTGTAGGAACAGCACAATTTTTCTATAAACTGTGTTTAAATTTACCCATGACTGGCAGAAGATATACTTGCAGCTTTTACATAACTTCTTTTTCCCCTTCTGTCTTAGACAGGCAACTGCTTTAAGAAGAGAGGAGAAATTTCACCTGATTTTTTTCATGAGATGCAGATCCTTTGTATATTTGTCATCCCAGGNATACCAAATTTACTTCTTTGGAGATATCTGAAACTACAGGGGGTTTTGATTTAACACAGTGATACAGCAGCATACTGAAATCACAATGCAAGCATGATATAAAAATTGAAGCATACAGTTGGAACACAATATAAATTTGATTCCCATTTCCAGTCTCTGTATGCTTCCTTTCACCTCATTGGATGAGTGAGCCAGCACAGTCCTCCAAATCAGGAGTAAAGATGAGCCCAGGAAGAAGGGAGGGAGAGTGGAGGGAAGGTGGTTTAAGATTTAGATATTTAGATTTTTACATTTCATTATCCTAATCTGATTTGATTTCTAATAAATTAAACTAACTTTCCCAAGTTAAGTCTGTTTTGCCCATGACAGTAATCAGTGAGTGATCCCCCTCTGTACTTGTTTCAAAACATGAGCCTTTTGTTGCATTTTCTCCCCCTTGACCTATGAGGAGGGCAATGACAGAGCAGCTTTGGTTGAGCACCTGCATCCAGCCAGGGTCAACCATCCCAGCTGGGGACTATACAACACTAAAATAAGAAATAAAACCAAAACAAAAAGCACCCCCTCAAAAAGAAAAGATAAAAGAGGAGCTTACCATCTATCTTTGGAAATGCTCACTTTTTAACACTGTCAGCATCCGAGTAAAATCAAAGAGTTTGTAATTTTTTCAGTTAATTGTGTTTATAAACAGTAATTCCCAGTAGAGACTGAAAATGGCAACAAGTCAAAGGTTTAATCAAGATGATCTTGGATATTTTGTAGGAACAGCACAATTTTTCTATAAACTGTGTTTAAATTTACCCATGACTGGCAGAAGATATACTTGCAGCTTTTACATAACTTCTTTTTCCCCTTCTGTCTTAGACAGGCAACTGCTTTAAGAAGAGAGGAGAAATTTCACCTGATTTTTTTCATGAGATGCAGATCCTTTGTATATTTGTCATCCCAGGTAAAGGAGAGTTCTGAGCTACAGTGTTCAGTTTGACTATAAAGGAAACATACAAGAAAAGATAGAAAGCACTGGAACAAATCTTGAGAAAAGATACTGAGAGGAATCTTCAAACACACACAAAAGTTGTTGCAGGGAGGAAGAGGATAAACTGTTTTCCAGGTCCTATTCTTTCAGATTACAACCAAAGGCAAAGGGCTTAAAGTGTAGCAAGACCAACATATTTCTATTGATAGGGATAGTAAAGCAACAAGGGACAACGAGCTCCTTTGGGAAACTGTGAAGGTGTCACATGGACAGACACAATAAGAATTTTTAAAGCAGGCTTCATATATATCTGTCAGGAATGTTACAGGCATATTAAGTCTTCATAAGGCAAGAAGTAGACTAAGATGGCATCTGACAAGTTTTTTAGAACAGTTTCCTACAACTGTATAACAGACAGCTTAGTTTCTTCAGGATTGAAGCTCATGTATGCAGCACCTTGTCAGTTTTATGTTTTCGGTTCGGAACCAAAAGGTACCATAGCAGTGGGAGCATGGAATAACTGTTGAACCTGTTTGCTCTCTGAAGCAGGGTAGGGTCTTTGCTGCCTTGGTTTAGGAAAAGTTCCCCTGGCAGATCCCTACAAAGATCAGATATTACCTAGAGAAGCATTTGTTATGCCAATATGGATATGCTGAATGGATACATTTCCTTTTTAACTAGACTAATCATCTGAGGATTTATACACAACAAAGGGAAATAGACACACAGAGTGTATGATTCATCTGACCTACTTTAGATGTCTATTTAAGGAAGTAAATTCTGTCCTTAAAGCACCGATTAATCTCCAAAAGAGCGACTAGGATTTCTATCTCAAATGAAAATAACTTAAATGAGATTCCCATCCACTTTTGCTAACCTTATGATGGCAAGGGTGATATGACTACTATATAAAGAAGAATAGACTATACAGTTATAGATGAGACATTTGTCCCATGATAGTCCTGATGGACAAAGTAACTATCATCACAGATGAGCAATTTATTTGAGGTCTGTAGTGCATTTTGAGTGGCCTGACTCACAGCGAAAACATTCTGCAACTTCAGTACATTTTATAGGAAGTTTTAACATTTTGCTCATTTATTTTATCTTTTCTTTTCATATACACAAACTTTCAGAGATAAAAATGACAAATCTCAGGCTGCATCCAGCTACACTATAAATGTTGAGAAGCTGTTTCACTGAACAACCATTGCAACCTCAAGATTGTAACAGAGACCTTATGAATTGAAAGAAGTAAAAATGAAAAAAAAATTCAAACATCTTAGAAGCAAATTGCAAACTGCATAAACCTCATTGAATTTTGAGGAAGTTTTAGTGACTCGTATTTATAGCTGATTAGATCTACAACTGCCAAAATTCATGTCCCTCTTCTCTACATTAAATAACATGTACTCATAAGGAAGACAAGATTTTATGTTTTTACTTCTTACAAAAAAAACAAACAATGTTTTACTTATTTGCTTTCTGCATGGACATAACACATTTTTTTTAGATTGTTAGAAAGACAAATAGTATATCTTAAATCAATTTCCTGATCAGATTTTTTTTTCATTCCTGTGTCACAGGTACCACAATTCAGGAGAAATTAAATGCTAAATATAATTTTATTTCTTCTCTGCAAAATAAACAAACAAAGAAGTAAATAAATAAATAAATAAATACTACTTGCCTAGAGCAATTAACAATCAGAATTTTACTGAGCTCTTTCAGGCAATGTAGAGGCTTCATGGTTCACCTTTTGAGACCAGATCCCAAATCAAGTTGTGTTCAAACAAAATAAATTGCAGAGGAGAACTTCTAGAACTTCATTTGAAAGGAAGATTGACAAAACACAGATGATTTCTGGATGTTAGAGAGTGATGATGCTTATTTTGTATTTAGTACATGCTGTATTATTAAATATTAGTTAAAATATAGCACTCTCCCTCTCTTTGAAAAGGTATCTATTCTGGTTCTCCAGGATTTAGCAGAATTGGATCCCTGATCTCCTGTGAAACTGTAGTAGTACCTTGTCTTGCCCATAAAAAATTAATAGAATTACATCAGCAAATATACTAATTGAAAAATTAGAGAATATGCAAAAAAAATACTATGAACATCAAAAAAAATGTAATTTTTATGCCATCAGCAGGGAGAAGATTAGGAGACCATTTCTGATGCATTAATCGTATTTAGAGTGATGCAGAGGTCACTGGAATCAACAAACTTCAGTATTTGCATAAAATTGAACTTCAAGTCTACTTCAGAAGAGAAAGTGAAAAAGATAATTAGTTTAACATAAAATGCTCATTAAATACAATCAAAAAATGACCACAGATCCTATCACCCATTTCAATGTGTAACCTGCAAGCACAAGTTGTGATTCCTACTAAGATCCTACACGTGAAATGATACCAGCGGCAGTATCCAAGAGAATATATCTGTCACTGACATCACACAAAGAGGTTCTGTGTTTCTCCAACCAAAAGTTTTTTGGTGTCAAGATCATGTTCAGCATCCACCACTAGTTTCCTACTCCATTCCCATTTCCTCAGACTAAGTGTAGTGCAAATTGACCTGAATTAGATACTGAATGCTGTCATTTTCTACAGAGCATTGCTTATGACTATGCATTGTTCTTTTCTCTTTATATAAATTTCTGTTTGGATTTAGCTGATAATTAATCTTTTGACATATACCTCATAACAACCAGGTGCTCCTTTTCTGCAGTTATATCTGTAAACATAACAGTTGCCAGTTTCATATATTGCAAGTACTGAAATTATTCAATATGGACCAGTTCCTGAAGCTGTTGCCATTTCAACACCTTCTTCAACCAAAACACAGGATGATCACAGGAATGGTTGTTTGACCAGTTGAGGACTGAATAGAAACTGGTAGGGAATTTTATTGCCCAATATTACATGATTTTGCTCTATGCATTTTCATAAAGCTTTAGAAAATTTCTGTGCCAGTAACTCAAAAATATTACTTTTTTGATTAAAATAAGTCCACTAGAGCCAAGTAAAACATTAATGTTGGAGATGCATCTGGTGAGGAGTGTTGAGTGCACAAAGGCTTCACTAGGACATAAAGTACTTCTGTAAGTATAGAAATAGGAGAACAATGAGTAGGGAAGATGTGGGCCTGTTGTTGAGTGGACCAGGGGCCCTGGTGACACAGCGTGTGGAAAAGGCTGAGGTAATAACAGCCTTCTTTGCCCCAAACTTTACCAGTAAGACTGTTCTTTGGAAAGCCAGGACCCCAAAAACAAGGTAAATCTGGAGCAAGAAAAGCTTAGAGACTGGTCCAGAACAAATTTAATGATCTAACCCAGCTGACCTAGAACTGACCTTTATTTTATATCATACCTATCACAAACAATAGAGACATTTAAAGACACTGTACCAAAAACCAACTTTAATAGTCACTGAGGCTAATAAATTAGATTGTTTCTGTGCAGATATCATCTTGTGATTGACATGATAGAGGTCCTAGGTTTTTAATTTAACAGAGCAACTTTCTCACAAGAAATATGCAAGTTGTAATTAATTAACTTACTACTGTCTTTATGTCAAAACATAGAAGCAAAACATATGTCCTCACTAAAACCTTTCAAGACTTGCAGACAGCACAGATTTTTAAAATAAACTTAACCCTCTATTCCACAAAAAGTGGCAATAATGAAATCATTGGCTATGTAGAGCACATTTTTAAACAGAATTTAATTCCAAATTAAAAATCAACATCTACCTTGTACCTTCAATTTCTGAGGAAAGAAGTATTTCCATGGTATCATAAAATGCAAACACCAGAGTTAAATTTCATTTTAAACTTTAATAGCTGGCTATTTATTGAAGCAATTGATTACTAACATATAATTATTTTACAAATAATTGTTACAGATTTCAACATTTTTTCCAAGTCACACTTTAAAACACATCCAGTATTCTGGGAATACTGATTGTACAATAGTTACAAATCATTTCAGATTCACCTTAACTCAGACAAGCTACAGCACTGGAGCCTTTCCCCTGCCTAACATTGTCTCAGTTAGTTGTGTCCCTAGTTGCTATGAGGAGAGGAGGTCCTTAGCAATGTGGGCATAACTCATCGATGCCACTGGTGGCTCTCGATAAGCCTATGGTACTTTTTTCTCTTCTATTTAATAGTAGGCTCAGTTAGGAGGCTTCTAATTGTGGAGAAATTGGGCTGCTGGTTGCTGCAGTGAATAATATGTTGAAGGTAATTTGAAGTAACACATGCCCATTTATCAGCGTTTATTATCATCTTCAGAGTGACGCCAAGCTGTGTGGAGTGGTCAATATGCTGGAGGGAATGGATGCCATCCAGAGGGACCTGGACATGCTTGACTGGTGGGCTGGTGGATCCTCAGGAAGTTCAGCAAGGCCAGCTGTAGGGTCTGGCACAGGTGCAGCGAAGTTGTGGATGCCTCATCCCTGGAAGTCTTCAGGGCCAGATCAGATGGGACCCTGAGCAATCTGGTCCAATGGAAAGGGTTTAGGTTGAGATGGGCTGGAACTCGATGATCTGTAAGGTCTCTTCCAACCCAGTCCATACTATGATTCTGTGAACAGTCTGGACCCAGGAAACTAATCACCCCACTGCACTTCTTGCAAGACAGTGGGGTAATTAGTTTCCTGGGTCCAGACTGTTCACAGACATTTCTGACCCACACGAAATTTCAAAAATTTCAGCACTCATTCTAGCCATACCTCTAACAATTCTTAATTGCTATTATTTTGAAAATCTTACAAAAAGCAGAAAACTTCTTTGGCTTCTGGCCTTGTTATTTTATACACTCTCTCTGTTTCCTTATTTCTCAAAGTTTATTCATCCCTGAATAAATCTTGACATGGTGCTATTGCTATACCTCACTGTTGCTAAAGTATATCATACTGAAATTAATGAATATATGTTTAATTTTGTCTTTTCCTTCCACATTTCAGTAATTGGAAAAGCAGTAACTGAACATTTTGCAGCGAGTTTCTTTCAGGTGTGATCTGTACTATTATTTCAAAAATTCCTTGATCTTTGGATATTTCAGCAAATGGTCACGACTCACATGTCGTGTTGAGCATTTGTAACAATTATACAAGTACATTTCTTATCATTTTAGTACTGACCACACAAAGTGTATTTTCATTAGGATCACTGTAGACAAACATATACATAGATTAAAACCAACCCAATTCTTCCTTATGTTGATTATTGTCATTATTAATAAGCAATGTCCTTAATAGTGAGTTTATTAGAAGTTTTGTAGGTATTCATCATCTTAGCCTTTTTCCTGAGAATATCCCAGTGCTGTAATATTGGTTAAATGGTGAATGGATATAGATATTCTAGTTTCATTCTTAGGAAAACTGGAAAGGAGAAGTGAAAATAATGGAGGTGGGTTTTGTTGGTAAGGTTGTGAGAATTTCTTAAAAGATAAAAATAAAAAGACACCGCTCTAAAAGGCTGAGATAGAAGAACTTGACTCCTTTTTTATGCATAAGTGTAAAAGAAGTGAGAGGAGTAGCCCAGGGTGAGAAATTGCTTGGCAAGAAGGAATATTGTGTACCGGACCATACATACGGAAGAAATAAATATTTATTTGGAGCTCATTCATTGAACTCAGGTAAGGAGATAAAAGAAAAAAAATCACTAAATGTTTGTTTCTGTGTATTGTCTTTATGAGCAACAGTAAGTACCTTACAGTATGGGTTTTATATAGACCAGTAACTAGATATTCTTTGCATAGCTTGTAAATCTTTGTTACCCATGCAAACCTATAGACTTCATAGGTTCTTATACAAAATTTTAATTGTGTAAACTTCAGAAGATTTATCAAACAATTAATATACAGTCCTTGCATGTGGTCAGAAACGTAAAATTAACACTAAAAAAAAACCCTAAAGAGACCACCCTTCCCCTTCTATTGCTTTCTTATCTATGTGGATGTGTCCTGGAGAAAATGTAAAGTTAATTTACAGTAACCACACAATTTGTCTTTTGAAATCTTCAGATCATAAACCTTGCCTGGAAACATGAGACACAACTGTAGAAAAAAGCTGTCCTACAGGGCCAGTGAAGCACCCTGGGTTCTGTATGAGTGCTGCCAGCTCAAAAAATCAATGTTTGAGCCAAGAGACACTGNTGGAGTGGTCAATATGCTGGAGGGAATGGATGCCATCCAGAGGGACCTGGACATGCTTGACTGGTGGGCTGGTGGATCCTCAGGAAGTTCAGCAAGGCCAGCTGTAGGGTCTGGCACAGGTGCAGCGAAGTTGTGGATGCCTCATCCCTGGAAGTCTTCAGGGCCAGATCAGATGGGACCCTGAGCAATCTGGTCCAATGGAAAGGGTTTAGGTTGAGATGGGCTGGAACTCGATGATCTGTAAGGTCTCTTCCAACCCAGTCCATACTATGATTCTGTGAACAGTCTGGACCCAGGAAACTAATCACCCCACTGCACTTCTTGCAAGACAGTGGGGTAATTAGTTTCCTGGGTCCAGACTGTTCACAGACATTTCTGACCCACACGAAATTTCAAAAATTTCAGCACTCATTCTAGCCATACCTCTAACAATTCTTAATTGCTATTATTTTGAAAATCTTACAAAAAGCAGAAAACTTCTTTGGCTTCTGGCCTTGTTATTTTATACACTCTCTCTGTTTCCTTATTTCTCAAAGTTTATTCATCCCTGAATAAATCTTGACATGGTGCTATTGCTATACCTCACTGTTGCTAAAGTATATCATACTGAAATTAATGAATATATGTTTAATTTTGTCTTTTCCTTCCACATTTCAGTAATTGGAAAAGCAGTAACTGAACATTTTGCAGCGAGTTTCTTTCAGGTGTGATCTGTACTATTATTTCAAAAATTCCTTGATCTTTGGATATTTCAGCAAATGGTCACGACTCACATGTCGTGTTGAGCATTTGTAACAATTATACAAGTACATTTCTTATCATTTTAGTACTGACCACACAAAGTGTATTTTCATTAGGATCACTGTAGACAAACATATACATAGATTAAAACCAACCCAATTCTTCCTTATGTTGATTATTGTCATTATTAATAAGCAATGTCCTTAATAGTGAGTTTATTAGAAGTTTTGTAGGTATTCATCATCTTAGCCTTTTTCCTGAGAATATCCCAGTGCTGTAATATTGGTTAAATGGTGAATGGATATAGATATTCTAGTTTCATTCTTAGGAAAACTGGAAAGGAGAAGTGAAAATAATGGAGGTGGGTTTTGTTGGTAAGGTTGTGAGAATTTCTTAAAAGATAAAAATAAAAAGACACCGCTCTAAAAGGCTGAGATAGAAGAACTTGACTCCTTTTTTATGCATAAGTGTAAAAGAAGTGAGAGGAGTAGCCCAGGGTGAGAAATTGCTTGGCAAGAAGGAATATTGTGTACCGGACCATACATACGGAAGAAATAAATATTTATTTGGAGCTCATTCATTGAACTCAGGTAAGGAGATAAAAGAAAAAAAATCACTAAATGTTTGTTTCTGTGTATTGTCTTTATGAGCAACAGTAAGTACCTTACAGTATGGGTTTTATATAGACCAGTAACTAGATATTCTTTGCATAGCTTGTAAATCTTTGTTACCCATGCAAACCTATAGACTTCATAGGTTCTTATACAAAATTTTAATTGTGTAAACTTCAGAAGATTTATCAAACAATTAATATACAGTCCTTGCATGTGGTCAGAAACGTAAAATTAACACTAAAAAAAAACCCTAAAGAGACCACCCTTCCCCTTCTATTGCTTTCTTATCTATGTGGATGTGTCCTGGAGAAAATGTAAAGTTAATTTACAGTAACCACACAATTTGTCTTTTGAAATCTTCAGATCATAAACCTTGCCTGGAAACATGAGACACAACTGTAGAAAAAAGCTGTCCTACAGGGCCAGTGAAGCACCCTGGGTTCTGTATGAGTGCTGCCAGCTCAAAAAATCAATGTTTGAGCCAAGAGACACTGAACTAATGCACAAACAGCTACTGCTTCACGCGAAAAGCTCAGCACAGTCACTTGTGTTTTTCCTAAAAACTGCACTTTCTGGAAAATAGGAGGATTTGGAGCATCTCAAGAAAAAAGGGAAATTGAACACAGGATATCCACCCTCTGCATGGAGAAGGAAAGCCTTGGCTCCCAATGCATGTTTCAAAATCAAAAACTAACCATGGCTGGAATTGTGTCTTTGTGCTTGTTTATTAAAGGGCTTTATTAAAGTCATTGAATTTCAAGAGAGGACTTTGAAAGACAGATGAATTAAGATGCCTCTAGAGTAAATAAAATGCAGGGAGTAAATTTTGGAGTTTTAAGGAGCCTAACAATATGTCTAGCTCTATAGCAGACCCATTTCCAGCTATCACAATATTCATAGCTCCTAGTTTGTAGCCTTCACTTGTCCAAGTTTTTAGTTATCCAGTTGCGGCATGAGGCTTTCTCCACAACTGGGACATTTGTTGCGAGATAACACAGCATACTTCCATTGCTGAGAGAACAGATTTTTTTTTTTAACCTTTTTTATTGTTCATCACTTATGCTAAATATTATTTTGGTGCTTCCTTTCCATTATGAATAACAAAAATTGCAAACATCTTTCATGACTTACTGACTATGTGAGCTGATGCTTGAATGCCATCAGAAATGCAATCATCTTTTTTGTGACTCACAAAACTTCTTCATTACTATTTCAGACTAAAATATTGGTCAGCATGCCTGACATCCCCTTGTGAATATCTATCACTGCAGCTCATACCTAAAAGAGGTAGTTTTTTCCTCACAAAAACTACCTTCTGCTTCCTTTCCTGGATTTTGTGGAGCCTCTAGCCTTCCATTCAAACCCAAAACCTCAAAACCTGTCCTTGAAACCCTCAACCTGGATGTGCTTCTTCTCAGTGTGATTTCACTGCTCTCTGGATTTTGCAGGTTGTGTGTCTCTTTTTCTGTTGTGATGTCTGCCTTCCTTATCCAACCAAGATACCTAAGTAGCTTTTATACCACTCTTTCATTTTTCTTGGCAATTGATTGCTATTTATACATCTAGAATTAATCTTCTCCCCAGTGATATTATTTTGGCAATGTCACCTCTTTTTGCATACCTGTACTGCTCCTTGCTTTGCCTTGTTGCATCAAGCATGAAATATTTATTGTTTCTTTCAAAGTTCTGCTCCATTTATCCTCACTTGATCATCATTTCTCATTTAAAAAGTCACATCCCCATGCCATTAAATCAGTCTTCCTTCCTTATTAGTGCAATTTTCAAACACTGCCTTTCTTAATACTTGGGAGTGTATTGGCTTTGCATGGCAAGGTTTTGGTAGTGGACGAGCTACGGAGAAGGGTGGGAGGAGCGGTTTTTGTGAGAGGCTGTGAGAGATTCCTGTGTTGGTTTCCTGCTTCTGGCCAGGACAGGGTTAATTTTTGCCGTAGTCAAGAGGCTTATTTTCCCAAGTCAAGTCTAGTTTGCCTGTGACAGTCATTGGTGAGTGATCTCTCCCTGCCGTTATCTTTATCCATGAACCATTTGTTATATTTTCTGTTCCCTGTCCAGCTGAGGAGGTGAGTGATAGAGCAGCTTTGGTGGGCATCTGACATTCAGCCAGGCTCAGCCCACAACAGAGAGGAACTTCATATAAATGTGATCAAGATTATTTCATTAAGTGCCTTTGATCCTCTTCATCTTTGTGACTTCCTTTTAGAAAGCTGCTGATGAAGATGACTAAATGATACTTTTATTGTACTTCTCTCACTGTTCGTACTTTTTTTTCTGTATTTTATTTTTGAATTAGAGTGTCTATGGATTAGGAAATGGATGGTTTTCCCATCCTGTGTTTCTAAAATACCTATAACATCAGAGTCCTAACATTTCCAGGAAAGATCTGAACTATCATCTAACTCATACCATATATCCAAAGGAAAACAAAAGTGCAAACAGAAATCTCTGCCTCAACTGTTTAGGGCCTGGGAGACAGAGGCATCATAGTTTTCTCTAGAAATCTAGTCAAAATCTCAGAAACTGCTGCTACATATGGGCAGATCTGGTATTCTGGCTGAATGAAGGATTTAAATGTATATTTTATAGTTAAAGTCACATGGGGACCACAAAATAGTACGTGTGCTTGAGAAACCTGCAGTAGTCCAGACTAGAATGGGAATTTTGCATTATTTTTTCCAGTTTGGAAACTAGACACTTCTTTGCCTGATGGGACTCAAACTTCATAAAAGTGTTAAACTATTAAGTAATTAGATTGAGAGTAACTGTACCCTTCACGCACGTTAAAGAGAGGATTGTTGGCTGTTAAAAATATCAATTTCCAGAAGAAACCTCACAAATGCTCTTGTTGCAGTCTCTGTAGTCTTACATGACCAATAGTAAAAACGAAATAAGAGCCTTTTGCCTTGTCAGCCATAAGGAAATATACAAAGTACCTGTCTAAGGCATATATGTTCTGACAGCTTTTTTATTCAAAATCCTAACTGAATTAAGTATTTTAAGAGACTAGGTTTATTTTCATTTAGACCAGTGTGCAGCTTTTCTGGGCCTTTCTTAAATTCTGATGTCGCCCACTTTTCTAGCCTACCTGTATTCTGTGTGTCCTAGCTAATCTAAAAAGTAATTCCCATGTGGCAGCTTCTAAGATAAGGATCTATGCCTTAATTTCTGTATCCTCTGAATAAATTTGTCCTCAATTATCTTGACTATTCTTATGTGAGCTCTTTGACTTTGTGTATGCTATTAAAGCATACTTATACTCCAATAAGCAATCTGTAAAAAATGTATAATTGGATTCTCTGTGTGTTCTCTCTCATTAACTCTGTCTTAAGTGTACTCTGTTGACAAGTTTTTAAAAAAAAACAAAAACCTATTCTGACAGTCAACCTTGCAAATTTGTCCTTAGATCTGCAAGTCAAATTCTGACACTATTTAAATTCTACAAGTGGAGCTTTGTTAATAATGTCTTGATTATTTGTGAGCACAAAAAAAAAGCCATCCTCCACCACCTAGTTCAAATTCTCACAGCTTTATAGGCACTGGAGTACGGCGCTAAGAAGAATAAAGCAGTAAATATACAATCAGTACAATAAGCGCATCTCTACATAAATAAGTGTAAATCATGCTAACTACACGGAGGAAAGAAACATTTAAATGTAAAAGAGTTGTCATTTTAAACATACTCAGTATTTCAGAGAGAAAATTTAGATATTTGTTCATGTTCTCAATGAAATTAACAATTTTTATGTGACTGCTTTGTAACACTACCTTGCCTAAGTAGTAAACTACCCTGTGAAGTTACATAAAATACTTATTTTTTCTGTAATTTTTTGAAAGAAGATATGTGCATAGGCAAGAATTTAATAGCAAAAAAAGTTGCTTTATCATATATATTATATAAATTATGTATACAATATCACAAGTGAAGGAGACAGAGAAAGAGAGAATTTTAAATCCAGCTTTGAACTTCTTTCTGTATTTTAAAATGCCAGCTGCTGCTGGCAAAGTCTAAGCAATCATCCATCCTTCCCCAGTCCTCAGTACCGCTGGGTCTGAACCAAACTCAAGCTCAATACAAAACTGCACAGGGGCTGTGCTGCCTCAGCTGTTTCCTGCAAGGATTCCTTTGGCTAAGGAATGGATGGAGCTCTGCATATTCTAGTCCAGCTCCCTTCCCATGTTTGAATCTGTTGTGACCCTGACATGCCCCACACCAAGGAGCAGGGTAACAGATTGGCTGCCAGGGCATTTGTCCAGCAGAATTTTGTGTGGTTTAACAACAATGCCCCCTCAGCTCTTTCTATTCTGTTTGCTTTCAGGTCTGTGCTACATTGTTAAGTAATGCTAGTTTTAATGAACATTTCAATATCTCTTTTAATTGTTTTTTAAACAAAGATATATATATGTTCAGTACATTTCCTGTTCCACTGTATATACAAGTAGGCAAATGAGCCAATGACCAACATATCTGTTCTCACTGCCCCTGAGGTACTTGGAAATAGATTCTAATGTTATAACTGCATTTATCCATATAGTTTCCAGTATCCTTTTGTTTTGATTTATAATACAGTATCAAGTATGAATTAATACTTTAGTCTCTCCGGCACTTGTTACCATTCTTTCCACTGGGATCAGCTGGCAGATGAGATTCTCATTAAAGCTCTTGGTTGTATTAAACACTTCTAATGCAAACACTGATAAAGTGCTTTGGGGGGAATCTTACACATTAATCTATTTTTTCTCCATTAGCATTTCAGATTATTAAGAAGGGTGGGGTTTTGTGTTTTTGTAATATTAATATGCTGTTATCTGTTTCATTGTCTGTTTATTAAATGTCCTTTTATTAACTTCTACACCATGAATAAACTTTTCTGGTAATTTTGATTTTTTTCTAGTGGAGGTGAATTGTAATTATTTTTAATGTCCTCTCTAATTTGTCCACATGTTGAAATGTTAATCCTGTGAGATATAGACTGAAAATATTTTTTTTTCTTCTACTGTCAAGAAAATAGAGCTTAAATTATAGTCATTATTTCATGATTTAAACCCTATGTTTATATAGTACCTGCTTTGATTTCACAGACTCTGCTAATGCCAAAATGAAACCAGTTTGACAGTACTTGTTAATGGCAGAAACCACAATTTCTTATAAAACATCTTTTCTTCTTCTCTCCTAAAATGAACCAAAGTAAAATAAAATCTCTCTTCAGATGAAAAGCAGACCGCATTGAAGTAACTCAAAAAATTGTTTCTAGTTTCAGTGAAGTCAGAATTTTATCTTTGTTTCTTGTCATCCTGTTTTATCTTATTATTCCAAAAGACCCTAATCCACAGTCATCAGAAATCACTGTAAAGTTTCCTGCTGATATCATGTGGCTCAGAAAGTTCAATATGGTTTTGTGGGTGCCATTTAATATTTCCCTCAGCTGTTAGCCAAGGAAATGTATGGAGGAGACAATGTATCTTCATGTATATGAACTGAAGTTTGCATTCCAAACCTTAGGTTATGGGATTATTTGAGTTTAAAATATGAACTGACTGCAAGTGAAATGCAATCACATGCATAAGAATCTGGCAGCCGCTAACACACCATACCCTGTCTTGATTTTTAGGGGAAGATGAAAATTATACTGTGTTTGATTAAAAGGACAACTGTGATTTCTTAAATAGAAGGAATATAATTACCCATGCTGGATTTGGAAAAACAATTGAAAATTAAAACTCTGTCTCTTCTAAAAGTATCATGGAGCTTTTAACAAGCAAAGGTTGTCACTAGCTGGCTTTTATGTGTTCTCTGAAAACAAAGATAGTCTGGCTTTGATAACACATTATTTTGCATGGCACAGGTCTTAACACTGGATATTTGTTTAAAAATAGTTTCAGCTACAATTTTCAGAGAACTGGGATTCAGAAGTGATTGTATCTCTTGCTGAGGGTTATTTGTGCGCCCAGGTATACCACTGAAATTAAATCTACATGAGTATTAATCCTACCTTTTAACTAGTATTACAAGATAAGATACTAATTACTCCAACTCAGTTACTAATACTCCAACTGATAAGCATTTGTGCACTTCAGTTATTTTCTAGGCACATTTTTTTTAAATATTCAACAGGTGTAGTAATTTAATCCCAAAGACATTCAATCCCCTTGATTTTTAATACAAATGCCTCTTCTTCTCCCTAGGAAAATAGTACTTTCTTATGTAGGTTTGAAGGGAAAAAAACCCTCTTTCTGTCATCAAGCCCCTGGGAGCTTTGCACCCACAGGTGCTTTCCATGGAAGGATAATATATATACTCAGCTTGTGAAACAGTCTTCCATAACAGGCACATCTTGCATTTTTATTTCCCCCAAAACTTCTAAATATGTTCAAGTGCTGTGTCGCTAGCAAGAAATAGAAATGGAGGTGACAAGAACTCCACAAACTTTTCAAAATGCAAACTATTAGGGTGAATTCTGGGAAGTTTCTTCATTAATGGAATGATGATTATGCATTGTTAAGGCAGAAGAGAGGTTGCATCATTAAAGAATCAATAGACCAGATGACATTTCAGCTGCACAACTGTCACAAGCAGGTTGCTCACTCATATCCATTATGCTTTGTGGATTTCTTCAGCTGCAAGAGGCAAATTGTTGTGGGATTCCATGGTGGAGGCAGAGAGTAAAGTATGTTTCAGCCACCAAATTTTGCAAGCAGTTTATCAGCTGGTAGCACAGAAACCGTGGGTAGCAGTTCAAAAAAGAAGCCTGACAAGCACAGATGCTCATGTGAAAATTCTTCACTAAGCACATCTGAGAGTCGGAAATGTACAGTGCATTTTTTTTGCAAAGAGGCTCTTCTGTGAGTCCTTCAGTGCTGCCTCAGCAGTTGTGTTTCAATGCAAGCTTGTCTATTTCCTTCTTTTTTTTCTTTGTTAATTTGGTCTCTTCTTTCCTCTTGATTTCCTAAAGGGAATAACCTGTCTGGCAGTACTGCAAAAAATGTTATAAAAAAAGCCCATACTTGTTGTTTTAATTTCAGAATCAAAAGGGTGAATTGGGCCCATACTACTTGATTTTTAGTTGAGGATTATTGAAGTGCTCATGGGCAGGAGGAGAAAGTAAGTTGACTGACCCAAGTAATGTTGATTAATTGAATAAGGAACTTGTGTGTGAGTTCCTTAAAGTTCCTGAAAGTGACTAATGTCTACAATAAGACTTTTCCATTTGCATTAATATCCACAAAATGGATACTGTCCATAAAAGTTATGCATAGGTATACAAAAATTGAATAAAAGAATGTGTTTTCCTTATGGTATCTGTGTCTAGTGGTTGCAGTTGAGCAAGACACTGTCAAATACTTAATAGATAAAAACACAGAATTGCTACTGAATGCAAAAGAATGTGCACACTTTAAAAATGGACAGGATCAAATGGTAAGATCAAACACTGATGTACTCTCCCATCCTTTTATTTTGTATAAGAAAAGAAATACAAGGTTTTAACATTATGTGCAATGAACTGATCAAGGATATTTTTGATTCTAAATATTCCAGTGTAATATTAAAGATTTTTTATTATTTTCTAAAGAGCTGAAACTCCTCACTTTCAGGGTTTTTGTTTTGGTGATTTTGTTGGGTTTTTTTTTTTTCAGTTTGAACTAGCACTAGAGGGTTCACAGGGAATCAAAAGGTTCCCTTTGAAACAAAAATTTCCAATTTGGAATAAATTTGAGTTGGAAAGCAGTATCTGAATTGTTAATCTCACATTCTTCAAACCAACTCCTTGTGGCCTCTAAGATATGTCTTACAGACATGTCTATTTATTTCTTCACTCATGTCTTACTGGTAAGGTAGATGGTATTCATAGAAATTTAAGTATGCATTTCTCTCTGAAGCTGACTAACATTTTCCATTGCCTTTATTTCATTACTTTATACTGAAATATATTAAATAGTATGCACCTGTTTTTAGATTTTCTAGAATATTTATTTCATACTGCATTTGTAAATAATGGGCTTTGTTTGTTGGATAGCCATCAAACAATTCAGCTGGAAAGTTCTGTTGTGGTTTATAAATTTTTCAATTTAATTAAGCCCATACCTTTAAATTATTAGCTATTTTATATGTTCTTAATAATTGTATATAGTAGTTATTTCTTCTTTTTTTTTTTCTTTTCATTTTTGAGACATTAGTCTGTGATCATTGAGTGTGGGGGAAAACATCATTACAGAGCTGTTAGGATGAGAAGGAAAAACATGCGTTTCACAGACTTTAGGTTAATTAAGGCAAGCAGAATGTAATTACCTACTTCAAGTTTGTCCAAGAGAACATTATGAGAAATACTATACAATTTTTAATGACCACTTTTGTTTGGCACCTTGTTTTTATGTTTTATCTGAAAGATGAGATCTCTAGCAAGAGGGTTCCATCTAACGTGATGCCTGGACAGTACTAATACTGTGAAAAATTTTCATCTCCTCTATTACTCACTAACAGTATCTCCTTAAATACTTCAGAGGTCCACAGAGGTCTTCCTTCCATCTGTATACAGACTAGGCTGACCTCATTTAATTCAGGGGTTCTTGTGTGATTATAATTTAAACCTGTTTTTCTGCAGCACTACAGATGATTATATTACCTTTCACAGCTAGTACTCTGAAATGGAGCAGCACTCTAGAAAAAGCACGCACTTTTGAGGACAATCTATGGTTTGATTAGCATGGCTGTTCAGGGCTAATGGGGTGCCAGGAGTAACTCTGTAATAACCCTCTGCATTAAACACTGACAGCAGAGCAGAAGAAGGAGTAGATTCGTCATTGGTGTTTAGGCATTCCTCCCTCACATCGAAGGGAGAAGGTAACAGGGGTACAATGTTACCAGGAATAAAAAGAGGTTTGGATCTATACCTTTAATATTGGCGAGGATAGACATGCTGCCTGGAAAGCAGAATACTCTGTACTATCTTTAAGTCTGGTTGAATCTTTCTTCAGTCTGTCTCCCTCTTGCTGTCTGTCTGCTCAATGGACAGTATGTCTAATTGAATATTATGGTTAAGTCAGAACTTCAGCTCTCTGCTTGCAGCTGTAAGTCAAAGCAGGTGAAATCAAACAAATATGCAAAATAGTTTTTGTACAGCTGGTGCACAATTTTCAGTCGAAATGTTATAGATTTTCAGTTGAAATGTATAGGAACTGTCCTTTTATAGAAAAAATAAATTGATTATTATTACGCCAAATTTGATCTTCACTTGAAACCTTTTACAATGTTTTAATTGAAAATATTAAGACAGTATTACCCAAGTAGTAATAGAAATGCTTCAACTTGCTCTTTCTCAGAATCATCCTCTGAATTGTGTTAATAATTTTTTGTTATAAAACTTCAAGAAACATTTGAAGATATGATTAAATTCTGTTTTGAGTACTGCCTCCATAAAGGTCAAAGGCTAGGTAGTAAGATTTTTCCTGCCCTCATACTCTTTCTTCCCTGTTTTTTTGCTTATATCTACGTCTGACATTTTTCCTACTCATCCTATGAATCTTAGTCTTTGTAAGCCATCTATGGGATTACTCTTGCAGTAGAAGGGTCTGGGCATAGATCTGACAAATCCCTACTCATATTGGTAAGTTTAGTCGTGTAAGAATATCTTCTCAAATCAATGCCATTTTTTTTGGTGATAAATTACATAGGTATTCATCATAAAAATAATCTTCATTTTTAAAATTTATAAACAAAATGGAAACAGGCTTACATTCTACAGTAATAGTGTTTTTCTGTCAAACTATTTTATTGTCCTTTCAGTCCACAAAACTTTAGTGCCATTTCCCAGGAGAAAGCCTTCAGCAAAGTGGAGACACTTCAGAGCACAGCTAGGTACAGAATACAAGAATTATAAACTGTCATAAATGTCAGGATGTGTTGTAATCAGCAGCACAGTAGCTGTGTCTGGAAACCAGCCATTTATACTAAGGACTTCTTTATGGTCTGGTAAATTGCATTAAATTTAAACAAGATTGCAATGACATTTTATACAAAATAATATTTTAATAATCCAAGACATTGCCAGGTTCATGGGAATTACATTTTCTCTTTTTTTTTCTTCCACATTATCTTTCTATCCTTTACTTTATTCTCAGACTTTAATTTTACCGTGCATACCAGCACATCGTCTCTTTTCCTGTTATACATAAACACTTCCTTGCGCACTCCTTTATAGCATCAGCACTCTGAGTTTAGTCTCCCAAGTGCTAGTTCTGCACCAGTGTGATTTCATTGACCCCCGTGGAGTTTCCAGAAGTTCAGATGACTGCACGGAAGATCAGAAACTCAGTAACTTTACAATTATTTAACTGGTGTATTGCTTAGTTTTCAGGTGTCTGAAAACTAAAGCTCCAAAAATAAAGCAACCTCTATGCACAGTAAAGAAGCAAAGTCAGACAACAGAAGAAAATCAATGTGTTAAAAAAAGAAAAGAGTATTTCTGAGAGATAATAATTGAACAAACAGAAGTTAGAACAATATAAAGAAATTCTACATTTCTCTATCGAGAAATAAGAGAACACACAGGAGGCAAAACTCTTACAAATAAATAATTAATATTTAACCATTAATCAGTATGTAGTCTAATACACATAATCTGTGCAGCTACAGTTAACCATGTTAACAGATTAATTGCCATCCTGTGGCAGACTGTTTTTCTCTCCCTCTGCCTTCCTCTTTTCTTCTGTCTCCCCTACCCATCCCTGCTTCAGTTCATTTTCTGTTACATGCCTTAAACTCACATCCATCTTTTCTGTTGCTTTTGACATTTTCTGTAGTCAAGCAATGGTGAGCACAGGTAATATATTATTTATTTATTGAGCATTGTGCACACTGGGAGGCAAATTAGTATTCTGTCCCTATCACTCACTGCTAGACACTGCATGCACTTGGAACACATTACCACATTAGACCAGTTGTGAGGCTTTAAATTAGATTTGTGACTTGAAAGTTTGAATAAGAAAACTAATAGAACACAAAACGAAGCAGAGGGAAAATGAGATTAATTATCTACATTTGGAGTGAACTGTTGCTGATGCACTGTGTTGTAGAAGGCTATTTTTGTGCTACAAACGTGCCTTAATTTTGCCGACATTAAGCTACTTGAATGGTTGTGAAAACACATTTATTTACAGTTTCTAATATACTAGACTTATTTTTTAAAATTAAAAATAGATATTTAGAAAGTGTTGTATAATTTTCCCTTCTGTTATTTTGTGTCAGTATTTTGAGACAGGATGAATTGCAAGCACCACAGGGACTGTAGAAAATAATAGTAGAAATAAAAATTTGAATCCTAATGCTGAATTAGAGGAAAATTAGGTAAGAATTTTTAATGTAAATTTGTCATTTTGTGTCATGTTAACAGTATAAGATAAAGTTATGTATTCAGTGAATGCATCAATGCAGTTTTTGAACAGGGAACCGTACACACAATGCAAAACCAGATAATTTTTTTCACCCTTTCCATTTTCCTTCTCACCCATTTGAAAGACTGTCTCACATTCAGTATGAAAAAATAGTAAAGACTAACACTGGCAGTAGCCAAATTGCACGTTTACAAGTCTGATTTATCATCATCTCTGCAAAGGCTGAGCTCTCGTTTCATTTCTAAAACTATTTCCCAGTGATTTAGGCAATTCAGGTAGACCGAGACAATTCACCTGCAAATAGTATTGAGTTCAGGGACTTATAGTCTTACGTCACTAGCGTTTCTTTTACTTGTTCCTTATTCTTTTCTACTTGTTCCTTACTTCTTTTCTTATTAAGTGAGACTGCTGATATTTAATAAAGGCAAATTTATGGTGGAACATCAAAAATATTCAAATAAACCATAGCCTGCCCCAAATGAATTTCATCAGTTTTGCTGTGTAGTATTCCCTCTTCAATATTTGTACGTTTTTCTTTACATAAATAGCCTCCATCTACTGTAAACACTTATTTTTTACTATTTCCATATAATTTATTTCTTCTAATTTATTGGATCAGAAAAATATTTTCTACTGTCTTTGGACTTTCAGGAAGCATGGCTAAATGAATATCTAATTTCCATGTCTATACAAAAGAATGCATATTAAAAAGTAGTGTATAACCCTGGTGTATTTTTAAAATTCACTATCTGAAACTGGAAGAACAGTTATGGAGGAAGAAAAATGAGATAAAATCTCTTTCTTTTTATATTCATATATGCACTGTTACACTGACTACACCCACACATATATGTGTATGATCGAAATGTGTTTAAGATGCTTTGTCAGGTGTCACGAACACATACATTTTCTTCAAAAAATATTTACTTTCCTAAAAATATATGAGTTATAAAGAAAGTTTGTTGCATCTTTCTGTTGCTGTATTTTGAAAGAACAAAGATATATTTAAAAAAAAAGAGGAAGTAAAGTGCTAACAGTGATAGCTAAGGAATTCAGACAGTTGATAAGGTTAGCTAAAATAAATATGTGTGAAAAATATATATATGTGTACTTCTGTTCTGATGTATGTACATCAGAACCACAACTAGTGACATTTACTGATACTGATATTAAACAGAATTGGCAAAATCACGTACCATGACGCAGAAAAGGCAGAATTATTTAATACATGTTTATGTTGGGCATCAGCAGGAAAACAATAACAATAAAAACAAAAACCCCTTGGAAAAAGACAGAAGAATAAATATCAGATTTGATATTGATAATTTATATTTATTACAAAGGGTAATAAAATTTTTTATGATGTTATGCATTTATTTAAATGCAGAACTAGAACACTCAAATCTAAGAACACCCAAGGAATTATCCACAAATGTCTGTGAGCTGTTTAAAATAGATGTTTTCAAACAGAAACAATGGAAAACTCACAGAGGGTTTCAAAACAGCTGAACTGCACTGGTGATTTAAAAGGCTACAGGAGGGGAAATTAAAGGACAGCTAGGTTGATATCAATCTCAGACAGTTATCAAAAAGCTAGCATGGATGTAATCAGTAAATAATTAAGAGTTGGTAACATTCAAAATTAATGTCAGCCAATGCAGTTTTATGGAAAATAAGCATTCTTATACAAGCTCTTTACTGTTTTTTATGAGATTACAAGGTCAATTGATAAAGGTCAGTTTGCTGAATAAAATTTTCAGGCTTCTGTAGGGTACTTGGCTTCACATCACATGACTACGTGATTTAAAAAAAAGATCTATTATAAAAGGAAGGTATCCATATTTCAAGTACATATAATTGTCTCTGCTACTAAGTTGCAATAAGAAATTAGATGAGAAATTATTAGCCACTATGGATGGAATTTCTTGTGATTTCATGAATATATATCTCAGCCCAAGGTTATTCACTGTCTATATTGGTAGTTTTGAATAAAATATAAATGAACAGTGAGTAAAATTACGGAAAATACTAGAATAGAAAAAGTGGCAACCAATAAATAAAGAGGTAAGCCAGTGTGCTGGTTTGACTAAAATTAAGCAATATATCTTCTGAGAGAAAACCAGGTTACAACTACTTTTCTTCCCTACTAGGTTTGGGAAAAAAGGAAATTTTTCTTGAAGGAAAGTGAAAGAGCTAAAAACTATTTATTTAACAAACACACAAGAAAAAAGGATAATAATGCTAAACAATGAAATCTCTCACTGTAGAGAGAAACTTGGGAAGATTTCAGAGTCTTTCTGTAGGTGTGGTCTCTCTTTTCTTCGGAGCTGGGTGAGGGCCCACCCCCTGGGGCCTCGGGGAAAATTCTCCCAATGTGTTATGTTGTTGAAACAGTCCAGAAGAGGAGAAAAAACTAAAGTCCTAGGAAACAAAGTTTAGCTTTCCCTCTCACGCTGGAGAGAGGGGCAAGAAAAAAAACTGGCTGAAGAAGCAAGCTGGATGCTCCCCCCGTGCTACCGCAGCCAGAGCACGCAGAGGAGTGAATCTCCGTGTCCTTGAGACACTGCTTTGAAAAGTTTGCTTGGTCCTTTTTTTTCTTCCCTCTCAAGCTCAGTTTAAAGGCACAGAAAAGACACAAAATTAAGTGTTTGGCATAAAGCTGTGATAGGGGATATACATGATGGAGTCACCCCAAAACAGCCAGGTAAACACATAAAGGTGAGACATTTTAGTAGAATGAAGTACAGTTTAACACTTTGCTTTTTAAGATGAAGGAGTGAAAGGTTGTGTCAGAATAAACATCAGATCACACTAATGTGATTTGAGCTGATCTAACAACTAGGTGCTTATCCAAGCTGCACTGTCCCTAGACTATGAAAAACATAAAGAGTTTCTCCTTTACCTGTGCACTGGAAAGTGAGGCTGATTTCTTCCTCTACTGCTTCCAAGAAGTAGAATGAAGGAAGAATATATAGTAGAGGATACAGCTGGTATAATTTGACATACGGCTTCTACAGTTCCATGGCATTTGCCACCTATAACCCTGCCTTCCCTGCTGTCACTGATTACAGCTAACATGATCCTCCCAAGGTTTTCACTCTAATCCTTGTTTCTAATTTTGCCTTTCACTTTGTAGCTTCTTCTTTCATCCTCATAGGTATCTTAATTTCAAGTCCATGTGTGAAACCTCGTGTCAGTACTGTTCCCAAGGTAATCAACAGAATTCATTTACCCAGATATCATTCAGAAATTAAGCTTCATCACCAGCTATGCAAGAAGAAAAGTAGTATTTCTGCACCAGAAGATTGTATTAATGATGCTATTACTTGACTACTGTGACAAGTTCTGGTGCTTGTACTTTAGAAAAAATGTTACAATTTTAGAAGCTTTTGAAAATAACTGGAATGAGGAAGGATGAAGAAAATGGCTCATGTGAAGAAGCTGCAAAAGCTCCATGTATTGAATTTCTTCAAGGACATGACTTCATCACAATCTACAAATGCCTAGCTGAGAAACTTTGTGGCATTAGGCAAAATGAGATGCAGTGGTTTGAAGGCAAAGTTAGGTAAATTAGACTAGATATAAAGGTCATTTCAGAGAGCTCTAAACAGAACAACTTCCCTAGGAAAGCAATGGCTTGTCTATTGAGTTTAGTTACAAAATTAAGCTATTAAAAAAAATAAAGCCATAAAATAAGTTAGCAACATGGTTGCTAAGTGCACTTCTGTGGTCTGTATTACATAAAATAAATAAGATTGAGTAACTGTAGCAGTCCTCTTGGTTTTAAAATCTTAGCAATTCTCTATATACAGCCTTTCCTCACTTTTGTATGCCTGGCACTTTTTAGTTAACGGCTAAGAACATTGAGACAGACACTTGACAAAGTATCTGAACACCTACAGTGCATTTTCTATGGAATTTGGAAAGTAATCTGAAGAAATTTTCCAGAAATATGCTTCTGAACTAGTACTGGTACCTGCTTAAGGTGAAGAAGCCATCTTAGTTGTAAGACAGTCCTTCTCTGAGCTCACTGTTTATGTGCTTTCATCTAGCATCCATATGTGCTTTATCCAAGAGATAAACAAACCAGCCATTTTTGAGAAAGGGCTGCTGGGTATCTGCCATAGCTCTGACACCCATAGCAAATCTGGACAGCTGGCCACTCTAGATGACTTAATCACCCATGCTAACTTCAAAATATGAGTTTTCTTGGCTCTGGATTGGCCCATAGTGGGTAATTGTTTGGTGTAGTCTTGATGATCTGTAATGCGTAATTTCATCCCAGGACCATTTTCCAAAGCAAGACATATTCATTCCTTGACTTTCTGGTTAGACGCAGATCAGAGAAATACCACTATGATACAAGGGTAGTTTGGATTATTTTCATCACTCATATTAAAATTTTATTATTTTGCATGAGACTGTATGGGATTCATATGGGATTCCTCAAAAAAGTTAACAGTTATGCAAATCAGAGACTATATGAAAACCCTTACCCAGCATGCACAGACTCTCACTGAAAGAAGAGGCCAACTCCCACCTGGCTACAACCAGGATGGCTGTAGAGAGCGATAAGGTCTTTCCTGAGCCTCCTTTTCTCCAGGCTTAACCACCCTGGCTGCCTCAGCTGGTCCTTGTAAGACTTACTCTCTAGACCCCTCATGAGCTTTGTTGCACTTCCCTGGACTCCCTCCAGCATCTCAATGTCCTTCTTGTAGTGAGGGCCCAAGAACTGAGCACAGAACTTGAAGTGTGCCTTCACCAGTGCCAAATACAAGGGGGCAGTCGCTGCCGTGGTCCTGTAGGCCACACTATTTCTGATACAGGCCAGGATGCCATTGGGCTTCTTGGCCACCTGGGCGCAGCTGGCTCATGTTCAGCTGACTGTCGACCAATATCCTGAGGTCCTTTCCATTGGGCCTCTTTCCAACCACTCTAGTGATGTAGTCATCTTATTATTGTCAAAGGCAACAAAATCTTGCCAAACCCAATGTTCTCTTTTCTGTGCTTGATTGGTCTGCTTACCCATCCTTGAGGCTTTGTCTGCTGAATCAGCTACAAAAGTTACGGAGAACAAAGCCCACTTAGCTTGCAATTAAGATACAACAAAAATCAGTAGGATTAGCTAATTCTGAACACCATTTCAGATGGAAAAAGGAAAAAAAAAAAGAAGGGAAAACAAAGAAAGACAGAATCTTAAAATATTAAAAAATACTAACAGTTTAGGAATAAGATGTTTAAATTTTTCAGATGAGATTCAAAAAATAAACTTAGATCATTCTGCAGCTCTGTCCTCCAAGACTCTTTAATTTGGGCTTGCCAAATTATTTTTGCCCAACAAACACATTTTAGATATGAGTGATTGAAAAAGAGAGTGGTTTGATAGTCAGTGGCTAAATACCTGCATAGACTGGGAAGAAGAATATAGCATCCACATCCTACTTTTCTGAACATATGGTGATGTGAATCAAAAGACCTTATTTCAAAGGGAAGTTAAACTTCAGTCTATGTTACAGAGTAGGTAAAAAAAGAGATTTATAGTTCTATTCTCTGAGGAGAGTAAATGAATTAATGAGCTAGACAGTAAAAAAGAGGTCCTTCCATCTCTGAAATATTTTTATTGTGCCCTCTAATGACTTTTATTCTTTGTTTCTAAATTCAGTTCTTGAGTTTAGGCTTTTCTTTGTTGTCGTTCTTTGTTTTATTTTATTTAGATTTAGTTGCTTAATAAAAATAGGATTTTTTAATTATCCAAAAGGCACAAGATTTAGCATGTAGACCCATCCAATTTCCCACTACTTTCTTAATCTGACTGAGCTCGTGAATATGTGTGATGACAGACACATTGCTATGCATATATATATACATATATGCAGCTATACATTTCAAAGGCCTACAAATGTTTGTAGGTAACTACAAATCTGTGATTAAAGAACAGCCATACAATGTCTCAGATTATTTTAATTCTTGATTTAGTCACATTCCAAAAGTTAGGCCCAACAGCTCTTTTTCTCTTTTCCACATGAACAGAAAAAGAGTAAGAAAGACCTAGGAAGAGCTTATGAGTATACACTACAGAAGAACATTTTGACTTCCAGGTATAATGGTTCAAGCCACAAAAAAAAAAAAGGCAGCTTGGAAGGCCTAAAACTGCTAATAATGATGAAAGGGAGGACTGATTTAATAGAAAATGTAGCATAATACTGTGAGGAAGAAAAACGCTATCACTGGTATTTATATCTTTTATATGTTAGCAGAGATATTGGAGACACAGAGATAGAGAACTGACAGTCATGGAGCTGTAAATATTGAGAATAACCAGGATAATCAGAAAAAAAAAGTGAGGTTAAATTTTTCATTAAAGGTAGGATAACAGTATACAAATTACTGCTTCAAAGAGTACAAGAAAAGGGCATTTTTATAGCATAACAAGTATTAAGGAAGAAGAATATAGTTCCATTTTCTGAAAACCATGCTAGAGTTTCTCAGTTACAAAGCTGTGTCAAATGTGTAATAGGGAAGCTTTTATTGCTTAAATCGTTTAAAACAAGACAGAATAACGTACTTTGAAATAATACTGTACCAGGAGGAGGATCAGCTAGCAGACCTTACCCTTTTAAGATGTCTCTGTCACTTCAGCGCTTTATCCTAATCCATTTAATTAGCTATGAAAACATTAATCAATAGGGTCTTTTCTGCTAGTTCAAAAATGGGAGCTTCTGAAACAGTTATTATAAAAATGCTATATATATACATATATATATATATGTGTATGTATATATATATAAAACACCCATAAAATTTTTATTTTTGTTTTAATAGATGATACTATGCTCTTATTATGTCTTTCCTCAAATTTTTTTCTCCTGAACTGAAGAAATTCTTATCATTCTTTTGAGATCAGGTCAGTATTACGACTGTGGGAGTGTCTACAGGGCTTTCTGTGGATTGTGACCCCTCTTTTTTTCCTACTTTTAAAATTTTTTATGCATTAAAATATTAACTTTGAAGTAAGGATCAGAGTTTCTACTGTTCCTAAGACAAGCAGTATGTTTACACTACACTACATCGTTCTTGTTTTTCTTTGAGAAACAGTGGCACTAGAAAGGATATGATAGGATATATCCGCATGGCTGAACTTGCCTGTTAATGATAATATGAGAATGGGCAAAATGTCTTTGAGAACATGAAGCAGCAGTGTGTGTACAAGGGTATAATTTTATACAGGAATCCATTTGCATTGGAAACTGTTTTTGGGTGAGAGAAAGGAAGATTATTAAAAATGGGGTATAGACAGAAGGACACATATCAGTGCTGCTAAAACAACCAAGAAGAGAAAAAGTTGTGCAAGTCAATTATTTAATATTATTGGGGGTTGAGAGGGATATCTGAATTCCAAAGAAACCAGTATTATCTTGGATATATTATCAACAATATTATTGGCAAAGCACCATTAGTCCTGTACAATCTTCATGTTAATCTTCACATTTTATGCTTTTGCATAACAGTACTTTCAGTTGGCTTTTGAATATTTTTAAGAGCAATCATTTACTAGCAATGACAGTGACAACCACTATAAAGTACCCATTTTTTCCCATTGAATTAATCATGAAAATAGTTTAGCAGAATACATGTAAAGAGCTAGTCTTTATGATTGTGATACTAACAAACACTGACACTTATGCCTAAAACTATTATTATTTTTACATACTAAAGGAAATCTTTAATGGATAGGTTAAATTTCAATTAATCATATAGTTAAAAATGCTGCTCTGCTAAATATAAGATAAAAAACAAATGTCTTCTTACCCTTCATTTCTTAATTATGTTGTATTGCCATACATTTCCAGCTGTATAACAATTAAGAAAGGGATTGAGAGAAGAATTTAAGGCATTAGTCTTTTTGAGAATACATGCCAAATCAGATGTTGATACTCCAAGAAGGGCCTTAGGCTGTTCTAAATGTTGTTAACAACTCTTGTTAAGTTCAAAGATCTTTTGATGTGTCCTGCATAGGGTTTGGATGTTCACCTGCTAAATTAGAGATTTGAAAACCAGAGTTTGGATTGGGAAACTGTGAAGATATTTCCAAGTGATAATTCAATCAACTTTACAGTTATTATTTATATAAGAAAGTTTTTGTGAAGTTCTGTAGATAAAGAGCAAACTTTCTGAAATATTCCTAAGAAAAAACAATATTGATATGAACAGCTTTGAGAGAAAAGTTGCTCATTACTTCATAGCACTCACTGTCTTTGCACTGGTTTGACTGACAGTGATAGCAAAAACAACAGTATGTTTTTCTGCAGAGGAGACTCTCCATTTTCGGCAGACTTTGCCAATAAATTCAAAAGTTAGAAGCTTTGAATCAGAGTCACAGCCAGGATTAAAATCTTGGTGCTTCAGCTACAAAGAAAATGCTGAATAACAGTTTCAAATTGGCTTTATTATAAAATGGTGATGTTAAAACTATAGTGGACCATCAGCTGTGCAAATGAGACTTTTAGAGTCAAAATGTTATTTTATTTTTCATGAATCAATTTTGATCCTGAAATAAGTAGGCACCTTTCCAGCTGAACTTACTGAGAGTGACAGCCCTGGTCTATGATTAGGCACATTGGTCAACATTCACTGTGGCAAAAATAACTGAGATTCCTGAAACAGGTGAAGTCCAGTTGCTGTTCACTTTCTGAAACGCTATTAGTGAGAGAGATGGGAGCTTTCAGCAGGCATTTTGTGAGGGTGCCTCCACACTCCCTTGGCAGATAGCCGGGATAACTTAAAAATAAAATTGTGAGTGCACATGGCGTTTATGGAGATTGAACATAGTCAAAACAGTCTGGAGGGTGTTTGCACTTAAAATGCCCACATTAAGGGCCTAACGCCAGCCCAGACAGGGCAGCCCAGACTCACAAGGGGGTGCTGGGGAAGGGCCTGTACCCACAGCGAGATGTCACATGTGACCAGCACTCAGGGCCACCTCACTTCTAAGTACAGGGGACCTTGTGGAGGGCTTTGTCACGTAGAGCCGGAGGGCTCACATCTCTCACAGGAGGTGAGCAGCTAGGAAACCTGTACTGCCAGAGAGGGATGCCAGTGACCTCTGGCTGCAGTGCAGGGGAACTGTAGGAGGGCACAAAAATTTTGGAAGGTTTAGTTACAGAAGGGTGTTTAGAAACTTGTAGGAGCTTATTAGCATTTTGTAAGTGTCTAGCATTGTGGTTTAACTGTTGTATTACTGATATTGATCCTGAATATATAGCTCACTGATTTCTGGATAATTACATGTCGTTAATAAATCACTAAACTGCTTTGATCTTAATTTAGTTTAAACTATTTGAACTGAGCAATTTTTCCCAGCAACACAATTCAGGGCATCTAAATGTTGAAATACCTTCAAGAGTTTCTGTTCCTCTCTTTTACAGCAATAGTTTTTGACTGTTCTAACTTAAGAGCCATAGAAAAAAAGATTGAAATATATCTGAGTTAATGCAACCAGCAACAGAATCTGAATAGGTGTCTGCATTGCAGGGAATAAAGCTGCAAGACTCCATCCACATATTAAAGAAATTATCACAACTGGAACAGCAATCCCCGGAGCAGGGACATTTAAATGAGAGAAACTGGGTTTTAAAATGTTGTTCTGGAGAGCTGTACTGTTTCCAACAGGGAAAGATGGTTGCTAAAAGTTCTCAAACTTTGTTGAAGCTGCTAAGCAATGATCAGGGAAAAACTACAGCGTCCTACCAACACTGTGTAAGTGTTCAGCTTTTATTGTTTTGTTTTTGTTTCTGTTTTCTCTCCAAGGGGTGAAGAAGGACTGGATGATCATGAAGGTGTGATAACTTATGGGCTATTTTTTGCAAAGCAAGGGCTACAGGCAAGTGTCCAGAGATCATGAAGGTGTTTCTATTTTACATAGATCAAAGAAAAGAAACAGAAGAATTAGGTAGGGCAGGCTGTAAAGGGACTCAATAAACAAATAATTTCAATTGTCTCATACAAATTAGGTCTGGTGTCAGGGCATGTAGCCAGGGAAAGAAGAGGTTCAAGGGCCTTACACAGAGAAAAATGTCTGTTAATTATGAGGTCTGGCAAAGGATCTTTTCTTTTAGATCACTGCAAGCAAATAACTCTTAGTGTTTCCCCTACTTATTTTTATTTTACATTTTCATAGTGCTACACAGCCATTCGAATGAAATTAGACAACAAAACTACTTTATGCAATAGTCTCTTTTTTTCCTTGTATCTGGCTATCAACATCTTGCGCAGGAACACAATGGGCATGTTGCCCCAAGCTCTACCTGCTGTACACACAGCCAGCCCTCCTCCCCCTCTGCTGTCACTCCTGCTGAGACTAACAGCAACCATGTGTCATCCCAGCTCCTCTTAAACTCGTTGATTCTCCTGAGAAGATCCGCCTGTCTCTGCAAATCTGTTAACTGGTTGTCTCCTACCATAACTAAATGACAACACTTAATACATTCTCTTACCTGTTTCTTCTTAATATTCATGTGCACTGCATATACAATATGCACCAAGTGCAACTGGTGTCATAGCAGATGGATAGAGCAAAAAGTGTATATATTAGAGGAGAAAAAATCATGGGGATTTTTTTGTCCATTTTTTTTTCCTCTTCTAAGTAAGCAAGACACTTTTTCTATCTTGTTTCCATTCAAAGCCCCTTGGTACCTAAACAAGATAGAACAATTTTAGACATAGATTTCTTTTTATTTATTAAATTTTAAAGAAGAACAGTAGCTTTTTATTGCTCACATTTTTCAATAACTATTACATTTCTATTCTGCCAGAAAGACTCACTTCTGTCTGCCAATCAGTGTCAACAGCCAATCTCATCAATGTAACTGGACATTTATTTCACAAAATTAACTTACATTCTGGTTAACATTATTGATTATGACAAGTGATACTGTAGGATTACTAACTGGGTAACTTCAAACATATGGAAGATCTCATTTCTGATTTCTCAACAATGTGGTTATCCAGGAGAGAAAGTCATAGTAGAAAATGGTGTAGAGTGTAAGAGTCATTGAAATATAAAATAATAATTGCTGCTCTACTGGTACCTTGATATATAATTAAACAATACATATTTTAAGAAGTCTCAGATTGCATATCCCCGTGGCAGGCAACTACTTCCATGGGGAGCGTTTTGTAAATGGAGGAAATTAATGGGCTAAAAGCCAAATTATCACAGACACTGACAAAAGCAAGGGAAAAATCAGTGTGAAGGATAATACTCCAGGCTTGACTTGTTCCATTATACTTAGCCATTACAGAGAGGCTCTCAGGTCACTGAATGATTTGTTCTGCAATACTTGTAACTGTGCACAATAGGCTAAGTGAAAGGCAGTATCCATCATAACTTTAAATTTCCTTGCTTTTGTCAGTTTGTGCGGTGCCTTTAACATTATTTAAGTATACTGTGGGGAATATTGTTATTAAAGACAGATTGTTCCTGAATTACTCAACCTAAAGGATCCTAAAAGAATATACCTAAAAGATCAAAAAATGCCAGGTGTGTGGTACCTAAGCTTATTATCTGAATCTGAGTGACTTATCTTGCACATATATTGCCACGTCTATTAATTTGTTTGACAGATGTCAGCTGCAATATTAAAGGAAGGAAGCTGGCCAAAGAGGCATGAGAAAAATATTGAGCAGCAAAGCATGTTGGTGTTTTTTTAGTTTTGGGTTAGGGTTTTTTGGTTGGTTTCTTTAGGGGTTTTTTTGGGGGGGAAGGGAGGTGTAAATTATTTTCTCCCTGTCCCACTTTTTCTTTAATTAAAGTAATTATTATATAAACAGAATGGGTGTCTGTTTCAGGACTTTGATGAATGATGATGCATGGACTGGTGGATAAGTACAGACTATGTCAGTCTCATCTTTAGAGTTTGGAGAATAGCCTTATGGTTTCGACATCAAATCCACAAAATTCTTGAACTAATATGAAGATATCATGGAGTCACAAATTTTAAATTAATTGTTTAAAAAATCAGGATCTAAATCCAGAAAAGATACTGAATGTTGCACTTTTCTGATGGTGGATTCACAATGGGTTTCATACATGGACATGGACACAGACATGAACACAGAAGTATGGACAGTGCCTCCAAGTACAATTTCAGGAAAGCTGAGGACTTAAGGTAGAGCTTTAACACCACAAAAAAAGGAGTAGACATGAGACTAGCACTGCAGCCTTCAAGTTACATGTTCTGTTTAATAGCTTAATGTGAGTTCTATTTAGTATCTTTATTAATTATTTGGACAAAGGGACCAAATGTACCCTCAGTCAGTTTGCAGGTGACACCAAGTTGTGCGGGAGTATTGATCTGCTGGAGGGCAGGAAGGCTCTACAGAAGGATCTGGACAGGCTGGATCAATGGCCTGAGGCCAATTGGATGAAGCCCAACAAGTCCAGGTGCTGGGTCAAAACAACCCCCTGTAGTGTTATGGGCTGGGGGAAGAGTGGCTGGAAAGAGGGCCAGGACAAAAGGCTTGGTTGGCACCCAGCTGAACATGAGCCAGCGTGTGCCAAGAAGGCCAGTGGCATCCTGGCCTGCATCAGCAGTAGTGTGGCCAGCAGGACCAGGGCAGGGATCATCCCCCTGTAATTAGCACCTGTGAGGCCACACCTTCGGTTCTGGGCCCCTCAGTTCAAGGACATTGAGGTGCTGGAGCATGTCCAGGGAAGGGCAACAAAGCTGGGGAGGGTCTGGAGCACAAGTCTTATGAGGAGCAGCTGAGGGAGCTGGGGTTGTTTAGCCTGGAGAATATTGTCACTCTCTGCAACTACCTGAAAGGAAGTTGTGGAGAGGTAGGATATTAGGAAAAAATTCTTTACCAGAAGGGTTGTCAAGCCTTGGAACAGGCTGACCAGGGAAAGCTTGAGTCATCATCCCTGGAAGTATGTAAACTTAGGGGCATGGTTTGGTGTTTTAGGGGTAGACTTGGCAGTGACAGGTTAACACTTGCACTCTATGATCTTGAAGTTGTTCCCCAACCTAAATGATTCTATAATTCTATAACCACTGAACTACACGGTACATATAAAATGTCTCACTTCCATTGGCTCTAACCCATTGCAATTGAAAGAAGAATTTGGATTTGAAATCATGTCAGTGTTAAGGCTCTAAGTAGGACACTGTTGAAACTGAAGGTGTACAAATGTGAACAGGAAGGAGCTTTAGGTTTCTGCAGGCCTCGATGGCCAGGTTAGTAGAAATTTAGAAGAGCTAATTGATATTTTAATATTCACAGACCTACAGAATGCTTGGGGTTGGAAGGAACTTCTCAAGGTCCAGCTCTCCTGCTCCATTACGGCCACCTACAGCAGGCTGCCCAGGACTGTATCCAGAGAGTTTCTGGATATCTGTAGAGATGGAGACCCCACAACCTCCCTGAGCAAATTTTGCCAGTGATCAGTTGCTCTCAGAGTAAAAATCTTTCCTGATATTCAAGAGGAACATCCTGTGTTGCAGTTTATGCCACTGGTTCTGTCACTGGGCATCAATGAAAAGAGCCTTTGTTTCATCTCCTTTTCACCAGCATGTACCCATCCTTTGGGGTTAAACCTCCCTAGGTGCAGGACTTGCCACTTCCTTTCAATGAAGTTTCATTGTGTGAAACTTCTGCTGGCCTTCCATATTAAATAAAAATACTGAAATGTTTTTTCTTCATGCTTAACTTTGGGAAACTAACTAACTTTAAGCAACTCAGATAAAAGTTTAGATAAGAAAGAAATATCCACATCTCCTTACATAATCACTGGCACTACCTACTTGTCTCTAGCATGCATAGAGGAAGTTTACTGTCATCTGAATACATTGACATATAAACATGATTTATAGGTTTCCAAACAAGGGACAGTTTGGAATTCAGTTACGTTTTCAGCTGTTTCATTTCATTCAGCTTACATTTTCTTTATTTAAGAGTGCAGCAGTCTTCAGAAGGCAGAATAAAACTAGTCAGAGAAGTTAATACTGCTGCCTCATCCTTCTGAAAGAGGAAGGTTCAGTCTGGACCCCCAAAATGCTGCTGAATTTAGTCCTGAGCCCTTGTGAAAAGAAGAAAAAAAAAGTGGATTTGTGTCTGGTACTAAGCCTCACAAGTTTAAAAACTTATTTCACACTGGTTTACATAAAAAATTGTCATAAGCACAGAAAATTGAGCAAATAAAAAATTGGGAAAGATACTATGGTTATTGGTTTACTTTTTTTTTTAATAAGAAAGAGCATAGTTTTCAAACTAGATATTACAGGAATTGTTTTAAGGAATAAATTAGTACTTGTAGCCTGGTTCATCAGTTCAACTCATTATCTGGAAAAGTATTTAAGCCACAAATGAAAATCACATAAGTAGTTTATGCGACAGTGTTGGAGTTGAGTAACAGCAACAACTGCTGAGAATTAACAGAACAGTGTGATAATATGTTTTGGGACTAATAAAAAGCATGACTATTCAATAGGACCGTGAACAGTAGGAAAATGTTTGGTAGGCGGAGAGGATTGGCTCACAGATTGCCTGTCTGCCTGATGTTTGCAGCACAGCAATGTAGTGGAGGTGCCAGAAGTGCTACTGATATGAGGTATGGCACAATTCCAGGCTAGTATACCTGTTCATCAATTATTCTGCATCAATATGGTTCTTTCTACATGACACTGTATTGTGTCATATAAATGTATCTGTACACGGAAGGGGCTAGAAAAGAAGCTGTGGTGTAAAACACTTCAGCAACTGGAAGGCAGCTTCAGGGTCCTGTTATGTTTTATTTTAACAGAAGTCAACAGCACGTTCCCCGCTGATTTCGGTTGTGCATGGTCAGATTGCTGGTGTGCAGATGATTCATGGAAAAAGCACCAATATTAGTGAAATATGCAGCTACATGGATTATAAAGTTTGTTTCATCCATCACAGTCAATTTTGGTTGATAAACTAAATAAAGCTGAAAATTCTGTAAAAGTAGGACCTCTACATGTAAATTTATGAAAAGCAAATTAGCTACTTATCATTCCTGCCTCTGTGAACACTTATTATGTACAGAAGTACTCCTTATAACAACTACTCTCTTATAACTTAAGCCAGGGAACATACATGAAAAATATAAGCTACAAGCTTGTAGCAGTAAAATGTAATTTTATTTTATTTCTTTGCTGAGGTATGGAAGTGTAGATAGCTTATTTTGATACCACAAAATCAATTCAGCCGTTTTTGCTTTGAAAAAATACCAGTTTTTGCTTAGCAAGTACTTGTGAATTTGATTTATTGTGTATTTTTTTCTACTTCACAGCAAAGATGCTTTTTCTTTTTCCTTTATATATATATATATATNTTGAAGTTGTTCCCCAACCTAAATGATTCTATAATTCTATAACCACTGAACTACACGGTACATATAAAATGTCTCACTTCCATTGGCTCTAACCCATTGCAATTGAAAGAAGAATTTGGATTTGAAATCATGTCAGTGTTAAGGCTCTAAGTAGGACACTGTTGAAACTGAAGGTGTACAAATGTGAACAGGAAGGAGCTTTAGGTTTCTGCAGGCCTCGATGGCCAGGTTAGTAGAAATTTAGAAGAGCTAATTGATATTTTAATATTCACAGACCTACAGAATGCTTGGGGTTGGAAGGAACTTCTCAAGGTCCAGCTCTCCTGCTCCATTACGGCCACCTACAGCAGGCTGCCCAGGACTGTATCCAGAGAGTTTCTGGATATCTGTAGAGATGGAGACCCCACAACCTCCCTGAGCAAATTTTGCCAGTGATCAGTTGCTCTCAGAGTAAAAATCTTTCCTGATATTCAAGAGGAACATCCTGTGTTGCAGTTTATGCCACTGGTTCTGTCACTGGGCATCAATGAAAAGAGCCTTTGTTTCATCTCCTTTTCACCAGCATGTACCCATCCTTTGGGGTTAAACCTCCCTAGGTGCAGGACTTGCCACTTCCTTTCAATGAAGTTTCATTGTGTGAAACTTCTGCTGGCCTTCCATATTAAATAAAAATACTGAAATGTTTTTTCTTCATGCTTAACTTTGGGAAACTAACTAACTTTAAGCAACTCAGATAAAAGTTTAGATAAGAAAGAAATATCCACATCTCCTTACATAATCACTGGCACTACCTACTTGTCTCTAGCATGCATAGAGGAAGTTTACTGTCATCTGAATACATTGACATATAAACATGATTTATAGGTTTCCAAACAAGGGACAGTTTGGAATTCAGTTACGTTTTCAGCTGTTTCATTTCATTCAGCTTACATTTTCTTTATTTAAGAGTGCAGCAGTCTTCAGAAGGCAGAATAAAACTAGTCAGAGAAGTTAATACTGCTGCCTCATCCTTCTGAAAGAGGAAGGTTCAGTCTGGACCCCCAAAATGCTGCTGAATTTAGTCCTGAGCCCTTGTGAAAAGAAGAAAAAAAAAGTGGATTTGTGTCTGGTACTAAGCCTCACAAGTTTAAAAACTTATTTCACACTGGTTTACATAAAAAATTGTCATAAGCACAGAAAATTGAGCAAATAAAAAATTGGGAAAGATACTATGGTTATTGGTTTACTTTTTTTTTTAATAAGAAAGAGCATAGTTTTCAAACTAGATATTACAGGAATTGTTTTAAGGAATAAATTAGTACTTGTAGCCTGGTTCATCAGTTCAACTCATTATCTGGAAAAGTATTTAAGCCACAAATGAAAATCACATAAGTAGTTTATGCGACAGTGTTGGAGTTGAGTAACAGCAACAACTGCTGAGAATTAACAGAACAGTGTGATAATATGTTTTGGGACTAATAAAAAGCATGACTATTCAATAGGACCGTGAACAGTAGGAAAATGTTTGGTAGGCGGAGAGGATTGGCTCACAGATTGCCTGTCTGCCTGATGTTTGCAGCACAGCAATGTAGTGGAGGTGCCAGAAGTGCTACTGATATGAGGTATGGCACAATTCCAGGCTAGTATACCTGTTCATCAATTATTCTGCATCAATATGGTTCTTTCTACATGACACTGTATTGTGTCATATAAATGTATCTGTACACGGAAGGGGCTAGAAAAGAAGCTGTGGTGTAAAACACTTCAGCAACTGGAAGGCAGCTTCAGGGTCCTGTTATGTTTTATTTTAACAGAAGTCAACAGCACGTTCCCCGCTGATTTCGGTTGTGCATGGTCAGATTGCTGGTGTGCAGATGATTCATGGAAAAAGCACCAATATTAGTGAAATATGCAGCTACATGGATTATAAAGTTTGTTTCATCCATCACAGTCAATTTTGGTTGATAAACTAAATAAAGCTGAAAATTCTGTAAAAGTAGGACCTCTACATGTAAATTTATGAAAAGCAAATTAGCTACTTATCATTCCTGCCTCTGTGAACACTTATTATGTACAGAAGTACTCCTTATAACAACTACTCTCTTATAACTTAAGCCAGGGAACATACATGAAAAATATAAGCTACAAGCTTGTAGCAGTAAAATGTAATTTTATTTTATTTCTTTGCTGAGGTATGGAAGTGTAGATAGCTTATTTTGATACCACAAAATCAATTCAGCCGTTTTTGCTTTGAAAAAATACCAGTTTTTGCTTAGCAAGTACTTGTGAATTTGATTTATTGTGTATTTTTTTCTACTTCACAGCAAAGATGCTTTTTCTTTTTCCTTTATATATATATATATATATGTGAAATGGCAAGTTTCCAAGTCTAAAAACCGCCTTTCATTTGTATGGAAAGTAAAAAAAACCTTGAAGTGAAACCAAAAGTATGGAACTCTTTTTCCATACTATAACAAAGCCCCTTTTTTACATGGATGTCACTCACATATCTTCATTCCCTCTTTTCAAGTTTATTGGGGCTTTTTGCTTCTTAATTTCTAATATAATTTGCTCTTTTTTTTTTTTAATATAAGTTCTTGGAAATGTAAATTGTCTTTTAAATTATATTACAAATATGTTAATGACGGATTCTTACACTTTGTGCAGTCAGTCATTAAATATATTCCTGTGTGGCATGATAGGTTTAAGGGAAAGCACAAACAGCTCCATAAAGAATTAAAATTTATAGACAAACATCATAGTCCCTCCCACCTTTAATGATAGGAGGTCTGCCTAGGGAAAATACATGAAAAGACTAGTGATTTGGGCATTGCTCATATAAGGCTTGATGTCTATGGCCAACATAAACCACTATAATAATCTTGAAATTAATGGGATGAGTCTCATTTAAGCAACATTGGCTAGTTGATTAACTGTAATGCTTTAGCCATATATTGCCAGAATTGACTTAGTAGGCACAATAAGTGATAAAACTGCAAAATCTGAGAAGAATTACCCCCAGTAGCATAGCTTGAACTCAGTGAATAATAGCTTAAATGTATTGGAATACAGCCCATCACATATAAGACAGTAAACAAATCACATATAAAGCATAAAAATATATATATCTGCTCATAGTAGATATAGTTTACCTTTTGACACTGTTACCTTTCTCCAACTGGTATTGGGCACAAGGCATACAAACTCAAGGAAAAAAAAGTGTCCTTTTCAAATGTATATGTTTAGTAAGCTTTCTAAATATTAAGTTTATCTTATCATCAGTTTCATTCTGCGATCATTTTTCATTGTCAGTTGTGGATATTTCCGTTATTCATTGGATGTCTTTCAAACATTGATGAGTTATTATCAAGACACAATACGTGTGTACATTTGATGGTTTTATAGTTTTGCAATAGTCTTGTCTATGTCATGAAAGTCCAGTGTCATGACATGGTTTCAGAAAAATGTCTGAAATACCTGCTTAGGTCTTTCTGGTTAAATATTTATATGATGATTTATAACTAGTAGTCATTTAAAACCCTGTAATACAATCTGATGGTAAAATTAAATTGTGTTTTTAGGTATGTATGAATTCTAAGCTCAAATGTATGTGTTATCAGTTGTAGGTGTAAGATGATACTAATTGTTATTATATGAGTTACCTCTAACTAGCCTGTAACAAAACATGGCTTCCAGTGCTACTAAGTTTTACATGCTTCTGTATGAAAGCTAACTAAAATCAGTAGAATGAAATTCTGATCTGGCTTCAGAATTTTTACAAAATTTTTCTGAAACGACTGATTTAGACCCTTCTAAAAACTGCATTACAAGGAGTCATATCTATTGATGAGCTACATTCATTGGCTTTTCCAAATCTTGCAGCCCTATGTTCTTTTCACAGAATATTGACTTGTTTTTTAAAATTAATAACCAGTATTCATACAGGCATTTAAGTTACAAGTGATTTTTTTTTCCTTTACTGAAAGCAAAGTACAGCATTATATAAATATTGTTTGCTTACCTCTTTCTATACATTAGTTTTTATTTTCAATAACAAGCAGATACAAAGGTGCAGGGAAGAATAACAAGCACATACAGGGTGTAGAGTGATATGGAAAAGAAAGACCTCAGAGACTACCAAAGAGGGCAGCAAGGTGTCCATCTGAAGTGTATGACATAGATAGAGAAGTACCTTACAGGTAATTATGGGAAGTGGATTCCCATGGGGGTTCCCTGATGGGGTTTCCTTACAGAAAAAGGGTTTTTTTTGGGAAATAAAAACATCTGGGCACCTCTCTGAATCACCTGTACGCTGCGCAGAGTTACACACACAGCGAAATTAGAGGGGTTATTTTTTTTATTTGGTTTGTTTTTAATTTGTGGGGGGTTTTTTAAACGTTTAGGAACTAGACTACCTTTTATTGGTTAACTTGATATTTTTCTTCTTCTACTCTGATCTCTAAGTATTCTTTGGGGTTTTTTCAGTTTTGTTTTTTTCTACTTTTTTAACTAACTGCAACTTTGACAAAGGTAAACACTGACCAGTGAGAAAACGATAGTAATGACTAAATCAAATCTGGTGTGTTTTTACTATCTGATTTTCAGAGACCAAGTCCTTAGGATACAGAAAAAGGGATAATGCAAATAAAACGCAAGGGGAGAAGGAAGATATTTCCTTATTACTGCATTCAGTCAAACAACCCATGATCCTATAAGAATTCAATTTTCCTTTTTTGATTGAAGATGTTCATCTTAGCCTAATATTAACCTTAGCTTAGGTCAATAGCTATCAACCTCTAATTTGTTCAGATGCACATCAGGTGCAATTCATCCCACCTAAACATAGAAAACTAAACTGAAAATCTCTTGGAAGACCCCTTTTATTACAAACGGGCTCAACATTTTTTAAGCCCTGAGTAATCTCACTGATTTGGGGACATTGAATTTAGGATGAAAAAAATTTCACCCTAAAAGTGCCTATTAAGTAGTTTTCACTACTATTGTTAATTGCCTCTGTTAGCTAAAAATGTACTGACCGTAAGTAACTGGTATTGAGAAAACTACAATATATACTTTGAGAGCTGAAAGATTGTATTCCAGTCCCACTTTAAGCTGGATTAACTTTGCCCATTCAGCCAAGAATGAAATTAGGGTGCTAATTTTTTGGAGCTGAGTCAAGAAATAAAGGCAGTTCCTTATGCCCCAAATTAAATGTTTCAGCTTGTACACCACTTTTCAAATGTATGTATGTGTTTCCAGGAAACTTGCTGAAAGATAAGGCTTAAATGTTGTTTTCTCCATCAGTAGGAGTTCTTCTTTAACCTTGAGCTTCTGTTGCTTAGATTGACAATTTCTGATTGTTTCTAGCAATAAGCAATGCCCCCTTTGATTCTTAGTTTTACCTGCCATGTTCTAAGGGAGGATCCTCACTAAGGGTTCTGCATTCAAATGCAGAACAGGGTTTTCTTGGAGTGACTATTATTTTATCTAAAGACAAATTTAAATATGAGCAGTGCAAGTTCTGTCTTTTTGGGTACATAATTTCTGAGAAACCTAGCTGGGAACTACAGAGGAAAATACAGTATAGGTCAAACTTCAAAGCAGAACTGATAGACCAAACCAACCAAGTAGCCTGCCTGGATTTCTGCACTCTTTCTTTGGAAGAAAAAAAAAATCTTTTAGATAGCCTAAAGAACATTTTAAAACTGAGACAGATGTATATGAGATTGGCAGCATGCCTGAAAAAAATGTTACAAATACTTTGCAAGACAGAAGGATGCATTCTAGCTGTCAGAAAGCAAATTGCATGATTCTGATACAGTGGAAGTGCATAAGTTTTTCTTATTTAACTTTGATAAGAGCAAGCCACTGCTTTGAGAATGACTGAGGCTGGTTTGCAAAGAGGTAGAACATTGAAAGACTACAAATAATCTTTTTAATTGCAGAGAAGCATCAAGCCAGACTGTCTGCGATTTCAGTAGAAAAAATAAGTTATGTCTTAAAAATTGATCCAAAATGTTCTTTCTTGGCAACTTTGCAAGAGTAGTTCATGACCCAGTAACCAGAAGGGTTAAGTGCTTCCATCCCTCCAGTGTCAGTGCACCTGTATGACAGCCTGTTCATTCGTGATTTGTTCAGTGTGAGGGGGTAAGCACTCAGCACTTTGATCCACCATGCTGTTATAATGAACCAATTTGACATTGGCTGAACTCCAGATGGCACGTTTATTTCAACAGGCATTGCTGTTCTTCAAAGGCTCTGGAAACATTAGCTTTGACCTTTGTAAGTCCTGCACTGATGTTTGGCTCCATTTAATACATGCCTCCTTTAAGGCTGTCTTCATTCTATATTAATTTGTTAGCTTGTTTCATTAGTAGTTAAGATCTTAGAATTAACTGCTTCCTAATGAAATATTTTCCACTTTGGTGTAGGATGTTTGGTTTCAACAGTCATTGTAAGCTAGCAGTATCCTGTATTTGGTACAAATGGCAAGGTTTAGGCAGTGGGGAGGGTGCTGCAGGAGTAGCCTTTATGAAACAAGACCAGCAGCTGCCTTGTGATAGAAACAGCCAGTTTCAGACAGCTCCAACCAGCTCCGCAACCAACCCACCACTGGCCATAGCTGAGCCTGTCAGCAAAGCTGGCGGCAGAAAGTTAAGAAAGGGCAAAATCCTGAGAATAAAAAAGGAACAAAAAGGCCAAAGCAGTGGGTGGTGGTCCATGGCAGAGCAGGTGAGACCCAGAAAGAGCCTGTGACCCGTGGATAACCCACACCAGGGCAGGTACTTCCCCAGAAGGTTTGCAGCCCATGGAGGATAACTAGTGCACAAGTTAGGAAACAAGAAGGAAGGAGCAGCAGAAGACAAAGAAATGAGAACAAAGCATGACAGAAAGAAACTGTTGTATCCTGATCCCAAAATCCTGCACCACCCATCACCTCACCAAAGGGACTGAGAAAGCCTGTGTGATAAGGAGAGTGGATAGCCTGAAGGGGGGATGCAAAGTATAAGGAGTGAAGTCAAGCTTGTGAAGGAGGAAAGAGAGGTGTTTTATCTAAGTTTCTGTTTACCCATTTTTCCTGAATTGGGGGGGGAAGAGATGTTTCCTACTTTATTTTTTTTAATTAATTTGGCAAAAATTTAATTCACCCAAGCTTAGTCTGTTGTACCAGTGACACACCCAAATCATGATCTGTGTGGCAAGTGGTCTAGAACTTGATCTTGTTTCTTCCTACGCAAATCAAAACAACTATCCCCAACTATGCAGAGGCCCCCCTGCCACCACACTATCAGGAAAATGGATAAAACAAATGCCCAACATGATGGCTACTGTTGTTAGCAGTGTTATCACACATATCAGAGTAGGTATTTTCCTGAATGTGTTAGTTCATAAAAAAACATTACTGATCTTAATAGATATACCCTGTGCTGATGTTTTGTTTTTCCCGGGTTTTTTATTTTTTTTTCAATGAAGAAAATAATGTAAGATTCAAAAGCTTTCTGGAAAAAAGAAGTCAGACATTAAATTAATTACTGTGTTTAAGGCAATAAAACTTACTTGGTAAATATTTCAAGTTTTAATCCATTCTCTCTGTCTTTAATACTTTTTGGAAATGGAAGGTATGTCAGAGTGATATGTAAGGAATCAATTCTAATTTAATTTCTGTCTCTTGAGTGTCTATTGAGAAATCTGTAACTTATCCTGTAGCTACAGGAAACTTTTGTATGTAGACAAAAACATAAATTTCTTTTTCTTTCTTTCTTTCTTTCTTTCTTTCTTTCTTTCTTTCTTTCACTCTTTTTCTTTTCTTTTCTTTTCTTTTCTTTTCTTTTCTTTTCTTTTCTTTTCTTTTCTTTTCTTTTCTTTTCTTTTCTTTTCTTTTCTTTTCTTTTTTTTTTTCCAAATGGTTGTCCATAAAAGACAATAACAAAATTTCTCTGGCTAATTTCCATAAAAGAAAGACAATAGTGTGTATGTCAGCATTCAGTGCATCTGATCACCTCCTCAGATTCTCTCACAATCCCTACCACTCCCACCAGTTAGTTTTCTCTAGAGAGATATTGGCCAAATGTCAGCCAATAACATGCCAAGAAGCTTGTGCAGGACTGGAAAATCTGTGGATGCATTTTGAGGAGTTTGTGATTTACATGCCACTTCTTTTTAGCGCTAAGACAGCTTTTAGCTGCCTATATGGACATCATTATTTGTGATCTAATGCCAATATAGGTGCCATAGGGTGTTCAACACATGACATGGCTCAAAATGATAAGGAACTTCCTACATGAGGGAGGGCAACAGCATGCAGAGGCAGCAGCTGGCACCCAGGTAGCTAAAAGAGTCACCTGTGTTCAGGCAGCTGAATCTTAGACTGCTGTCTCCTCTGTATGTAAATTACATATTAGCCTGGGGAGAGGAACTTAACCAGCACAGTGTTGTAATACCAATGTGCCACAATATAATGACAAGTGAACTCCTAATCACAGCTGCATAAGAAATAGTTCTCTGCCCACTGAGAGGCGCTGAAACAAGAAACAAATGATTGTGAAAACAAGAAATAATTTTTGCCCTGAGATGAAAAGTTTAAAGAAAAATTAAATTAAGTAAAAAACCCCTGAAAGTAGAAATAAAAGCATGTGTCTGAATCTCGACATATTCTGGTTTTGAGGGTTTTTCTCTTTTATGTCTCCTATGAGAAAGACAAAACAAAACATGAAAACAATTATAATTTTGAAGGTCAAAATGAAATGGGAAAACTTTGAACCTGGAGAGACATATCATTTTTCATTGCTCCTAAAGCCTGTAATGAAGGATTTGCTCTAAGGATTATAGATCACCATCAAAGTTTTGATTTGAGTTACAGATTAATTGCTGAAGTGGAACACTGGTGTTGTGTTCAGAATGAAGCTTGGATCCCACACTTGAGCAATCTACAGAACATGAATGATAAAATTAAATTGGAAGATACACCCACCTATCGTAGTCTTCAGTTCATGGGAACAAACTAGAGCCATTCTGAAGAAAATCTCCTGAAACAAATACAACATGGATGCTGAGAGCTCGACACCACATGCTTCTGCTATACAGAAAGCTTCAAATAATTGCTGATGTAAACGTAACCATAGGAAATGTGGACTGCAATTCTTCTGTTTCTCCCCATGTCATTTTCAGTTAGGTGCATTCCTCTCTGGTTTGAATGAAAAGTAAAATACCAAGATAATTATGAAGAGGCAGCCTCAAACTTCAGAGATTTCTGCTGTTCCTATTTCCTAAATCTTCCTGAAGGGGGGGGGGGGTGTGTGTGTGTGTGCGCGCGCGCGCGCACGCACATTTGCTTAAAAAAAAATAAAGTGTAATTCATAAAATCCTTCAAGTTTTTCATTTCCTGAGTTGATGATGTTTTTGACTGAGTTTATGTTACATGGGAGAGCTAGTTCAGAGGTTAAAAGGCCTAGGGCCAAGCTTGCCATTATCACTCTGCCTGGGAACCACTTCTCTCCCTTTGGAATGAGTCATCGATGACAATTACATTGTCACAGATCACGAGCTAATAATATGCTGACACTTTCTTAAACGCCTCAGCACCATGATATTTGAGTTCCACACCTCCTTATGTTTCCTTTTGGGAGGGTCTAGGTCACAGCATCACCTTTGTTGAAAAGCAGTGTTTAGTCAGTATCCTCTAAAGCCTATAGTTCCTATGTTTACTGTAATCTCCTTTGCATTTCTGAGTTTAGGTTGGTCTCTGTGGCTCTGCAGACATCAGCTTTTCAGGGAGGAGCCAGCCGTTGCAAACCACAAATGCCTTTATTTAAAACTTAAGTATGACAGAAGGAAGCATATTTTAAAAATTAAGCAGCATAAACTCCTTACTACTACTTAATATCCATCTAACCGAGATATTAGCAGAATCTTAAAGTATGTGACTTGAATCAGATTAGGACAGTATATCTGTATAGTCCTGTTTCTGACATATTTTGCTGTCAGGCTTCCTAAGACAGCAAAGCTGTTCCCTTCAGGAAGTAAAAAAATTTAAAAAGCCCAGAATTTATACAAAGGGCATTGTAAATAGGCTTATGATTTTTGTTCCTGAACCACGGGAATACTGTAGTACTTGGCAATCATTAGAAATCCTGTAGAAAAGACAAATCATATATAAATATTGAAATTTTTGCTGTCAGATGCCCTGTATTGTGCATTTATAGTGTTAAACTTGAAACATCTGTTGTAGGTCCCTGAATCAACAATGCAGGTTGTTTCACAGTGCAATTCTCATCACCTAAAAAGAGTCTGCATCTCTCTATTGACTAAATAAAAGTTTAGAAACTGAATTGAGAGATTTAATATTAGACATTGCAAATACTTCCTGCCCCCTCTGTCAATATCACTTATTTGAAATATAAATCTGAAAGTTTTCCTGTTTCCAAAGGAGCAAATTTGTGCCACATGATGTCAGGAGGAGTTTTTTAATGTCACATAGCATTATCAATAGCAAGGTCTTTTACAGAAAATTTCTCTCATACTTTGCTCAGCTTTTTCCCCTTTAAATGAAAGGAAAATAGATTGTTTGATGAAGAAGAGAAAAAAGAAAGAGCACAACTAAACTGTTTATTATTGATCCTGACAATGATCCCTGAAGAGGTGGTGTTTACCCCAAATGTGATTGTCAAACAGAAATGGAGAAAGGAGCAACAGTTACAAAGGTGATACGAATTTATTAATGAGATCCCAAAATAATGACCTAAACTGAAAATGTTGTGCCCCATAACATCTCCTTACTTCTTTCTTTCAAGGAATAGGTGACCTTTGGAAGTATGAATCAGAGAAAAAATAAGGTTGGAAAAGACTTCCAGAATCAACGAGTCCAACCTTTGACCAAATACCATCACGTCAGCTAAACCACAGAGCTAACTGCCAGTCAATTTTGGAATGCTCCCAGGGATGGTGACTCCATCAACTCCCTCATCCAGGTCTTCAATGAAAGTGTTAAACAGGACTGGGCCCAGCACTGAGCCCTGGGGAACACCCCTAGTGACCAGCTGCCAACGGGATGCAGCACCATTCACTCCCACTCTCTGGGCACAACCATTCAGATAGTTCTTCATCCAGAGAAGAGTGCACCTGTCCGAGCCCTGGGCTGCCAGCATCTTCAGGAGAGTGCTTTGGGAGAGACTGCTTTCCTGAAGTCCAGGCAGACTACATCCACAGCCTTCCCTCATCCACTAGGCAGAGCACTTGGTCATAAAAAGAGATCAGGTTGGTCAAGCAGGACCTGCCTTTCCTAAACCCATGCTGGCTGGACCCGATCCCCTGGTTGCCCTGTATGTGCTGTGTGCACTCAAGATAATCTTACCATAACCTTCCCCAGAAACACGGTCAGGCTGACAGGCCTGTAGTTCCCCAGATCCTCCTTCCAACCCTTCTGGTAGATGGGTGTCCCACTAGCCAACCTGCAGTCATCTGGGACCTCCCCAGTTAACCAGGACTGATGATAAATGATAGAGAGGCTTGGCAAGCTCTTCTCTTAGCTCCTTCAGTACTCTTGGGTGAATCCTATCCAGGCCCCACAGACTTGTGAGTGTGTAAATACAGAGGAGGTCACTAGCTACTTCCTCCTGGATTGCAGGGAGCTTATTCTGCTCCCCATCTCTGTCTACCAGCTCAGGGGGCTGGTTGCCCTGAAGTTATCTGGTCTTTTTGTTAAAGACTGAGGCAAAGAAGGCATTAAGTACCTCAGTCTTTTCCTCATCCTTGGTGACAATGTTTCCCCCTTCCTCATATCCAATCAAGGATGGAGATTTTCATTGGCCCTCCTTTAGTTGTTAATGTAATTATAAAAACACTTAATATTTTTCACAGCAGTGTCCAGGATGAGTTCCACCTGAGCTTTCATCTTTCTAATTTTTTCTATGACTTAATGACATTCTTGTACCCTTCCTGAGCTGCCTGCCTCTTCTTCTGAAGGTCTTATACGCTCTCTTTTTCGCCTGAGTTCAAGCAAAAGCTCCCTGTTTAGCCAGGCCAGTCTTCTTTCCTGCCAGCTCACCTTTTGGCACATGGGGATGGCCTGCTCCTGTGACTTACAGATTTCATTCTTAAAATATGTCTAGCATTCCTCGACCTCTTTGTTATTAAGGACTCTTTCCCAGGGGACTCTCTGCATAAATGTCCTGGCCAAATGAACTGGCCAAAATCCACCCTCTGGAAGTCCAAACTAGAGGTTTTGTTGACTCCCTTCCTTACTTTACCAATTATTTCAAGGTCACTGTGTCCACAATGGCCTCTGACCACCATATCTCCCACTGGCCGCCCTTCTCTATTTGTAAACAGCAGGTCTCATGGGGTATCACTCCAGGTAGGCTCATTTACCAGCTGTATCAGTGAGTTCTCTTCCACACTCTGAAGGGACCTCCTACACTTCCTCTTCTCCACTGTGTTGAGTTTCCAGCAGACACCAGTAAAGTTTTCCACAAGAACAAGGGCTAGTGATTGTCAAACATCAGGCAGATGCTTACAGAATACTCCACTCACCTTCTGTGTCACAATGCACCTTCTAGTAATGGCTTTTGACTGTGTGGAAACCTTTGTTGCCTGGAGGGGTGGCTGTGCTTTCCTGTACAAACTGCTGCACAAAGTGCCAATCAAAAAACCATGGCACGTCCTTCTGCACATGGTCATGAGAACTGCCAGATCCTGACAGGTCTCTCTGTTCTTTTTTGGGGGGGTCTTTGACTTCCAGGAACCCCTTCCTTATCTCCTTCAAGTGTTTTGCCACAGAGCTCGCCATAATTGCCGCTGCTGTGGCTGCATACCTTGCTGACCAAATTGCTGTAATGACCAATATCTTGCAGCAGTATTTGTGCAGGTTAATTTATTTGATGAAATCCATTTAGATGTGCCAAGTATTAGTATTGTTATTACTGCAATAAAAAGACTAAATATATGCTCTTAGAAAGGGTAACATGGGATACTCCTGTTTATCCTGAAAAGTATTGGGCAGTTTTTTGCTTGTTTGGTTGGTTGGTTTGGTTTCCTTTTTTCAGATTTCCTTAGAGTTTAATCCCATTAGTTCTACATTAGAATTTAGTGGGGTTTGCAGTACTAAAGTTTTATTACTTTGTATTCGTCAATATTATATATAATTCCCTCTGTGCCAACCTATTTGCAAATCAAATCTAACTCCCTTTTAAGTTTAGATGTCTGCATGGCCTTCATTCATCATCTTTCATTTTTTTGTCCTCAGAAAATGCTATTGTACTGCAGTTGTTCTTTGTGTTTGTAGATCATCTTTCTAAATTAAAACACATAACATGCAGCACTGGCCCCTGTGGACCTGAAAAAACACTTTCTCTGGTTTGACATAGCTTCTTTCACAGGAACTATCTATAGTCACTGCTTTGCTATTTTTCAACCTGTTCTGTCTCTCTGCCCATGTCCTGCCCTGAATCCTTACATCATCCTGGAGCTTAAGCAGGAATATGTCATGCGGAATGTTACAAAAGGCTTTCTGAAAATCCAAATACATTATGTCATCCGCTGGGCCCTTAGCAGCCCTGTCAGTACCCTTTGTGTAAATTCTTCTCCCCAAAAATGAAACCAACAAAAATACTGAGAAAATTATTAAGGACATAATTAATAACTATTTATTTACAGACAAGTGATTAAATAGGACACACACGCTGCCAGAAAAGTACCTTGAAAGCACTCCACTATGCATTTACCCTGACTCTCCCCACTGATAGTAGTGATGAGAGTAATAATAATAACAATAATAATAGATCAGTAATTCTTATCTACTGCCTTACAGTGTCTAAGCTACTTGATAACTCCAGAAAAGCCCTATTTGCAAAGGTAGTCCAATTAAATACATATAAATGTATTGAAATGTTTAATTGGCTGGCAACTCAGTAAGTGTCTGTAAAACATGGCTGCTCCTTAATCAGAAGACAAAAATGACCTGTCATATATTGTTATCCACTTGCTGTTTGAAAATCAGAGCTCTGAGGCAAAGAGGATGCCTTTCTTTTATTACTACGCCCCAACTCGGAACGAGCGAAAAAGAGAGACAGAGCAGATAATGGACCCCATTCATGAATGCAAAAGGCTATTTCTGAGCAGTTATTGCATTGTTTATGCCAGCAAAAATTGCGTAACTCTCATTCTCTACACAAATTACATGTTTTCTATGCTTCATTGGACTTTTTACATAGAACATAAATGAAGCTTTTGCAATAGGTGGTACAAAGACTGCTATTAGAGCCAGTCTAAGCCTCATTATTAAGGTTGGATGAAGCATTCGGCTTTCTTCAGGTTTGCTGCAAAGTCAACAGAGTTGAAAATTCCCTTTATGTTTTTATCTTTTTATTTCCTTTCAGCTCCCAGTTTCTTGAGTTTTTTAATGAAATGAAAATGGAGGTTTTCCAACCAAAGTTGCGCTAATTGCTTTAAGACACAGATCAGAGCTTAATACGATCCAATAAATGTTGCCAGCCTGGGACAGGCAAAGGGCTTCATGTGTTGACTGAACAGCAGGACTGCCTGGCCAAGGAAAAGGTCAGGCAGTTGCACAGAGCCAAAACACAGCACAACAAAAATTTTCAACTGTATTGCTGCTGTGAACATGGGGAGGTCATGTGAAAGGAACTTCCATTTCCCAATCCAAGAACTGCTAGAGTGGAATCCATTCACCTCCATGTGATGCTGCAGATTAACCTTTCAAAAGCAGCTTTTGGTGGGTTTTTTTCATGCCTGATTTGAGCTTGAAGTTCAGGCTGGCTACCCTATAGTTCCACAACTGAATTTGAAAATAGCAGTGAGTTCTGCTCTTGGAAATCATGTTCAGTGTGTGTACTAGGCTCAGCTGAGGCTACAAATTTTGGGCCCCTCACTACAAGAAAGATATCAAGGTGCTGGAGCATGTCCAGAGAAGGGCAACAAAGCTGATGAAGAGTCTGGAGCACAAGGCTTATGAGGTGTGGCTGAGGGAGCTGGGAATGTTCAGTCTGGAGAACAGGAGGCTCAGGGTGGACTTTATGGCTCTCTACAACTGCCTGAAAGGAGGCTGTGGTAAGGTAGGGATTGCCCTTTTCTCCCAAATAGCAAGCAACAGGAAATGGTGTCAGGTTTGGTGAGGGGCAGTTTAGAGTCAATATTGAGAGAAATTTCTTCACCAAAAGAGTGTCAAGCACTGGAACAAGCTGCCCATGGAAGTGGTTAAGTAACTATCTCTGGAATTATTTAAAAGGTGTGTAGATATGGATCTGAGTGACACTGTTTAGTGGTGAACTTGGCAGTGCTCAGTCAACAGTTGGACATGATGATCTTAAAGGTCTTTCCCAACCTAAATGAATCCATGATTATATGAAAACACATATATTTTGCACACGTTATTATGGCAGTAGAGCTGGATTTAACCTGACTACTGCTTGTGTTAAAAGAGGGATTTACAACACTATTGCTAGCTCTTAACATAATTACTGCATAGAAGTAATATTTATGTATAGAGAATCTTCTACATAGGGAAACATTTCTACCTTTGAGATTGCCCATATACATAAACAGATTAATTTTGCTGTATTCAGTTGTCTGCTTCTCTTGCAAGCAGACTAAAAAACATTTATGCCAAACCTTTTTCCCAACATTTGATTCAGAGTGGATGCATATTTGTCAGTTTGATCAGCCTCTCTCTTTTCCCTTGTTGATAGTTAGGCGTGAAAATATTGCTGTTAGGTCCCATGGCTTATTTTACAATTATTCCCTGAATAACTAATACTTAAAAACTCTAACAACTGAAGCAGTTTGTAAACAAGGAGATTTACCAAAGTAGCATCAGAAGTCAAGATGGATGCCATAAATTGTGTCCATCATATCTGAATACTTATTTTCACCTGCTAATCAGAGACAGTACTGCCCAACCAAGAGCAAGACTTTAATTCTGTCTGAAGTCAAAAAGCATGTCTTCAGTCTATGTCTAGTGTTCATCTGTATTCTGAAGCACAGAAATTACCCATTGAAGTTATTTTTATGATTAGCTTTTGCTTGCTTGGGTGGGGTGTGTGCTATCTTATTAGCTACTGTGAATCAGCCTCAGCCCCTTTGGTGCCTTCTCCAGAAATATTACTTTGGAATTACTACATTTCATTTGCTGATGAGGTAAAAAGAACCTAATTATTCTGACAATTTTATCTAAGGCTTGCAGATTTTATGTACTGAGTGTATAAAAAATAACTTCTTGATGAATAATTCTCCAGGAGTACATTTTTGTAACCATCATCTGAAATAGTCCTTTTTACACAGAGATATGCAATTCTTCCTCTGGATGATAAATAAATTTGCTTTACTTCAGGGATCACTGTCCCAATATACACACATATAGATAAATATACATAGATATACATACAAGTTTTAATTATATATATATATATATATATCAGCCTCTCTACAGAACTGTGAATGACACTGAGACAACTACCAAAGCTTTTATAATTTTCTTATATTAGCCATGTAGTTTCTGTCATATGATTTTCTGTCCTTTAGTTGAAATCATAAGTAGCTTTTACTGTTGACATGAAAGAATCAAGAACTATAGCAATATAACAGCCAGATATGGCCTATTAATATAAAATATCCATTTCATAACTGCATAAAAATAAAAATAACTTTAACAATTATGAGTTTACAAAGTCAAACTTATAAAGGGTGAAAGTGTTAGTGAATATGGTTGGTCTCAATGACCTTAAAGGTCTTCTCCAACCTAAATGATTCTATGATACTACTGTTTAAGTTTTGCTGATTCTGGTAGCATGATGGAGGGAAAGGTGCTGCAGCTCTCTGTTCCCGAGCACAGCCAGTGGCAAGGCTGAGCATGCATTCCTCAAAGGCACACACAGAAGCATTGGCAATGCACACTGAAAGCCATACAGAGCAGGACTGACAGAAAGATGCAAACACAGATAGCACAAACAGTTGCCTAATTTTGTCTCCCTTTCTACCAATTCAGGGTAAAGGTCCACTAGTGGAAAATAGTGTGCAGATAAACAAAGATGATCCTCCCAACAGCATGGACTTATGCACTAAGGCCAGGAGCTGGCCCTAGAACCCTTTTTCCCCAATTTGCTGGCACTCCCAAAGCCAGCGATGCCCTTTCAATTCCTCACAGCTCAGAACCCCTCTCACATACATTTGTGTGCACACACGTTTTTGTGCACACACACACACACACATTCACGAGCCCAGACTTATGGGTGATCCAGTCCCTCCAGTAAATGACTTTTAATACTCAATCAACCCAGTTGATCCTTGGGACCCTCTTGTCTCCAATATAGCCACATACATGTAAACATGTCACTAAGTCAAGCCTTAGACCTCATGGTCACTCTAGTAGATGATTTGAACACCTCTGGTCTCTTCAGTTGTCAATTTTCAGACTTTCTGGTCTCTCAAGTATCTGGCTCATGCTTCAGTCTGCTTTGACACCTGGCTGCCAAGCCTCTTATCCTACTCATGGGATACTCTGCCATGATATTTGCAAGCAATCACACTGACACATATAGTCACACAATATGCATGCACCCCAGGTGCTGACACTTAGACATATTGTCCCATATGATCTATGGTCCCACATCAGTTGCTGGCGTTCAGATATCCATACACACACACGCACACAAAATAAGGGAGTCTTCACCAGGAAAATAATTAGACATGAAATTAATTTGGTAAGAAGACATGACAGAGTACACTGATCACTCCTAGGCCATGGCCAGACAACATGACAATCCGTCTCTTACTGCACCTTTGGCTCTTCCCCTAAACATCCTGCAATTATATAAACCCAAGGTAATCTTCCCCAGCAGGCCATAATAAGTCTCATATCCCTAGGCAGTGACACCCTGCTGTGAGGTAAGGCAAGGAGCATTTCCCATTGACAGATCTTGATGTGCCTCACCTGGTGCCCATGGTGGTGATACTCTCCCACGGCAGCTCTGGGAGGAGTGGGGCTAAGGCTTCTTTCTCTGATCAGCTTATTGGGGTTCTGCTGACAGATGCTGCTTCTCTGTGCTCCTATGTGTTTGCAGTTAATGATCCTCTAACCAAGTAACTGAAAATGTAGAGATAATATTATTCTTCTTTTCTTTCAAAGGATTGAAAACAATGATAGAATCCGGTTTAAATGTAAGAGGTTCTTTGAATTCACAAGGCCCCAGTGGAGGGGATCCACGTATTTTAGTTGAGCTTTGTCACTCTTCTTAAGCTTCCTCACTTTCCCGTGTGCTAGGTGGAGAGCTGTAGATTCCCCCAAAGGATGAAGATAACATAACTGAGACCCCCTACTTGGAATTCTTCTCTAAAGATTAGTCTCCAAGTCTAAATTAGCCTTTTCCCTGGTCTTTACTGTCTCCACACTATCCTCTATATTTTCTTGTTACCTCCTGCCTAATTAGTTGTATGTCCTGTGTTAATGACACAGAGTCTGTTTCAAGTGTGAAACACAAGACACCGCTGCACCTCTGTTCCACTACATTGCTACTCAACCCATGGCTTCTTTCTGGTCCCTTCTTTTTAGGCCAGTTCAGGATAATAATGCTTTAGAAGAATGTAGCCCCAAACAGATGTTGCCAGTGGTCTTACTATGAGGCCTTAGTGCTTTTATTTTTCAGGACAGATTACATCTAGTGAACAAATGGTATGTGACTATGTCATGATGGGTAGTGTCTGTTTGTTCCCAATATATACGATGTGGAGGTTTAAGAAAACGTATTACTAGGTTGTGTGAAAATCTCTAACAATGAAACTGCTCCTTCCCTTTAGGACTAATGAGAATGCTTGGAAAGGAAAAGCTTCAATGGCACTAGGAGGGTTTTATGAGGGAAAAATGAGAAGCAAGTCTAGAGCAGAGCAATGAGACTCAAACAGCACTGAAAGGGACTGGAAGCTGACAGAGAAGTCTCTGCTGTAACAGGAAGTCTTCCTAAGACTGTAAAGACCTATGCTGAGCTTGCTGCAACTCCTGGATTTGTAAGACCAGCTGAAACCAAGGGTGAAAACAGGGAAGTGTCTTCTAAGAATACATGTGAATAGAGAGGAGGTGTCATAAACATTTATTGTTTCTCTGCTGTCATTCTGTATTTGAATGATAACTGTTATGATTCATATTTTTTAAAAAAATTGGCTTTATATTGTGAAAGTATTTTCAGTCTTTTTTTTCTCCTTTTTAGGAAAATTTTCTATAATGAAAATGCATGAGCAATTCCATACTTAGTTTCAAACATAGAATAAAAGACCGAATTTCTTGCCAAGGACCAAAGTGAGGATGTGCAAAAAGCATCAACATGGGTATCCATGTGACTGTTAAAGAGAGAACAGAGCAAAGCTGCAAAAGAAAGGAACATAAATTAAACATTAAGCCACTACAAAATCATCAGAGATAAAGAGGACACAATGGGAAGCTGAACTGACCAGATGGTCTGAAGATCAAATATGCTTTTAGAGTTTTGTTTTCATCTTTAATATTCATGGCAACAGAGAAAAGGAGATATACCCTGAGTGCACTCTGAAGAAATCACTAACGCTAGAAAATTTCACTGTAAGGCGGTTTTTTTATGCTGAAGATGAGAAAACAAAATTCATAAAATTTGAACTCTATTTTAATGATATTGTATTTTTTGAGTTTTAAAAAATCATTATTAGAAACTGTTTAAACAGTGTTTTAATAGCTTTATGTTTTACTTCAGTTTATATACACTCTATAAAAGCCATATTCCCTTTCCAATTCAAGAAGTATTTACAAAGATGGATGATAGGCTATTTTGCATTTAATATGACATATCTACTTAATAATAAAGACATGAAATTATATTTGCACAAACTTCTACAAATTGAAAATAATGCTCCATTTCTTTATACTTCTCACATATTTTATTACAATCTGTGAATAAAGGGGGTTAAAGCAGAAATGGTAGAGAGAGAGAAGAATAGGAATAAATGGAAATAGATCCCGATTTGACCTACTGACACCAGAAATCGTTTTAAGTTCACTTCAACATTAATTTAAATACAACTACATAAAAGTGGGCTAAAAGAAAGACAAAAAAAGGAAATACAAAAAAAATCTTGGCATTATCATCTTGCTATCTTCAAACCATTACTTTTAATAAGAATTAATAGAGGAAATGAGTGAAGTTTTCTCCTCATTATGTACATGTGAACTAGATGTCTGTGCTCCAATTATAATTAATAGAGACTTAGGGCAGGATTCAGCTACATAAACATGGGTATATTCTGCCACCTCAGATGCCAATACACCTAAATGGAGTTGGCAGGTTAGAGACAGAACTTATGGAAGATATGCAGCCTTTTGGAGATCAGCTGCTAGAGTTTGGGCATGATGCCTTGTCTGTCTTGCGTTTTGGTACCTGAAGCCTGCCAAAATGACTGCTGTAGTTACAGCTGCAGAGATATGCAGCAAATTCTGATCCCAGAAACTGGCATGCTGCTTGCCAAAAACCAGGAGTCTATTGTGATTTGAAGTATTTTAGTATATTAAAAACATCTGGGTTAACATCCAAGTCATAGGACCTACAGGAGACCTATTCCCTTGGCAAGTGACAGATAGAGGCCAGGAAAGCATCTCAAATAGCTAAATATATTTAGGAAAGCTTAGTAAGGCAAAAAATATCCCTTTTTTTGTTTTGTGTCATTTGTAAGAAATACCCAGTGAAAAGTAACTGAAATGTATGTAAGGATAATGGTATTCATATAAGGGTGTGCATGTACATGTGCATGTGTGCATATGGATGTGCCTATCGTGTGTGCATTTATGTTTTATTGCAGTGATCACGCATGGGCATGGACTCCACACACAAGATGGGGATGCAAAGCCGTTTATTGCACAGCCAGAATTCCCCCAAAATACCAGCACATCCAGGATATAACATCACATAAACAGGAAAGATGTTCACCACAGTGTGCCCCAATCATCCGGGGTAGTGCCCAGATATTGCCTATTATGGTAACAGGTAAACAATACCCTATAAGGTCACAAACTGCAGTCATCACCTCTCACAGGTCTATCCCTGTCCACAAACTCACAATCCTCTCTCCGCCCATGCCCGGTGACCTGGATACAGTCCCAGGGTCACCTCCGGACCCAGGAAAGAGGCTCTGTCTCTCCGGCCTTCAGGGCCTATCTCTCTATCACCACATAGTGTACCCCAACATTTTATCATGATTTTTTCTCAGCAGATAATTATTTTACTGCAACCTTCATTCTTAGCTATTTCTTTGCTACCTCCTTGACTGAGCACTCACAGGGAAATTAATTTCTCTATTATCAATGTGGGTACAAGGTGCTCTGCCAATCTGATGAACTTAGCTGTGATACCCTGAAGTAAGGGTGTTTCTGTGTCCTGTGTATTTCTGTGTAGGTCTACAACCCAGGTTTAATGACATCTTTCTTCTCTCTTTCTACTAGGTTTATGGATTTTACTAGGTTTATGAATTTTCTACTAGGTAAAGTAAATTTATTTCATTTGCAAAATGTATTAGCACTTTGATCCAAGAAACTCAGGGTTCTGTAATTACTTGGGAAAAATTAATAGAACATGAACATTCATAAATGATTCAGAATCTCTAAATTCCTAGTTCAGACTTGTGGCAATTTGGGATCTTTCTTTCAAACAAAGATTAAGTTGTCTGGTCCCTGGGCTCTGGATTGTTGCTGTAGAAGACTAAAATTGATTTATACTGCCATTTTGGATCACAGAGTTCCTTCTACCCTAAACAGAAGTGCTCAGATGTCTTTAGATCAATCTTTAGCTAAGCAGTTAGATGCATGATGTTTTATCTAAACTCCATCGTGATTCAAATACAGACTGAACAAGCACGTGAATTGTAACTCCCTGGTGAGAACCCCACTATTGACAACTTTTGAATCACCTTTGTGAACATATTCCTTCATTTCAGCTGTTTCAGTGTGCCAAGTCTGAACCTAAAAATAGCCTGAATGATTTCAATGTTCAAATGAAGTTTTAATAAATCCTACAAATCTCCTATAAAAATCTGATCTCACTTCCCCCTCTCATATTAGATAGAGTTTTCAGAGTACAAGTGTCCTCCTCACCCTCACTGAAGACAGTTCGGTTGGAAAACCTTTGGACTTTGTTGCCTTTTTTTATCCTTTTTCCTTTTTACTTATTCTCACCCATCTCACAGTTTCAGAGTTGTGAGTTTTAAGGACAACAGTCTTTTCTATATTTATATTTTAAAGGCAAGTCAGGATACTCAGTACCAGAAGCAACTCACAAAAGCGGAGCTAATTTGCACTTGTCCAAAATGTGCATATCTGCACATAAGTACAATAACCCTCAAATAACTGTTACCAAGGAGGAAGGTAAACTAAAAGAGGATTTTTTTAAACAAAATTACCTAATCTCCTATAAGCTTTTGTCAGACGTTTTTGTCAAAAAAATTTATTTCATTCATCTCTGTATTATCAGAATTTGAGTTTGTTCACTGAAATATAAATTCCATGTTTCTGTGTATTTTGTGGATATAATTTTGTACCCATTGTTACAAAATAGTCTGAAAATGCATCCATTTAGTTTTAGTGGCAAGTATCTTGACCTCTATATACTTATTTTCTGTCAAAATAATGGATTAATATCTGAATTGTGTAGAAGGGGATATTTTTCACCAGCTGGACATCTCTCTTACAAAGAGAATATGTCTGCATAGATAATTTACACATTGCAAGATGAAACTAGCATCCCATCACTCTGAGAATAGGATAAGTTCATACACTTTTTAATTCTCATTAAATTGTTGTGCTAGAGATAAAGAAATGCTGTGCTGTTTCCATTTTCTAGGTTTTGGGTTTTGTTGCTGGCTTGTTATTTTTCCCCCCTTATATTCTTGTGCACTTAAAAAAATAATTCAGGCTATTTCCATACAAATTATACTTTTCCTGGATTCATTAAATGCTCTTTGCTGAGACCATAACTGGACTGTCTTCTCTCAAATTGCCTATGCAGAATATTGAAAGGGTCAAAACTGTGCAGCATGCTACGGTATTTCATGGAGTAGAAAAACATGCAGATTGCTCTTGTTTCTCATTCTTGTAATAAGGGATAGTAACAAGAAAGGAAAATGGCTGAAAATGGTTTTGTTCCCATGTGTCAAATACCATAATTAGAATAAGAAATGCTACAAATTAACCCATTCTCATTACAGTCACTATATTATAATTTCATGGTCCTCTTCTGATGCTGTACTCTTGCTAAGCACATTTACATCTCATCAGCGAACACAAGCAGCAGATCCGCTGGCGGTGAATGCTTGATTCACTCCAATTTATGTCTTCTTTTCAGCTGGGGAATCCATTGTGTGAGCTAATAGCAGGTTTCCCATTTGAAATGACTGCAGGTCTCTTCACATTTCGATACAGTGCAAGCATTGACATAATTTTCTTTTTAATGTGTCACATAATTGTTGCATTATACTACGTACAAGCAAAAGAAAGGAAATTTTCAGCATTAAATGAAACACAAAGGGCAATACTATGCTTTACTCTCAGAGATATGGGGGGGAAAGACAAGAACCCTTTCCTCTTAAGCCAAGAGGCAAGTATAGCTGCAATCGTTTTGCTCACCTGCATAAAAGACTTAACAATGATTTCACCATCAACTACACTATTTCTGCAAGGATGGTTGTCAAAAAAGAGAATTTTACTAAAACAATTAATGGGATGAATGTATCCTTTTGTAGGGTGTTTAAATTTCCACGTCTCTGTTATCTGACTGTTTTGAAGCATAATTTCCATTAAATTCTCACAAAATGTTCAAAGTCTTTCTATTGCTAATTTACAAGTAAAAAGTGAACAAGTGACCTTCTTATCTGACAGTACTAGGTTTTTTCCACCCAAAAAAGGTGTGTGGAGAGGAAAAGCAGTATCTGAGGTGCTTTGCTTGTTCTCTTGTGCCTGGTCTGACAATAGAGAAAGCACAACCCACTAAAAGCTAAAAGAGATTTGCTGTTGAAGTTAATGGAACAGGATTTCATTGAAAAGATTTTGTCCTACTAGACAGGAGTGCTACGTGCATTATCTTTGTAAAACCTTGGAGATTGATGTAAGAGATGCATGATCAGTGACTCAAAACGTGGGGTTATTTCACCTGTCCTTAATCATTAGTGCTTGGATTCACTTAATCGAACTTGAGACATTTCCAATATGAATGTTGATGTTCTGGGCAGGATTCAGTTGCCTAAGCACAGGAACTTAGTGCCACTGGAGGTCTTCTAGGATATTGAAGGCATACGCAGGCCACCCAGGTAGGGCACAGAAATTACGGAGACACGTGCATTCTGGTACCAAAGCTGAGCATCAGGTCTGGTATAGCACAATAAAAAGAAATACCACTATATGCCTATATTAAGGTGTCTGAATATCACTCCTAACCTGTCTATTTGGATGTTCTAAGGTCAATTCAGTTGTCCATACATTGGTGTATTTGAGATGTTTGTTTAATCTACATCACTCATGCCAAAGGCATGAATATTCTGCATGTATTGTATCATGTGTGTTTATCCTAATGAAAATGTCCTGGGCATCTTGAAGCTCCCAGCTGAACCAATTCTGGCTTTGCCAGTTAAATCAAGCTAATATTATAATCAATGAGTAAAATATTTCCTTTCAGGTCATAATTCCTCTCATCAGTTTTACATATTTGCTTTTGGATGAGATGAATAATGCCCTGTAACCTTTTCTGGGGTTGTTTTTTGTTTGTTTGATTGATTGTCTGGGTTTTTCTTTTTTCCTTTTTCTTTTTGTAGAGACAGATTTAAAATATACAGGTTTCTCAGCTATGAAGATTGACATGTATCCTTGCCTTGCATTTCCTTTCCTCACATTTTCTTGCCTTAGTTTTCCATATAACTGAGAGTTCAGTAATTCCATAGTGATGTGGAAGCCAGGCTAACCACTGGCATGAAAGGAAGATTAGAGGTGAGAATATGCCCTCACTTGTGCCAGCACAGTTACAAGAACTTATGAGTCACAAACCTGAAATTCTATTCTATGACCGTATATTTCAAAAGACTAGTAGTAGAGATCTGAAGAATACTTCTGGCATTAAGCTGGTTTGGATATACTGAAACTGTAGTTGTGCTCAGATTACTAATTACTAGATTACTGAATTTGAATTTGCATGCTTCTGTGTGAACCTTTTTGCTTTCAACCTGCTTTGTGTTCAAGTTCCACAGAGTAAACCATGATTCACAGGAAAAAAGAACACTGTAATTTACTTTGTGATTTATGCAGCTCTTCCATATCCATTTTGATTGTACTTTCTAATGGTGAAAAGTAATTTTTAAACCCTTCTCACACAGAAGTCCCATGCTTCTTATCATCATTTTCACTTTTCAATATTCTTTCTCTCATTCTGCTTTTGTTGTTTTTTTTTTTTAACATAAGAAAACCATTATACAAAGTAGTGTAACAACTAAAAGAAACATGGTGAAGGCTGTGAAATATCACCAGGATACTTGAGAAGCTCAGCCGACCTGTGACTATGTTTGCACTCATCGGGTGAAGACAGAAAATTAATTTCAACCTGACTAGTATTTGTCCAGATGCAATATGGAATGTTGGAAGTAAGGACCTAATTCTGTAATCATTGAAGTAATTTTCAGATTTTCCATGAAATTCCATGCATCAGACTTGATTTTTTTGGGACACTAAGCCCCTTTTATGCGCATCACTGAATAGAAATTTTTAGGTTCCTCTGACCCAAGTTAGATTTCAGTGAGTAGCCTCCAACTGAAAGGCTCTCTAGGTGCATTTCAATACCATGAGTGATCCAGACCCTTCTTGGCTTTATTTTAATGTTAATATTAAAAACCAAAAAAAGCAAAAACCCCCAATCTGTCATGGATGTGTATGATAATTGACATAATAGGCCCTAACAGCTACTTTGGAGTGTAATAGACCATGACAGATCCATTGGAGCTTACTCAGAGATTGAGATATTTTAATGTAATTTAATTAAAAAATAAAACCTAGACAAAATTATCATTCATTTATATACAATATTATTATTCATTTAAATATCAAGCTGCTACATACACATGCATATACACGCAATCATACCTTAAAACAAATGGTAAGAAAAGATTTACCAGAAACTCTTCTCAGAACTTACCTGATCAGAATGAAGAGCACTTGATGGTCTTCTCACATATCTAACATGACTAGGTGAATGAGATGAGAGTTGTGGTAATTACAAGTTAAAGTTTTTGTGCGTGGTAGTCATATGTCGGGGCGTCCTCTATGAGGGCGTCCTCATGGTCACTGCAAAGACCGCCCCTAGGGAGCGCATCCCACCTCTGGCAATGGGCGGACGAATCAGGCTCTGAGAGTGGCTCCCTAGGAGATTCCATGAGCATCACTCCAGTTTGAGCACCATGCCTCTCCACGTTATCCCCTCCTACATTTCTAGAAGCTTCCAAGTTGTTCGAGCCCTGATAAGTGCATGTTGGTTGTCTCCTCCCCAGTTCAAAGATGATTGGTCATTTGTTTCTTGGTTCCTCCCAGTTTACATTCTCCTATTGGTCCATTCCCCTCTCTCCTCCCATTTTTCCCGGCCTTTTAAACCGCTGCACAGACCCTGTTCCCTCAGATCTTCCTCCCTTGCCAATCGGACTAATAAATGTGTTCCGGTTTCTCTGAGGAAGTCTCCTCCCTGTGGCTTCTTTACCTCTGGGGGCAAGCGGGCCTTATGACATCTACCTCTCCTGCCCTGGAGAGGAGCGTGCGCGGCTGCCCTGCCAGCACGAAGCCCTGAGCGGTAGCACACTCCACCCCAGGCGCACGAGATTCACTGTCATCTGCAGGCTGGTCTGTTGGCCGACTCTCTAGGGAGCTGACGGAGCTCCCGAGGCGGACAGCCCCGGCCGGCGAGACGGTCATAGATGTAAAGAATGCAGAACTTGAGAAGTTTGTCTTAGCACTTTAGTGAGCTGACCAAGCTGGTAGCAAAAATTTGGTTGCCCAGAGTAATGGAGAGAGAAGTGAAAACTAAGAGTAAATCATACAAAGAGGAGGCTATTTTCCAATGGTTCTAAAGGCTGCTTAGCTGGGCAGATGCTGGCTCATGTTCAGATGGCTGTCGTCCAGCACTCCCAGGTCCTTTTGTGACAATTTCATGTTTTGCACGCTGATACCACAAAACTCAGAAAGAAAAGCAAGAAATCCATAGAAAAACATCCACACCTTGAATGTTTGCTTACATACTGAATCTAATTTTTTATTTAATTTTTGTCCTATTTTTTGAGGGTTCTATGTCACTATTTAGAGCGCCTAGAAATGGCATGAAGTGCCATAAAGTGAGGAAACGTGGTTGAAAGAAGATGTGCAAGGGAGAAAATTTGATCATCAGACCTTTGCTTATCAGCAGCATTTACTGTCACACATTTGACTTGAGCCATGAAGTCTGCAGCCATGTTTTGTTACTCATCAAGAGCCCATGGACACCATTCCATGGACCTTGAACTAAGTACCCAGGTACATTAACCTGTGTGAAGCAGTGTTTCTGTTCTTGTTTCATAATGGAGATAGCTAAGTCAGAGTATGGTTAGGGATTGTACACCAAGTGCAGAAACCATATTTTAAGAAATCAGAAGCTTCAGATCTAGGATATGGAGATTTTGCTACTGGGCACATTTTGTGTCAGAACTACATACTCTTCCTCTAAGTTAACAAAGAAGATTTTAGTTTTCCACCTCAGTACTTTGGAATCTCTCTGGAGTCAAAAGAAAATGATCAGAACCTCAAGAGACACCTCAATTATTTCAAACCTCTCCTTTGGCTTTGGAGTGAAGCTTTTCTTCATCAAGTAGAGAGGAACTCTTAATTGCCATCTTCCACATTGTGATTGGGATTTATCTGCTCACTGACTAAAGAGGAAGCATGGTTGACAAGATAAAACAAACTGAAGAGCTCTTAGGAAACTTCAGAGAGATTATTTCCTTTATGGAGACAGACATTCTGAATTGCCTTTCCAGGACTCCTGACAGTTTTTGATCTAGCCCACAGGAAGTTAATTCAGCAGGAAGTATCTTGCCTACTTGGCATGTGAGGAAAGCACATCTTCAAACAGGAGGGCTCATGTTCCCGCTGCGAACACCAGGCTGCATGTTAGCCATCACTGAGCTCCAGAATGGGATTGAAGTTCAGACATATCTCCCTGATTAATTTCCTTTTTGTTTGTTCTCTAAACAATTTAGAGGCTTAAAGCCAACAATGTTTACAGTATTTGTACTAATTGTAACATTTGCAATTATACCATGTAATTTTCTTATGTCCTTCCTCTGTGTGCCGTAAGAAAGGGCACATGCAGACACTAGCTATATTTAGGGACCGGTCTAAACGCAGCTGACATCATTCCCTTGACTTCAAACAACTCTGAATAGGAGCTGACAGAGAAAAACTGCAAATTGTACCAATATTTGATGAATTAAGGCCAAAGAGTAAAACTAATCAAACAATAGGATGGAAAGCTCCCATGTGTCCTGAACAAAATTCACTGTTATGTGTAAACTATGTACTTACAGCCAAGAATGCCAAATATAGACTTTGTTAAATTGTTAATTACACCAGGTGGTTAGCAGGTTTTTTTTCTCACTTATGTTGTAAATTTAAATAATTTAGAAAAAAAAATGCAGTGTAGTGATATCATAAATATTTTACTTGCTCATTTGAAGGGCAAAGTGTTATTGAAATACACATGACAGTACATACAAATGTAGACTTTGGACTTATCACTGCATGTTCACAAGTTGTCTTGGAAGTTATATAATTTTGGATAGTGGACTGATACTATAATATTTCATCATGTTAGTGATATTTTTAAACATAATAATTTTTGAACAATACTTCAGGACATTTTTCAGAACCAGGCTGTCTCCTATTTTTGGCCAACACTAGGGAGCACAGTTACTTGCTAACTAAATTGAGGGGATTGTCACTCAAACACTGAAATTTTTGTGTCTAACTTTAGTTCTGGTCAGAGCTTTGAGATGCTCTGGTGAAAATCGGAAATGAATATGTCTCTTTTCTCAGAGACGGGGTTAGTCTGTCTTAATGGGAAAGGTCTCTTATCAGGGGCTGATGGAGACAATTAATTAAATACTTGTGATGGAGAACTTCAGCAAGTATGTTCTGAACCTGTTTTATGCTTGCTTAGATCTTTCACAGTGCAGTGATATCCTTTTGTATCTTGCTCTTCTGTTGGGACTGTGCAGAATAGCTAGTGCTTGTAATGTCATTTTTCAGAGATTTTCTGAGACACTGTATTCTTTGATGTCTGTAAGTAAAAGTAATCTAATTTACCACTTGTCATTTGAAAGATTGTAAAAAAATGTAGAATATATCAATATTCAGGTTTCTCCTTTTCATTTTCATTTCTGTGAATAGCTTCAATATCACACAAAGTATGTTTTTATTATTCAGATTAGTCATTTTTAATAAAGAGACTCAAAAAGACTGATTTGGAAAAGTTTTGTATTTTGGTTGTGGTAGTCATCAGATTTGGTTTGAAAAGTGGTTCTAGGACTTGTCCTTATTTTAACACAAGAAACGTATCTAAAATAAGCCACAATCAGTAAAATTTTGTATCATGAAATAAACCTGTGTGAAACAGATTGTTTTCCAGTTTTCTTTTAAAAGTTATATTAATTTTTTCCCATATATATTTTTTAGATACTCTGATCCCCTGATCCATGCCTGTTTGAGTTTTTGTGAAGACAAAATGAAAGGAACACCTTACCCCCAAGTATCCTTTTGTTACAAGTTCTTTCCTGTCATCAGGAAAGCATGTTTTTGACATGCTTGCTGCTGCATCAGAATGTGACTACTGTTTAAAGTTGCAACTGAAACTTCTATAAATCAGCACCTGAGCACTCTGTAGATCCCTCTGGCCATGCAACTTGAACCTGTGGCTTACATTTTTATGAAACATGACCATGCAAAACATATTTGCAGCACATTGAGCAAAGCCACAGCTCTTGCAGAGTGTAATGTCCAGGTCTACCTATGCATTTTTCTTCCCATTCATTTTGCCACTGCATTTTCTGTACTGTCAAAGTGTTACCCTTTTGGTAAATTATTTTGTGCAAATTTCTGTTGGTTTGCTCTGTTCTGAATCAATAGATGTATCCACTGGGAAGAAATCCTGAGGACAGTAAAACTGTGCATCTATAAACGCCTCCGCCACATGCACCTGTAATGTCACCAGAAGAACTACCAGATGGAAGTCCCTGCTTATTAAAAGCTGAGCTTTGTGTTTTTATCACCTCCTCTTTAGATTTATGAATGTCATTTGATTTCTGTGGGCCTTGTGGACATTTATCAAATAAATAGCAATTCTCAGAGTACAGCAGTGTGAATATACCCAGCTTTCAGGTGGCGCCATGTTCCATGACCTGAAGTAATTACCTGAAATTTTTCATAGGGCAGAAATATCCTGTCATAAGCACATCCTGGCCCCCCAGTGTTCCCACTCAGATCCCATGGTGGTTATTTGCCACTGTGAAAGTTTCAGGGTTTTCAAAACATGCACATTCTGTGCTCGTCCTACTTTTGAATGTAGTCATAACTCTGTATATGCAAAGGATAAAATAAAGAATACTTCCACTGACATCACTGGGGTTTAAATTTTGAATGTGTTGCTAAGTTGGACAAAGGGACAAGCATCGGACAGGAGACATTTCACTCATGCTACATTTGTCAGACTGTCTAGATTGGACTAAATAAGAGATTCAAACAGTTAGTTTGATTTCCTCATCTGGAAAACAGCAGTTTAGTGATTACTTTTAGCAGTAGTTCTTCCCTAATTCATTGTTTTTTTGGCTACATGACAAAACCCAGATGCTTTCTTTAAAAACAGCACTGTAAAAGGTCCTCCCTTAGGCTGTTCTCACTGTGCTTCAGCTGCCCCTGTGTCAGTCTAGAGATAACAAATTTTCTTTTTTTTTTTTTTTTGAGATCTCAGAATTATTAGCACTGTGATAATAACTGTATTTTAATAAAAGATACTTTTCTACCATTTCCTTTGGACTTCAGGCTGCTGAAAGAGGAGATCCAGTCATAGATTAGAGTACAGATGAGGAAGTCCTATTTCTTGTGATAAATTAAATCCAACACTGCCCTCTTCCTTAGGAATCAGAAAGGGAGGACCAGCTCTGGCTTTCTCATTGATAATAAACTTGTTTTATTCCTTCTTCAGGGTGTGATAGCTCATGATGCTTTAATTTTAATAGCTTAGACTGATGAGTTCACAGCTCCACCATTAGTATTAATTAGTTATCTAGCAGGATGGTGGAGTGACAGATCTAAACACCCCCTTCTCAAGGGTTAATACCTATTAAAGTAGGAAAAGACTGAAAAAGAGACTGGAGAAGGAAAAAAATTTTTACTTGGATACTCTTTCCTCCTTTCTTCCCTTTCTGTTGTATTTTACTGCAGAAATTGTATACAATTGTATTGTATGACCTAGTGGTTGCAGCAGCAGTAATAATAATAATAACAATAATAACAATAATAATAATAAATATCCTTATAGAAAGTACAGATTAAGATAAATTGGAATATACTTGAATTGTACCTATACCTAATAAGTGGATTTGATGTCTGCAATGAATGTATGGTGACTACAAGCTATGAGAATATATAAGATCACAGATCTTGTAATAATATTTCCCATTATTTTCTGGTCATTCCTATTTAAAAAAAAGGCAAAACGAAGTATAAGTACTAGTAAAGTAAAAATGTAATTTCAATGTTGCAAAATACTCCTTTTATTACTGGTATTTCTTTTTCTGCTGCCATCCCAAATTGGCTGTATTAACACTTGATACAAACTTAAATTAATTTCTGATATTCACCAAGTATCTGAACGGAAGCCAAAAAACAGGGTCTCATCACAACCACTTCTAGAGACTTCTGTAATGCAAAGACCTAAACTGCATGTTTAGGCTTTTTTTAGAGTCTTTATTAAGAAACTCTGAAGGTACGATTTGATTCATGCTGCAGTGGTTGCCGAAAATGAGTCTGCTGAATTGGACTCTTACAGTATTTATTATTGCTAAATGATTCTAGTTTACTGCAGCAAAATAGTGAGCAAACCTAAGGGTGAACAGTGAACAGAGAAACCACGGTTCAAGTCACAACTCTAATCAAATCTTACTGTCCCTCATAAAGCAGTAAACTAATCTTTTTGCTAGTCTATTTGAATAGTTCATCAAACTGTTGAGTATAAAAGGTTGCCATATTACTCAGTAAAGAGCTGGGCACATTTCTTCTGAGATTATTTTTCTTGAAAATTTCTTGCCTCAAAGCCTACTCAAGATAAATCCACCATCTACTCTGAGCTGATCATGTTTTTTAGAGATGATAATTCAAAACAATTTTGTTTTAACAAGAGCAAGTGCCAGATTATGCACCTGGGACAGGGTAATCCTGGTTATACATACAAACTAGGGGATGAGAAATTGGAGTGCAGCACCATGGGAAGAGATCTGGGGGTTTGGGTTGATAGCAAATTAAACATGTATCGACAGTGTTCCCTGGCAGCCAAAGGGGCCAACAAGCAATGCTTGTGATGTACAAGGCATGGAATGCCACCAGGTTGAGGGCAGTGATTGTTCCGCTGTACACTGCACCACTGCAGCCTCACCTCCCGTATTGTGTGGAGTTTTGGATGCCTCGGTATAAAAAGGACATCAAACTATTAGAGTGTGTCCAGAGGAGGGTGACGAAGCTTTTGAAGGCCAGAGGAGCAGCTGAGGTTGCTTGCTTTGTTCAGTTTGGAGAAGAGAAGGCTGCGAGGTGGCTGTATTGAAGTCAACATCTTCCACAAGAACAGTGGAGGCAGAGGGGCTGGTTTCCTCCCTCTGGTGGCCAGTGGTAGGACATGAGGAAATGGAATGAAGCAGGGCCAAGGAAAGTTCAGGCTGATCATTAAAAAAAGATTTTTCACTGAGATGGTGCGTGATGACTGGAAAAGGCTTCCCAGAAACGTGGATATGGCAGCAAGCCTGCTGGAGTTCTGAAGGGGCACCTGAAGAGTACCCTTAGTGATATGGTTTAGTTCTATGTTTCTGTGATCCTTTTTAACTGTCTGAACATATTTTGAATATTCAGGAACCTAAATTGAAATTTGTGTTTCATAAATTTGCTGGTTTATCATGATTATATTATATTCAGAAACTGGCCAAGTGTCACTTTGATTTCATAGTCAATTCTGTTATTAGTTCTTAAGTAAAGAATGACTTACACTATATTACAACCAGTTCTAGTTCAACTATCTCACCTCATATGTATCATTCCAAGAATGTGTGCACATTTCTAAGAACTCCTCCATGATTCAACTTTAATATTCACTTTTGCTTAATCTCTAGATGCACATAAGAATAATGAGTTCTTTGGGATTCAGATGAGAAGACATTACGTGTATATCATGAAGGGGATGGGTTTCTGCAATATGTTTGTATTATTTCTTGTGTTATTAGTTTAAGCACAAGCAAAAGGATGCAATTTACCAGCTGGGTGCAAGACAAACACAGGTCTGTAGAACAGTATGTTTTTAGTTTCTATAGATGTTGCCATGTTGATACTAATTCTATAACTAAGAAATAGATTGTACTATGGCTATTCATACTGACTAGGATGCTCCTTCATGTCTTTGCTCAATAATTCTGATAGGTTAAATTGTGTAGTACTGCTCATCATTTGTAAACCACAGTGGTATTAAATATACACACACATGCACATTCATAAGTCATCTGCACTCTACATTCTTTATTTCATGAATTTAGTAAAAAAAAAAATTAATGTCATTGCTAAGATGGCATTTTGATTTGCTGATGTACATATATTATTTTGTAAGTTGTTTGCTTAGCTTATATGTCGTGCTAGATTAGATGCAATGTTTCAAATGAGCAAACATTTTAAAATTCTTCAAAAAGAGAATCTGGAAGTGTAAATTCAAGCTCCTCTTTAAAGAGACTTTTTATCAAACAGAATAAGACTTTTTAAAGAGCTTAGTTGTCATTGAAAAGATACTGATGCAAACTAGTTGAATAACTAGGACATTTTTGCCAATCAACTTTTTAACAATATTTTTTATTTTTAATCTCCTGACTGCAAAGTATAGCTGATGGGCTTTTGTCATGTTTTATGTATAAAGTTGATATACATCAATTATTTCAGAAGCAAACGTATTATATGCTAAGCTGATTGCAAAGTCTTGCTTGCCTTGCCAGAAGAAAAGAAAAAAAGACAGGAAAAGAAAGACCCCAAAACATAGGAAAAAAATCCTCCGCTTTAAAGTTTGGTGAGTCTTTAAGAAACTAGGAAGAGCATACAAGGGAAAACATTGATTCAAACATATGGGAATTAGTTTAGTTTCATTTTAGGAAGAAGACAGAAATTAACACCATAATCCAGAAATCTAAACTCCTGTACTGGATGGTAGAAAAGGATTGATAAACAAGAGAACGGTGTACGTGTTGTGCACATAACCACCTAACAGAGCAAATCATACAGCAGAGCTGTTTAGAGAGAAGAACTAAAGTGTATCACAGGTCTGTTTGTGTTTCCACTGTCAGAACTATGATTTAGAATTACTTGAACTTATGGCATAGTGGAGAGGAATTGGCTGCTGGTTGAACGTGTGGAAGGTGGAAATGAGCATAGTGCCATGATGGAAAGTTAATAGCTGATAGCCAAAGCTTGACCCAGTGCAACTTCCACTGGAAAATTATGTTTAGATGCAAATGAAGACTCCCTGTCATGAGAAGGCATGAAAACTACCCATGAGCATGGCCACAGGGAAGGACAGCAGACTTCTGGAAATGGTCACTTCAGCCTACTGCTTCAAAATAACATAAATATGCAGGTGGAGAACAGACAGAGTTGGGGTTACAACTCTTCCCCTCTCAAATTATAATCTTGTGAAGGAACAGATTCACTCTGTGCCAGTGGGACATCAAACACACCATGGAGAAAATGAAAGAGGAAAGCAAGTCAAAATATGGGGTTAGTTTAGACTTTTGTGCCTTCAAAGATCAACCTAACTTTAGCAGGCTGTAAATGTCTTAGGGACCTGAGTGCACAGACTGTAAGTTCAATGTGCAATGACAAAGAAGGGGGAGTTTGGTTTGAGTGAGACATTTCCTCATCAGCAACTTCAGTGTTTGATGCTGTCAGAGATACCACGCTGTCACGGTAATGTTGAAGCCATTAATTCAATGGAGAACTTAAGAAGTAGGAAAAGGTAACTTGAAGTGGCATATTTCTCCCTAAAATTTCTTGTCAATGAATATTCAAACAGACCTCTAATTAACACAGATCGATGCAATATGCCATGTGAAATTGGACAAGCTCCTCAAATGACCCAGGAAACATAGACAAAAAGGGGTATGTAAAACCAGTTCTTTAAGTGTGTGTTTGTAGTGAAAGAAAACACAGTCCAAATCACCTACCTATAGATGCCTGTGCAAATAGGTTAGTCCCCTAAATGATCTGTTTAGAGACAATGGAGAAAGGCAGACCCTCACAGACAATACTCCAGACTCCAGGCATGCTAAACTGGACTCTGGTGTCTCTTCTCCCTCTGTGATGGTTATATATGCAATACAAATTTAACTGATTATGCACATGCCAGCACAAATCTTACTCTATATTAAATATATGGTTACTGTAGGTAAGTATGTAACACAATTGCCACTTTGGCAATATTCATCAACAGTGTGGTTGCAAGTCCTGCCACACCAGCCAGATTCAATACTATATCCAATTGCTGAAATGCAGGAAGAAATAAAAGTGGTTTATTATTTTATAGCATCTTTAGCTCTTCTGTGCTGACAAAAAAGAGCTCAATTGTTTTTCTAAGATGAAATCTGTTCTGGAACAGTGGTATGTTTTCTTTAGTTAGTATATAGTGTAACTGTCAAAGGAAGGACAGTTGATGTCAGAAAGGTTCATATTTATTCATCTTTAAATTGAGGTTGGCTGTGTTTGCTCTCATTACTGCTGTCATAAATGGTCAAGGACATCTAGGTATGTGTTTTCATAAATGATGTGATCATTCCAATTCAACAATTGAGAATAGTGAGTCCTATAGCTCCATTATAGTTTCTAAAATGCCCCTGTTGCCGCACTATTTAGGAATCTGAAACCTACTAATCTCTTTTAGAAATGCAATTTCTATGACAACTCAAAGCAGCTTAATATCCCTTCTTGAAACTCAGATTTCAAAATCAGAATTGTGCGGTCAGCCAATCTATTGTGATAGCAGACAGTGTAGTGGAGGTGAATGAGAATTGCTTACGCCTTGGGGAACACATTTATTTATCGATACTGAAATAGCTTCATTTTAAACAGCAAGGACAGAGAGAAGCAAAAGTGAAAAATCCTCTGTCTAATATGTATCAGTTTTAGACAGGCATCTAAGACCACACACAATTTGATCCATTCATTACAGTGATCTTTCTCTTTGCTGCATGCAGTATCTCTGCATTTTATTTCAATTAAAATATAAAGGCACACATCAAATCATTTCTGCTTACAAAGACAAGACCACCTAGTGGTTTCTGTATGTTTAATTCTCTGTCTCCTGCCACAGATGCTTGAGGCTTTGATTAGCTTTATCTTACTTGAAAGAGGCACCCCACATAGAAGGAGACAGGGTGATAAGCTTTCCTGTTGTCTCTGCAATTCTGAGGGAAGGTTGCTCCATTCTAATCCCTGAGCTACCTGGAAAATACACGTTAGAAATCAAACAGGCTCTTATTCTTCTTAACCACTTAGCCTGTTTCAAACACCAAAGCAAAATTTGATGAATCTTCTGATGACTGACATGCTGAACTAAGCATATTTCCTAAGGCAAGGACTACAGTGTCCTTCTTTTAATCCTTTAAATATTCATTTTATTTCCTAGTACTTTTCTACTTTTTTTTGTGTTATTCAAGTGTCTGTGCCAATATTTGTGCCTGCTTAGTTGTTTGTAATTTATTTTGAAGACTTTCATAAACTTGATAAGTTCATCTTTATCCCAGAGACATTTAAAGATGGAAGGGCAAAAGATTGAGCCTGAAAAAGAGAAGGAATGCTGAAGAAAAAAAAAGGAAATTTATATTTTTGAGAAGCCTTGGATTGGGTGTAATATTTAGACAGAATTGGACAAATACACTTTACTAGGGCTAGGTTTCAGCTTTGCTACAATTTATAGTTGTGTTGAGCTTGCCTGCAGCATGTGGATCAACTCTTATTTTTTCAAGTATGTATACACATTTAAAGAAAAAGGGATCCTTTACAATTACAGCAACAGGGTGGGTTTAAATAAAGTACTGATGATCACTAGCCACTCACAAAGCACCTATAACTCAGGAATGAAGCCTGAGTTAAAATAGAAAATACAAAATGATTCTGTGGTCTCAAAAAAATTAAAGAAAATGAGAAATGGTGTATTATGAGTACCCATTTTTCTTACTTTTCCTTGGTTCTTAGGTAGTTAAGTATGGGTATCATCTACAGGGATAAAAATTTTACATTTGTCATACATAGATATACACTGGATATGATGGTAATAAATAACCTTAAATTGTGTGCTTAGAAATAATGTCTTAAAAAGATATCAAATTAACTGAGGAATCTCTACCCACGCCTTGTAATTTTTCTTCTGTTTGTAGATCCCTTGTCTTGCAAAGAAAGCTTTTTTTTTCCTCGTGTTTTTAATAACACTTTAAGTTTGACCCTCTTTTTTTTTAACCTTTTTTCTCTGTAGCATAATAATTATTATTTATACTTGATTATTATCATTATTACTGATTAAATTATTGAAACAATGGAGCATTAAAACAGAAACAATTTGTCGTGTGTGTTCCATATTGGCCTTAGCTCCAAAAATTCTTTTAAAAAATAATTTAAAAATATTTTTCCTCACTCGCATTTGGGTACGCTGTAAAATCAGGAAATATGTTAAAGGTCACAGATCAGAAAAAAACTAATTCCAGCAAACTGAAAGTAAGTGGGAGTCATCAAAATTAAAATATAAGAAATTTCCAAAATCTTCATACCCGAAATATTATATCCCAGAACAGGGAACAGTGAAACTGTGCAGCCACATGCTCTATTGCCAACTGGAAAATCTTAACCTTCTCTAAAGGACACTTGAGAAATGGATACAGAGCGTATATAAACAAACTTGCCTGGACCATGGGAATCTGAAAGTTCAAAACAGCTTCAGATTTTAATTTGCAATGTGTCTATCTCCTAATTAGCCTAACTATGGAGCTCAGATAGAGAGTGCATTTGGCAAAAAAAAAAAAAAAAAAAGAAAAAAAGCAAGCCTGCATGTTTCCAGCATAGCAGATAAACAGGTAGCTATTACCTAGGTATTGTTTCTAGATAGTTTACCTCCTTAGAGATCTTAAAATGGGATTGTTTACCAGTAATGAGTTTTCCCTAGGTGAGCAATTGTTTTTGCAGACATGCAGTACGTTAAAGGCCCAACTTGCTTGCAGCCTATATATACCTGTAATTTACCTGTAAACTATATAGCGTGAAAAAGTAAAATAAATGCACTTCATTCAGAAAGAGTTTATTCTGGTTCTGGCTTTTCCATATGCATTGTTTTCTTTAAGTATTTAGGTTAACATTAAAGTTCATTAAGATGCCTAAGCTTAGTTGCATAAGGGGCATAAGGAGTAGGCCAGATAGCTTACTAAAATTGCAGCTCAGCTGGAGATTTTATTTTAGTACTTTTCAGAAAAAATAATGTCCATCTTGCAAGTTTAAACAAAACAAGGCACTTTTTTTTCTTTTTTTAAAGCCTTTGGTGCTTTAAGGATAAAACAGTCAGCAAAACTTTTCACCTCCCCAGATGTCATTTAACACCAGGAAGTGCTGGGGAAAGGTGCTGCACTGTTTCATCAGGGCTGTGTTTTTGGTATGGCTACACCACACCGCACGAGATTTTAAAGAGTGGAAAGAGGAGATACTGTGGTTCTTGTTTCTCTGAACAGGATGGCCACGGCTGCCAAATCCATGGGTCCCAAGCTGCTCTGCAATATCAGTGCAAAGTTTGAGGAGAGGGAGACAGGAGTCAAGTGCTGTCACATTAGATCTGCTTGAGGAGGTAAATTTGGGAAAGGGGTGTTTAAGTAGTGTGAATACCTGTGAAAGAGCTGGAATGCAATAAAAATAGAACTACAGTTAATAAATAAATAAGACATTGAATTTTACTATCAATATGCCATCCACAAATCTGTAACTAAAGTTAAGTTTTGCATTTAAAGAGTTTCTATCTTTTCATAACTTACAGAGGTCCCAAACAAATTAAGAGCACTTCCTATTTGTGTATGACATTTTTACTGGTGAATGAAAATGTGCAGAGAAAATTAGATTAAAAAAAAAAAAACAGGCCTTAATAACAATCAGTATCAGAAAGTTCATTTGTCCTTCCAGGTCTTAAGAATGTACTCAGTTTTCAGAAAAAAATAAAATAGAAAACAAATTTCTCATTTGAATATGTTCTGAGAGGTTCAGACTCTTTTTCCTATTCTACATAAATACAAGTTGCCTTGGACTCAAACTACTAAAGTTGCTAGAAAAAAGTAGTCAATGCATAAGGAGAAAGAAGGTGAAAAATATGTAACTGAATTCTTTTAAAATCTATTCTCATAAATTTCAGTTCAGCAGGTTTGGATTTTTACTTTATACTCAAGATTGGACACAGTATATTAATGTGAATGTTACTTCAGCCCTTTTAAACATTTGATTTTTTTGGTTGCATAATTTAAAGCATTAATATTCATATATTATAGGATGCATTGGTTCTGAAAGCCTATTTAAATACTGCTGTATTTAAAATGGATATTTAAATCTTAAAATAATGTTAGTGTCTAAGCTTAAAGCTGTAAGCCATCAACACAGACTACCTTTGCCCTGATTGAAGAAAGCCATTAGACTTTGTCTCATTAAAGTTTATTGACTTAAGCATGGGCCTGAAGCCAATCATGTGTTTAAATTCTGCTCCTCAAATAGCTCTGATTTCCTAAAGGCTGAATTAAATTCTAAGACATATTGTGTTGAATGGATCATTGGCTATTAATGCAATCACACTCTGTATCAGAAAAAAGTTTAAGACACTGTGTTCTTGAATTAGAAAGACGTCCCTGGATCCTGGGGTCCAGTGGTGGATTCAAATAGCGAGAAGGGATACTGTGAGGCAAAATGTCCAAACAAAAGAAAATCTGTAGCTTTGTTTCTTTTTTTCCAAAATATGGGAAAAAAAATCTTTCTCTTGAAGGCGATGGACATTGTCCTTTCCCAAAACTGATTAGTCTCTAACAAAAGTGTATAGTTCCTCTCCTTTAACCTGCATTAACACCTCCCGCACACAAATAAAGGTCTTCTGGAGAAATTTAAACTGTCCAGCCTGCTTGTGTGGCTGTTAAAACTCAGTCTCGCATGTAAAAAATATACATATCTTCATACTGTAAATGGTTATATCACACTCCTCCTCACCCCTGCTCTGTGCCCTGGTGACAGCAGCACTGAAATGCTGGTGGGACCAGCATTGCCCCGTGCTCTGTCTTTTGTGCCCAGAGTAAACTGAACCTGCACCCCTGCAGGGTCACACATCATCACCGCATTCACTTAGATGATGCATTGCAGCAGTACATCACCACAGGATTGTCAGTCAGAAGATGGCACAAGCTCAGATAAACAGATCCAAGAGCAGGTTCAGTTTAATTACAGGACAGAAGGTGCCCTGATGTTCCTTGGAGACAAAACACTTGCGCCGAGAATTAATATGCTCTGCATTGCTGTGCAGTGGTCTGACAAATATGTTGAAGCATCTGAAGAGAGTTCACATGGACTTTGTCAAGAGAGTGATTCTAAAACAAAGATGAAAAGTGAAAATCCTAATACCTTCTTCATGCCCTCAACCCCCCTGGATTCTAACTATAATCTGTATTTCAGTACTTCAGAGAAGGTTTACAGAGACACTGTCAGATTAGATTTGGCTTATAGTGTAAGCTATATAAAAATAAGTTGCTATTAGAGGAAACAGTTTTGTTATCTTTCTTAAGGACAAACATTCTTTTTGTGCGAAGTTACACCAAATAGCTAAACAAGCAGGTCACTGCTACTTGAGGGAACCAAGTCACCATAAAAAACCAGTGTACACCCATCCTATTTAACACTTCATTTGCTTTATAAGCCACCATCATATTTATCTCTTTATTTATTTTTGTATTTGTTTTAAAATTGAACACATGAGGGCATGTTTACAATTCATTCCTACATAGTTGGTGGCCAAAACAGTATTTAATTACAGGGTGTTGTGCTTCTGTTGTTATTTTTCTGAGCTCAGCTACTGCAACCTGAACTCAGCATCTTACAGTGAGAGCATTACCTTTTCCAACAATGGTAGTAGCTTCCTTTGCAAAATAAAGTCCAATTTTATGGCAAGTTTAAGCAGCAAGTTTATAAAGTCAAATACAAAACAGTGCAGAGAATTTGTACATATGTATAAGTGCATTAAGCATATGTACACATATGTTTTTATATATATATATCTGTATCTATGTATCTGAACTTTAGCACTTTCGTCTATATATGCTTTCTTTGGTCTGTTTATATATACAGACGTATATGATTTTGTATGTGTTAACACATATGTGATAGCTAATACATAAACACCAAAATCAACACAGTTTTCCAAATGCTGTCATCCTTCTGTGAAGTTAAGCTTAGTTTACGCCATTCCCAGATTGTCTGAAGTTAGATATTTGTACTGACAGCACATCATTGTATTGTGAAGCTCTTAGGGAGAAGCCAGAACTTTTGGCATCTGGGTTACATCCAGGTTTTGGAGGGAAAGGTTTGGCTATTTGTCAAAAAATTCAGCTGCTGTATTTTCAAATGTGGAGCTGGAACTGTAATAGTTTTATTTTTATGCATAGAAATAAATGCGTAAAAGGCTGAATAGTTGGGATTATCAAATCAGAAGAATATTCTTTATCGGAGGATTATCAGTGAAGGAGATTTATATGTTCCTATTTTATCACCCAAACTATCAAAGTTCATAGGAATCAAACAAAACCTATTGTTCTGTGCTCTGTGCAAGCAGAATAAAAAGTCTGGTGCATTTATAAACCAGACAGGGCAGCTAAAAAACCCAAAAAAACAGGGAAAGAGGAAAGCACAGAACCAGCAAGATCATCTCTACTGTGTTTTCTTGTGATAGTTTGGAGCTTTTTTTGTTTTGCTTTGTTTTGTTCTATGTCTGGTGGTTTTCTTTTCTGGTTTGTTACTTTTGATTTCTTAGCTGGGATCATGTTAGTAGAAGGATAATGACATGAAAAATAATAAAGACAGAGAAGTTTGAGATTTGGGGTCATGTCCGAACACTCCAGGCTGCAGTATGAACCCCACAGTCAGTTACTTCATGGACAGGATATTCTCTATATAATCTGCAAGAAATAAAATAGAACTGAGATCAACTCCCACAAAAAAAAAAAAAAAAAGAAAAAAAACAAAAAAAAAAAAAAAAAAAAAAAAAAAAAAAAAAAAAATCTGTTGAGAGATGAACTCTGTTCTTTGCCCCTTAAAATCTTTCTACAACAGCTGTCCCGGTTTAAGTTTTTGCCTGGCTTATCCCTGTAATTCTTTTCTTGAGCATTTCAGGGCTTAAGGAGAGCTGAAATACAGGGGAGGAGGGATTGCCCGAGAGATCCAAGTTGCTCCTGGAGCTTCCTTAGTTAGTGAAATAATGTACACAACACAAAAGAATGATTTTTTCTACAAAAAAATGGTGTTGGTGTATTTCAGCATAATTATGCCTGTAACTGTTTCTGTTACTGTATAATGCATACTAAACCCCTTTGCCTGTGCAAATAAGCTGGATGTATCTGTTTAAAACCAAAATCTGAATTATACTAAAAATATTGTCCTGTGTTGTGCAAAGTTATTATGAACAGAGAAAAGCTGTCTTATTAAAACTTAAAGCTCCATTGCTCTTGGGAACAAGGGACATCAGACGAGGTTAAGAGTCTGTCTCTGAGAAGTCCTACAGGTGCATTCTCTGCAGCCTTGTCATGGGATCATTGAAATCACCGTCCTTTTTTGGAGCACACCACTGATCTCATCTGACTTGCACACCTGGGTCATAATTTGTAGAGGGCAGAGCATGCGGAAGGCAAGAGGGAAGGGACTTGGGCACTCCTTGCAACGGGTTGAAAACATATTCGGCGTGTCCATCCAGACCCATTTGTTTGGAGGTGCCCTTGGGTCATTCAGTTCAGACAGAGCAGGAGTTAATCAGGCATTAAGACAAATGGGCCAGATCATCTACTGGACTAGGGGTTTTTTTTGGAGCTGCTGTTTCAAGCTGTCGGCAATATATGAAAGTCATCACTGTCCTGGTTTATACTCAGCTGATGTTTTCATGGTTATCTTCATTACCATCTGTGCTACAAATAGTTTTTTAATGAAAGCTTAATATTTCCATTATCTAAATAAAATACAATTAATGAAAAATTATGAAGGAAAAAAAAGAAAAATTGAATTGACAATTGCCTCTGTTTTGGAATAATCTAATGTGGGATTATTAAACATATTTTTCCTCCATTTTTCTTCTACCTCCCTCCATCTTTGATAAAATAACCAAGATAGTGTCACTCCTACTACTTTATGTTTGTGGCTTTTTCTCTCTGGATATTTTTTACTGTTTGACTGTAAGGATTTCTGGCACACTGTGTTGCTCATATCGTATAGTTTACTTTAACTAATAGAGACATTTTGTGTGCCAAAACTCTGCTGCTGCACTGCTGTCTGCTAGTCTAAAGCTCAAAGAAACATACCACAGGAGGAGAAAATATGTTATAATTGTATAACTTTCTGGGTTTTGTTTCTTTTTGTTATATATATTTTTTTTCCTGAGGGCTGGGGGAGGAGGGAAAGGGTGCAGAAATAGGAATACTGGCATGGTTCCTGATTTGTTTGTATTCAGGTCAGCAGACAGAGGCAGGACTGCTTCTGAGTGTTTCTCTCCTACTGTTATACCCTATCCAGCCCTGTGACAGGAACATCAAAAAAATTTGGCTTGTATTTCTGTTTTATAATATCTGCCAGAGTGCTGCTCTATTTTCATCCCGAAGCATTGAGAAACTAGAAAAACAACTGGATTATATAAGAAACCTTTTCCAAAATAAAGATTCTGCACTATTTGAAGAATAAATGCCAGCAGCCATTTAGTTACCAATATATGCAGAGAAAGGTAACATTCAAATTCCATTAAATACTGCATAGCAGACTACGGTGTATCTGGATACACAAGCACACAGAGCACAATCATTTTGTACTACCACTCTCTGTGCTTCGTATGGCCTTGGGCTGACTACAAAATATCTGATCCTAGTTCTGCGTCAGAAATGCAAAACTAACTCAGCTGCCTTTCTTTTTTTTCCAGAAAAAGTGAAGCACACAAACTGGAAAAAATTAAGATCTGCTTGTAAGACTAGGAATTTTTCGGTAAAATATTTTGGCACATACTAAACCTCTGAGAGATACCTGGCATGGTCTACATATTTTACTTGCCATTTATTTTTGTTGCTTTTTTTTCTTCATTTGAGATACACTATTGTAAAAGCAGTGTATCAACAGGTTGTCGAGATTAAAAGTCCCAGCCTTGGGAACAGATCATTTTCATCATACCAGATATATCATCTGTCTCATACATTACTCAGTTGAAGGAAAGGGACCAGAAACTAGAAAAATCTAAAAGCATAAAGTAGAAATTATCAGTAAACAGATGAAATACATTGCTTTAATGGAGTCTACGGGGTTACTCTGACAGCCTTTCCCTAAAATGTTATGAGCCACCTGGAACTTGGGGGAATTCAGAGGAAGGATAATAACAACACTTTGTAGTTTTTAGTGCCTTTCAAATAAGAGTCTCAAAACACTTCACAAACATCAGTCAAATGTCATAACAGTGCTGTGAGACAGTTATCTATTATTATTATTCAAAAACAACAAAAGATCCTTTAAAAACAAAAATAAGCTAATGTTTCCATGTATTTGAGTGCAATCCAATTAAGCAGTCTCCCTTGGTGTAGTTTTAGCACTAACTTTCCCTTACTGTGGTGAAGAAGGGATTGGGTCAGCACTGTGCCAGGAATCACTACCAGCCCCTACACACTGTACACTTTCCTGGAATGTAATCTAATATTTCCTTGTGATACTTATAAGTCATCCACGGCTCTGGATCCTGGGATTTTATCCTGCTACCCTCATTTGAAAAACAGAGAATAGTACCTGTGCATTCAACTGCGTCTTTGAAAATATTTGTCTCAACTTCCCCAGTTAGGAACTAGATCAGTGATCCACACTGAGAGAAAAGAACCAGGACTAGTTATGCATGTAAAACAGTTGAAGAAAGAAAAAAAGACCGGGACAAGAAGATTTAATAAAAAGAGTATCTAATGTGATGGCTAAGCAGCTGTCTAGAGAGAGCTAATGACTATGCAGTGTTTTACTGTATGACTATCCATGTTTTATCACATAGCTGGTGAATCTAAAAATTTTTTTATGAGTAAGTATTCGTTAACTGTCCAATGCTAGTAATTACTCAGCTCTGGATGATGTATGCACTAGAGCTCCTGTAGTTAATATACGTTGATTTGATTACATATCAGAGGATGGACTCAAGTGAAAAATTAATTATAACCATAAAGGTTGCATGAAATGCCTGACTGCTTAATTTTTATCTAATGTGAGGTTTAGGTTGTTTTTATTATTATATCTTGCTTCATCTTATAACTGAGTAACTGGGTTAAAACATTCATAAATATGTCTTGGAATGTTGGTTCATTACTAGAAACTGTTTCAAGAAAGCTTAGCAGTCATATCATGTAAACATCTATCTTATAATTAAAACTCAATTAATATGTTTGCAACAAACATTTGCTGCTTAGGATGTCTACAAAAATTGCTTAATGGAATCTAAATTTAATCCCTATTAGGAACACTTTAAATTTGATCACAAATCTTTATCTCCACTTCACATTTTAAACAGAAAAAGGGCCTCAAGAAGCCACATCATTTTAATCACAAAAGATCTATATCTTGTATAGATCAATCTTTAATAAATTATGTTATTCTGGCAGTCTGCACACAAGGGCAAAAAGAGTTTTTGCAGAAAAAAATTAACCAAACAAATCTGTATACCCAAACAATGTGTAATTGCTGTGCATTTAAAATGCAGACTGTTATTTCCCACACTTGTGTGGAGAAGCATCAAATTCACCTAGACAGGCAGATTCCTTCATCCACTGAAAGCTTCAGAAAATCCAGGCAGTCCTGCTAGTGAAAACAGGATTTAACTGAGTGAAAGCAGCAGGATTGGGCCCAGGACTAATATGTGGTGCTGTCAGTCTGAGCTGTGTCCCTGGTGGACTTATACACTTAGAAGTTGATGGTGATGGTGACATTACTGAAAGGCAAAAGAAAATATAAAACATCTGCTGGCAAAGAGAGCAAAACAAAACTAATATGTGCCCCAGAAGGGTTGTAAAGAGAAATGGGGTTAACATCCATAGCAAATGCAAGAGGAAATAATTCTCTCAAAATCTAAACAAGGTGAAAGCCTCATTCCAGCATTCTACATTAACATCAGGCATCAGAAAACACAGCAGAAAACAGATTTTGTTGACAGGGAGAGGGAAAAAGGAGGGAAGGAAAGAAACCAACAACCCCCGCACAAACCCTTAAATTAAAGGGTAGCAGACTTAAATGTCCAGAGCTGCTTTTCAAGAGCTAGATTTCTTCCAGACAGAAGGCAATTCCATCACCTTCCCCCTTGTCCACTCCTCACTCTGACATCATTGGTATGGGCAGTAATCAAATAATACTGGGCGAGTAGAGTAGTTCACCTGCTCTTTATAAGTTTGTATGTGCATTGAAACTGTTCCTAAATTAATATGATGCTGGAGTACATTTGCAGAAAATATGTATGAGCTACCCTTCATTCTAACAAAAATTCTAACAAACAAAAGCTAAAAGAAGGATTTATCTGTCTTTAAATCAGGTATGCAATCTAAACCAGTTGTGTAGCTCCTTTTATATCTACTGAAGAGAGATAAGCACTGCCAGAGAGCTCTGTATCTCACCCGTCTTAGACACCTATCTTATGGTACAGGAATTGCTCTCCAGAGGTTGTCTGCATGACTTCTTCTTACAGAGGAAAATTTCAAAGCTTATTTAAAAAAAAACCTACCATCTGAATGTCAGAATGCCAAGGTGAGTCTCTTCCTATGTGTTGGCTTACCTTGGTGAACGTCTGTTCCCTTCAGTAAAAGGACCTATCTAGAATCCTCATACGAGTTATTTTTATTCCTTAACGCAATCAGTAAGCATGTCCAAAATGCAGTGTGGGATTTTCCAATCTGTTCAGTGCTCAAGCATGAAAAAGTAACTACCAAGACTGTGAAAACTTCAAAACTTCATCCTTCCTCCACACAAGCTGTTCAATTCATCATTTCCTTATTGAAACTTGGGGTTTTTTCCTAGATTCTACTGAACAGACTACAGAGTACCCTATGGAGAAGAAAGTTCTGATAGTGGTATCCTCTACTTGGGAGTGCATTTCTCTCTGCCTTTTTTACTGTACCACATTTATCTGCATTTTCAATCTCTTATCTGCTGTCCTTTGTCACTCACTGTGGTACAAATATTTGGGCAGTAGACAATGAGACCAATTTATATGAATGCTCTTCCTGGTCACTAGATCTATTAATAGCACAAGTTGCATAAACAGGTTGTTAAAGATCTTTTTTTGCTCTGCTACTTTTCATATTTATACACTTGTTACAGTCCTTTGCCTCCCTTACTCTCTTAATGGAGCAGCATAAAGGTGCTGTGGGTACAAACAGCAGCTGTGAGGAGGAAGAAGAGGAGGCAGTGTCAGCAGCATTAGGTGTTTTACTTTCATGCATGTACTTGCTGCTGAGTCCTGAATGCATCATGTTGTTGATGTGCAATCACAAATGGCTGCAGAAATAGTTGACAGCTGGCATTGAAGGGAGACAGCACAGAAACTGCAGAGCTGAGTAAGTGACCTTGTCTGGACACACTCTGTGCGTGTATGTGTGTGTGTGAAGGGTATGTCCTCACTCATTTCAGTAGACTTATTAATACCGGCCTTGCTGAGTTGAAAATCAAAGTATCGAGGTGTGGTAGTTCTGGTTTTGGATACCCACAGTCAGAAGACCTTATGTCATAGGTCCTATTAGCTTTAAAACTCAAGAAGCTGCAAGTTATAACACTGGAGCAACTCACGCTCCTTCCACAAGCAAAGTCAAGACTGTCACAGATGAAGTGATGCACTTTCCGTGTAAGAGAGAAGTATCAGTTTATTGATACAGAACTATGATTTTACTAAATTTGTAAGTAAATGTTGGCTCAGCTGCAAGGTCTTCATTGCTTGTTGCATAGAGGACAGGGTCAGACAAAACTGTCAGGGAAACATTGCTGTTGAGAGATGAGGTTCAGAAAGGACCTCCTTGTGTTCTAAATTTCTTTCTTAGGGGAGCTTGTGTGCAGCTGGATCCATACGTACTCCCAGACTTGATCAATGTTTTATACCTAAAGGACTGTATATGCACAATCCATCCTTTATATCAGTTAGCAGAGATTTCAAAGCTTCAGTGTCTTTATTCCAGTTTACTTACTGAGCCTTGGATGCTATAAGGTTTCTCTCAACCTTGAGGAGTAACCTTGAGATGTGTCCCTACTCAAGGGCAGATCAGGGTGTGCCGCCCACTGCCATTCAGGATTGCACAATGTGCCCTGGCCTGTCCGCTATTTATGGAGTGAGATGATTGACTTATGTTTGCAAACCAGTAGTATTTTGTGTTGGTGTGCAGTCAACTAGCCCCCAGCTGTTGAGAAGGATTTATGGCCCTTTACCTGTTGTGTTGTTATGTGTTTCCCCAGAGTACAGCTTAAGCCAGATGTGGCTATCAAAACCACCACTAGTGGCCATTGCTGAAGCAGAAAAGAAGGAGGGGAGAGCACACAACCACAGTCAGGGACTAAACAAATAAATTCTAATGTTGAATAAATTATATAGAGATATATGTGAACATACAGATATATAAAGGTATGAACTCATTAATGTTAGCCAGGAAAGTTTAGCTTCCCTTGGATTATTGAATGGTTATATCTTCATAAGTGTCTTCTTTTATGGTTGATTTTCCTCTTAACACTTCATCAGCTTTCTGAATAAAGCAGTTAATTTACACATTTAAAACAAATATTTAGTACATATCTGCTTGGTATCATTATATGTACCTCTTCTGAACAGGATCCCAAATTTTTGTAATGTGTATGTCATAGGGACTGTTACATTTTATATATGTAATATTTTCTTGTTCCACAGGTAGAGAAAGGAAAATGTAGTAATAACAAATATATATGTACCATTCAAAACTATTGGATCCTTTTCACTTTTGCCCAAAAAAAAGACAGTATACATCTGAAAATCCAATCACTTTAACACAATCTTCCAACTGTATTGTGCAGCCAAGAGGATGTCTCCCTTATTATTGGTTCTATAATAAAATTATGTGCATGCTTACATAAGAGAATAGAAGGATGTTATATCATACTAGCTGTAGGTGTCTGTCCTTTCCATTCTGTTTCAACCCAAATACCTTTCAACTTAAGTAGGATGAAGTACATACACCCTTCTGAAAACAAGCCAAATCAGTCATTTCAAGAACTAAAAATAGTCAGTTTTGAAAAAAATGGAAAAGCAGAGCTAAGGAAGCTTAATTTCCCATGGCTCTGTTTCTCTTTGTGACACACCATAATGTGTACTCCCATCTCTTTCATTGCTCTCTTTTTCCTTTTTTCTTTTTTTTTTTTTTTAACCAAGAAACAGATTCTGTAACTTGAGATGAATTACAGTTGTGAATAAATAGTGTGCATGCACCTCTGACTTCTTTTTCCTGTGATGCTAACAGAACAAGTTTTTCCTTTATATTGGTACCGCAAACTATTTTCAAACCCTGTCTGTAGCCTCTACACTATATTATACAGGGCTATTCTAGAAACTGTGCATCTTTGAGAGCTCTGTAACCGTATCAAAACTGAATTTGCACAGAGGGCTTAGAAGGACTAATATACTTCTTTTGTTATTGTTTGGGGGGATTTTAATAGTATGAGATCCAAATATACACTCTTAATGCTTCCACATCCAGAATTTTCAACATCTCTGTGACTAAATTATATGCATTTATTTAGTTGGTGTTTAACCAATTCAAAATTTTTAAGTCATTCTGCTATTTTGATTTCAGTTAAAGGACAATTTATTACTATGCACTTAAACAAAGATTTTTCCCAGGCCCTTTTATATATGGTTTTTCAAATACTGTGTTTCGCCATCAAAACTTCTTGTGCATTATCCAGACATTTCACTGTATTTTAGATTGCAAGTAGACATTCGCTTTACAGTTACCTTACAATACTAGATTTTGCAAAGAAAAAATATTAAAGGTTCTCTAGCAATGAAATAAGTGGAAAAGTATGAAGAAATGTATCAATGATACTGGAAGCATTTTTTTTTTAGATTAAACATATTTTTGGTTTAATCTTAAAATTACATGAGTACTATATGTGAGGAAAAAATAAGATGAAGTTTAATAATGGATAGTGACAATTAATAAGCATCTCTGCAAAAATTTAAACCTCCTCTGTTATTAAGAACAGTGGAGAAGAAAGATGATATGTGGTAATTGGCTGCAATATTATTATATTTCTCTAATATAATGTCACTGTGAAAAAGAAAGTACAATCAGAAGAGGTGCTTTTAGCAAATAATAAGAAATTTGGATAGTGCTGTTCAACACGCTGATATAACCTTATCTGAAATTGTGGACACTGTGCTGTTCATCTGTATACAAGATGACCAAACTAAACAGGTGTGGAAAATAAGCATTAAAGTGATAGAGAAACAGACATTTAATCAAAACTAAGAAAAATTGTCGAGAAGTATGAAAACTGACATAATTCCTTACAGAAATGGAAAGTATCATAAAGCTACAAGAAGCAGATAAAAAAAGTACTATTGCCAAAAGAAACAAATGGGTATAAATTAGATCTGAATAAATTCAGTCTGAAATAGAAGGTTCATACAATAGAAAAAAGAAGGGAGAGTGAGAAGGAGTTATCCTAGCAAGCATTAATGAGACTATTGATACTTATATTAACAAGTCACCTTCTAAGTAACTGGAGTGTATGTTCTAATATTCCTCTGCAGTTGTGCTCTCCAGCTATATTTTGTGAGTATGACATGTCTGTTTATCTTTTTTCTCAATGTGAACTGTCAAAAAGCACCAGGAAGAAAATTTAGATTCTTTTCATATACTGTTTAAGAAGTAGTTGAAAACACAGTTCAGTTTTTTCGTATTTTTTGAGTTGTAAAAGGACTGAGCTCCAGAGGTACTAGAATGCCGAATTCTAGAATACTATGCCATATATAATTAACACCAGACTTAAGCAAATCTGACAAATGAGCATAGAACTTATACTGAAAACTATATCTAGAAAAGTGCTTATGATTTTATTTGCTTAATTTATTTTCTACTTATTATATTATGTTCAAGAAAGAACACCTGCTGTACAGGGGTAATGCTTTCCTATGAATTTAATTAAAATTATTAATTATTCATTAAGCATGGGACAAAACAAACAAACAAAAAGTAAAACACCTCTTTTACCCCTCCCCTGCAAAAATTAATGCTTTGTGGAAAAATTTTTTCAACAGCATTAAACTGAAACAATTATTACAGAAAGATAAGCAGGAAAACAGATAAAAGAGAAACATCAAATTCTCTGTTGGTGTGCCTATGCTTGCTTCTTTCTTGGTCAGCAGAAATATGGCCCCCAGAACAAGCTAAAATTTTTAAGCATCAGCAGCATCTTCACTTCTGCGAAAGCCTGAAAAAAGGAGAGCATTCATGAAAACATTGATTATAAAAACTTCGCTAAAGGGCAACTTGGGCCCCAGTTCTTTATAGAGGTTCACCTGGGTCTGTCACATTTGCCTCCTTAGATTCTACCAAAATCAAAGGTGTATCAGTCTCATTTCAAAGCAGCTGCCTTATTCATTCATTCTGCTGTATGAGAGGCATTGGTCCAGAGTGAGACTAACATTCGTTGAATCATTGGCTACCTTATACTTCCCATCCCTTTCTAGGAGAAAGAAAAAAATAAACTGTTCTAACCACTAAGCAATGTTTGTTCAACTGATCTTAAAATAAAAATTAATGATTTATGGTAAATAATGCATAACTTCTTGCCAGACATTCATCCAGTCCAGTAGGTATCAAATCTACTGGAAGATTCAAATGTTTGGCAGTTAGGAAAGTAAGATTACTGTGGAGGCAATTTAGGGAACTTCTACTTTATTAGTAGTGGAGCTATTCTACAATTTCTCAGAATGCAAAGATGCAAGGATGCAGAAACACTACTTCAAAGTTAGAATCTATCATGGAATTGTAGCAGCTACTGCTGATTTTAATATTTCTATAGTCATAATATTAGCTTCTCAATATCTGTCATGTAGACAAGTCTTTACAATAAAATAAAAATAGCTATTATTAGAGCAGCCATGAAATAGCTGTTTTGTGGCAGCTATTTCATGCCGTTCTACATTTCTAAAAATTCTACAGGGTATTGGTTAGTGGGATACAGGACAAGACATGTAGGTTGTGAAAGAGATTTAAAGCTTGTCTGACAAGTAAACACAGGTCTGGTTACACATTGTCCCATTATTTGCTACTGATGCACTTAGAGACTGATTTTGTTGTCATTTATAGTTATCGGTATTATATCAGGATAACTTAGCAGAACTCATTGGCATTTTATCTCTCATATATAATAATAAATTCAATTAGAGTCCAGCCCTTAATTTTGAGAATGACAATAACAAAAGCAATTAGGTGACACAGATATACATTTCAGCTTTTTTCCTCCTGCTTGCTAGGGAGTCTATCTGCCGTCTCATTCAATATGGAAGTCAACTCCTGACTAATTTTCTACAGCAAATTCATTTTTAGAAAGTAAATCCAGAGAATAAGTATTTTCTCACCTAGAAAGCTGAGAGCAACAGCTTTTTATCTTTCAAGATTCTGAAGTTAATAAAAATTACAAAGTAAACAACCTTGCTCAGAGGTTTTGCTGAGAAGTCCTAACATGACATTTGGGGAAATTTCACAGTGTGTGTAAAAGACAGTATACCAAATTTAAACACCCAGGGCATAATATCCAGGTGCACAGGTGTGTATCTCTACAGAAAGATGACAAGTATGATGCTTTTACCTTTCCCCTGTTCTTGAGGAAGGTTGAAGGTTGGGCTAGTCCCTCAAACACCCTAGAGCTTGTGTCCCAGATCTGTGCTAAATTAATCCAAGGGATGGCACTAATTATGTATAAGCAGTGGATTTAGAGACATTATTCCAGTTATTCATCCCACCCTATTAGATATGTCAAGCTACCTGGAATGAGTTGCCCTCTGTGGGTTGCTTTTTTAAACAGGAGATAACTTTAGTCTAGGCCTTACATTTTGGAGATGAAAGTGAGGTGAGACAAAACTGACCTTTAATGGCTGCCTGATTTTCCTTAATATCAGCATATGATGTTAATATAGTACTGCGCTTCCTCAGGCCAGAAAGCTCCTCCTCACCTTGACGATATCAGTACCTTCTTTATTTGTAGAATAAGGAGGATGTGGCATAAATTATATTTAGCATTGCTTTAAAGCACTCTACTGAATCCTGAAGACCCACTCTGCCTGTGAGTGATTATCATGGGGTGGTACTGGATGGTGTGTTAAGAGCAGACAAGAGTTCATTGTATCAAGACCCCAGGGGACCTCTTGTTGAAATTTGAGTCACTGCTGCGCTGAGCCTAAGGTGATATGCTCTAATTTAGCCCAATGGTATTGAGAGTTGCTTGCCTGGTAGATTTTCAGTCCTGTTCTTTTCCTGAACTCTGACAGAGCAAACTCAATTTACTGGTCAGACATCTCTGTTCCATACACTATTCAGTATTAACTTCTGTTTTGTTTTGTTTTCTTTTTAAACACGGATTTTCTCTTCTAAGAATGGCACTCATCTGTGTCTTGTTTAATCACATGGGCACATTTATATCTTGGCTGCATATTTCCTATAAATTACCTGTTCAATCACTGTAAAACAGTGCAGTTTGAACATTTTCTGAGCACTATTTTAATGCACATGCTCCCTGTGAAGATGATGGTGGGTGAACTGCATAGTTATGCAATGGATCTGTATTTCTTCTTTAAGCCTACTAATTAATGTAATTGAAGCAGATTCCAATTACTTTCTGGATAGGGCTTAGTTTAATTTATGTTCGTGCGGTTCATTTTCCCATGCAAATCCAAATTTTTGGCTATGAAATCAAATAACTTATAGCTCCCAGACAGCGATTTTAGACCTTCTCCTTTCAAAAATTAATTAAACTGAAGCATGCAGTTTTACATGCCAGTATTAGAAGGGAGGTCAGCAACTAACAAAAAGTACCATACATATCATGGATTTGATCCTGCCTCTCTTAATTATCTTTAGCATCAGATAAAGTTCAGCGACACTCTTCACTGCCCCAGATATTAACATCAGAATTAGAAACAATGACACAATCTTGAGGAAAAACCTTGGTGAAACACCCTGCAGCAGCAGCAATCACAGCTAACTACATTAGAAAAACAGGTTTTTAAATGGAAAAAATGGTACCTGCTGAGGTCAGATAATGTTACTTCACGAAGTATACCAATGCCAAGATTTCAACTTGCATATGCTTTTCCAGGACTTATCAACTATCATTAAGGAAAAGAAAGCGTGGGAGGTAGGAAAGACTTTATTATTTATCCATTATATTTATTCTTTCAAACCACAATGTTCCATAAATCCTGCTGCGTGCTGAAAAATAAATGGCATCAGTAATGGATATACTGTTTTCAAAGGCAATTTTATAATTTTCCATATCTTCCTACTCTTATAAGACTTTTCTTAAGTAGCTGCCTGGGAGAGGAGATGAAATATAGTTTTGGAAGCATATTTTATTACTCTATGTCTACAAACATGCATTACAAAAGACACAAAAGACATTCTACTGGAGCATATGGTTATTGTTTAACTCAATCCACAAGTCATTAAGTACAGTAAATAATTTACTCATCAGAAAATTGATTGCTACTCATAAATGATTTCAACTCCTCTTTATTAGATTTTCAAACGTTTTCCACTTTCAGTAGTCAAATATGCTCAGTTTGAAAAGCCTTGAAGGCATCTAGAAAATAAGCTTGGGGTATACAAAAGTGTTAGCACCCTTCTTTGTGCACTGAATTTATCCAACAGGTACCTAGGGTGATGGCAGAGACACACGCTCTTCAGGTAACTGCTTTCAGTTTCATCTCAGTAGGAATTTTGTTAGTAAGAAATGTGAGAGAAATATGGGTTAAAACGAGCACAAATCTCTCTCCCCACCTCCTGCTTCCTTTTCTACCTTAAAGTCACAGTGGTCTAGATCAGTCAACTTATGTGAAACCAGACTTCAACATGAGAACTGCAAACAGATTAAAACAAAAGGTGTTATACCCCAGTATGAGCTGGATTAAATTAGTAACCGTTCAGATGGCATAGTAAATAGATTGGGAATAGAAGGATGGATGAATAACATTGATGTCTTCACTCCTTTGTCTCAATTTACTGTCTTTCAAACCTACTTAAGTTTTGTGTTATTGGCTCTTTTTACCCAAATGTTTACTTAAATTCAGGATGTTGAGGTTGTTTCTGCTAGGAAAAGAAATTAGTAATGAAGTCAAATGGGATTTTTTGGCCATAGTTAAAAAAATTAATGAAAAAACTTTTTCTCAAATATTTTTTCGCATTGGGGTTGTTACGGATTGTGTGGATTTCTGATCCCTCTCGGACACTTATTTCAAATTGTCCCACTCTCTTTCCCTGATGAATTGGCCACCAAAAAAAAAATTTCCCTTCATTAAAATTGTCTGTCTACTTGTTGAGCTTGTATCTATACTTTGCAAGGTACTAGGCACAACTTTTCTGTGGTGTCAGTATCTAGCTACTTAAGGAGTTTAAATTGTTTGAATTTTACTAAAATTAAGGCATGAGTTATTGTGTTTTTCCAATATTTTGAGAATTCTGACAGACTCAAAAGAGTATCAAACTTGTTTCTTATCTTTTTTTATTGGAATGAAAGTAATAATAAAATTATTTATTGAAAATTATTCTAGAGGTTTTCTATTTCGGAATAAGCATGGCAGTGGTCTCATTTGGGAAGTCTCACCTTCAGGAATCAAGCAAGGTATTGATTGTTCCAACCAATTACGTCACCATCTGAAAATGTAATTAAAAAGAGCTTTTGCATGACTTACTGTGTGACTAACCGTGAACAAAGAAGTGCACACAGGGGAACATATTTTGCAGTCCTTAATGAAATGAAATCCTGTTGTTTTCAGTGGTAGTTCCACTCAATTAAGAGCCACAGATTTTGGCCCATGCATTATAATGCACAAGGACATTGTGCATAGTGGCATCAGAGATGATTTTAGGAATATATGTATGAAAGAAATACAGGAAAAAAGGAGTGCTTCATTCTACATATTCTTCAGCAGATTTACATATTCTTAGTCTCTTTCCCTTGCTGTGAGGATTTATACAATACCAGAAAAAAAGAGAATAAAAGTTTCCTGCCTTCTTGCCTTTTTGCTTACTTCAACAGTTTGTAATCTTTCCTTCAGTTATTGCTCTGAATTGAGTTTTTAATGTTGCATAACATGAAACATCTCCCCAAACCAATAAACTGAATGCTTGTATTTAGCTCTCTAAACTCCATTCATTACTTTTACTAAAGGATGAACTGAATTGCTTGACTAGACACCTACTGCCATACCTTGTAAAATGAAAATAATCTGCATGGGCTGGTAGGTATGACAGCAGGATCTGTGGGAGCCTGTTCTGGAGCAGCAGACTGGGAAGTTTTGCCTAGAGTATGGGTCCTCCTTCTCCTTTATGCAACAGAATGGAGCTCTAGGTATTCCACTTGTTATCACATTCCAGGAATAAATTTTTCTTCAGGCTTGATACCTTGGGAGATATAAGAGTACGTCCAATTGGTTGTTTTATTTAGTGGAAATACCTAAGTGTATTTTAAGAGATTTTCTTTCAGGGACCTCTATCAGCAGTAGCTGCATGTGTCAAGAAGCTGAAGCAGCGACCAGGGAATTCATCACACATATCTCTCCCAGCCAGCAGCATATTCTGACTCTTTGAATGAAGCAAACAGCAGAGTTTGAAAGTCACTATCCTTCAAAACTGTCTGTGACTTTTCCCATTCCCTTGTACAATTTGAATGTTTGTTGTGTCGTGGCAACTGTATTGCTTTAATACAACACTTAAGGCAGCTACTGAGTGAAAAGATGGTGCAATTTTACAGGGACACAGAGAAAAAGCAAAACACTGCATCAATGAATAAATAAATAAATAAAATTGGTAAGAACTAGTAATCCATGATATGGAGACCATGTTTTATTCTTGGCACCTGAGCCTGTATTACTTGTGACCAGTATCAGAACTTGAGTTGTATAAGAAACAGTGTGGCCAGCAGGACTAACGAAGAGATTTTCCCTCTGCACTTGGCACTGGTGAGGCCACAGTTCAAATCCTGTGTTCAGTTTTGAGCCACTCATAACAGGAAAGGCATTGAGGTGCTGGAGTGTGTCCAGAGAAGGGCAAGAGAGCTGGGGAGGGTCTGCAGTGCAAGTCTGATGAAGAGCCACTGAAGGAGCTGAGATTGTTCAGCCTGGAGAAAAGGGGGCTTAGGGGAGACCTTCTGACTCTCCATACCTACCTGGAAGGAGAATGTAGTGAGGTGGGGGTCATCTCTTCTGCCAAGCGATAGTACAAGTGGCAATGGCCTCAAGTTGTGCCAGGGGAGGTTTTGATTGGATATTAGGAAACATTTCTTACCTGCTAGGGTTATGAAGTGCTGGAGCAGGAAGTGCTTGAGTCACCATCCCTGAGATGTTTAAAATACCTGAGGATTTGGTGCATAGAGACAAGATTCAGTGGTGGATTTGGCAATGCTAGATTAATAGCTGGACTCAATGATCTTAATTGTCTTTTCCTACCTATATGAATCTACTATTCAACAAAAAAAAGGGGAGAATACTTAACTGCTGTTTGAAAAGGGCATTCATTCAGACTTACCTATGTCTCACCACAGTACAGAATCCTTTGTGGTGAGAGAGAAATACTTTGAAGGAAGCAGTTATAAAGAAAAAATTCAATTCATGGTCCTGAACAAAGTAAAACAAATGAGTGAAGCAAACTTTCCCCAAATGTAAATCTTACTGTAAATTTTATTTGCACCAGCACATTAAAAAAAACCAATCAACCAAGCAAAAAAACTCCTCACAACAGATCATTTCCAGAGTATAAGCAAATGAGTCTGCAGGATAATCATCTAAAAGTAATCTCTTATGTCTGAGATGATTTTATCACTCCCTGAGCTACTTGTTCCCTACGTTTCACTTGGGAAACACAGTAGCATTACAGACAGCTGCCACAGAGGAATAAGCCCCTAGCACCAAATTTCTTATAAAAAACTCTCAAAAATCTTGAAAGGTGTGTCTTAATTAGTTTTGACATGTAATTAAGTTGTTTTCTTGGCAAGTGTCTTCCCCCTTCAGATTTACAGACACTTATGCAATTTTCAGATGTATTAATTGTATTTCAGAAGAAAAAAAATCTCTTATATACTGCCTGTCATGAACTTGCCTATACTCATCTAAATACCATTAAAAAAATCTATGTCCCAGAAGCTGTAGAGGAATGAGATTTTCTTGTCCCTGGAGTGTAATTAATTTTCCATTCAAACGTATATTTGGCTAATATATTGTGATAAGAGACTGGCCTTACATTTTAGAAATTAGCCAAACACGTGAACCAGTTTGGTCTCAGGACTCTCAAAACCAGTACAACATGGGGTTTTCACACAACACACCACAGAAATAGCACTAAGTAGCAGAAGAATGCTTTCTAAGATACTATTTACAGGGAGAAGGGCCTGATTGCATTGCTAGAATCTGATTAGTTAGCAAGAGAATATGAGTTTTTATCTCTTGGACCTCAGAGAGAACGTAGTGAAGGAAGATGAAATGTAAGGAAAAAAGGGATTCTGGCCCTGTTGAGGAAGCATTAAGCCCAGTAACAATCTATGAAGCTACCTGATTCCATCTTCCTCCTAGATATTAATCTCTGTGGTATCAATGTAATTATTTAGATCATGACTGACTTGATGAGTTGTTGTGAGAGACTGAAATGTTAATGACTAATGGCTCAAAAATCGGCCATTTGCTGACAATGTGTAAAGTAATTGCCCAGGTGCAGAAGGCATGAGCACCAGAGGATGGTCACAACAAACCAACCATTGTTTAGCAACAAGCTGGGGTTTGAGCCACATAAGGAAGGAGACCAATATGAAGCAGATCCTGTGAGGAGGGATCATACTTTTTATCATGCCCTGGCTCAGGTGTGAAAATTCTCCTCTGGGGAAGCACTGGGGTGTTTACACATAGGCCAGAGGGTTTTCATCCCTGCTGATGTGACACAGCCAGCTCAACTACTCTGAGACAGCTCTCACAGGAGGTGTTATAACCATCAACGGTCTCCAAAGTGCTCCCAGACTCATGCCTGGGGCCTTCCACCAGAGGACCGCCCATGATCCACAGTGTGGCAACAGATCCATGGTGTTACTATGTAAACCTAAGCGTATATTAACCCACTGAATTTTGTGTTTAGTGGACCTCCCCCATCCCCAATGGATCGAGACTGTGACCATCATTTCAACCAATGGACACTGAAATTGCAACAATCAAATCTTGTCGTTACATCCACGGGTGGATCTTTCTACTCTAATAATTTCTTTCTCTTTCTTTCTTTTCCTTACATATACTTACTTTAGTGATATTTTTATGCTTTTGTATTTTTATATTACTATAGATAATTATAATCAAAGTGGCTACACACCTCCTTCCTGTTGCAACCAAACTGTTCTAAAATAAACCCTATACATATATATATTTATAAACATTCATTGTCAACAAACATTGTAAACATTCAGTGTCATTTCACTCTAATCCACCTTCAGGGATCAATTAGCAAGAATTTGAGCTACCCTCTCCTTCAGGGGCAGGTCATAACCATTGTGTAACTATTTCCAATGTTATGTATTCTATAAGGCTTCTTCATATCATCTTTAAAGGACTAGAAAGGCACTTGTACAGCTAGAACAAAACAGCTTTTCTATTTTATCCTTTTTCATCTTCTTCAAGATTCATTAGTGAATTACTAAGTAGGTAATAGCCATATCAATAATAAAATGAATATGCAACAGTGAAAAAATTCCCTTTTCATATTACTTATGTTTATTATTGCTGCAAAATAGAATTATCAGCATACATTTTACTAAGGACAGGGAAGAACAATTGGTAGATGTTCTTTGTGACAATAGATCTGCTCTAAGTTCAACATCCATTTCTTTTTCTAAATGCTGTATATAAGAAAAGAAAAAATAGCTATAATTTAATAGTTATAATTTGCCTTTACAATAGCTAGTCACTAGATCATCAGCTGACTGTCACTGTCAAAATAATTATGAAACCATAACATTTATTCTGCAGAGATCTGTGTAGATGATAAGCTATTGCTTTCCCGAGAAAATGTGGACAGTGTAAATATCTTACTTCTGAAATTAAATACTTAATACTAAATTGAAAAATAGTAATTTAAAAAGTTTTTTTGAGTTTTAATACCAAGTTAACCACAAAACTGAGATTTCGAATTTACACCTTTGTGTACTTGACCACATTTTTGGGAATGAGTGATTATTTTTCTTCTTGTAATTGGAAAATACTAGTTTTTCAATTGAATAATATTCTGTCAGAGCTGGGTACCTGAAAGTCTAGATATCTAAGTACCAAGAGGAAGCCTGACCACCATAATCACCAAAACTGTACAAGTATTTTATAAATCTCTTCTTTCACATTGTTTCTCTTCTGGTTGTTTCAAACTCTTGCACACTTCTTCCTTTTTCATGAGGTCAAATGTACGATGAATCCCTCATTTTGTTACCTCTAAACCAGTGATTAATCCCAGTATTTTCACATGCACCATCCCCTTCAGTTAATGTTGCTGTTCAATATGCCACTTAACACCACCTTTTAAGATTAGAATATGAGTGCACACAGTGTGTATGTGTGTATTGAATAGACAAAACTGAATGGTGTTTGTCCAAAAAAAAAATCGTGCTAAAAAGGAGGAAGACTCCTCACCTCAACTGTCATCTTTAGGAAGAAAGACAGTGATTAGCTAGGTTAAACACTACCCATGAATTTTTAGACACTTCTGCAGCAAAGAAAGTTTAAAGAAAAAAATTATGTTAAAGTTTTAAATTTAAAAAAAGTCCAAACAAAAGCCACTGTGAAAATTAATTTGCCATATTTCATAAACCTATTTAGGGATGAAATGAACTGCATCTTAAAATACTTGATTGTGGAGTGTTTATAAGGGATTCTAATGGATTAAATTATATCTGGACAGGTGAATACTGTTTCTAATGCTAACAATTTTTTTCTACCATTCATACCATGAATAGAAGAAGATGCCTGCTGGAAAAAAAATGTATTAGAGAGCTAAACATGGGAAAGTACTTATGAACACCTTTCTGTTTAATTTCTACTTTTGCTGGTTTCTGGGGATAGGTTATTTGGATTACCATCCTCCAACAACCTGGCTTTTCATTCACTGTCTTAGGAGTGTGTCGGTTGTGATCTATTGTATGGATAATAAAAAGGCAGATGATGTGATCCTTATATCCTTATTAGGTCCAGTCCATGACTGCCATTTTAACTTGAAGATTGGGATACACATTTGGGATGTACTGAAATATTTTCATTTCGATTTTCTGGCTAAACCAAACCAGAAGATTTATTATAGGCCTTCTGCTTCCTATTTGTCATGTAAAACTTTTGAATACTTGGTTATCAAACTTAAAAGATTCCTTAAAAAACAAAAATAGAATAATGCAGTAGGATGTTTACATTTAAGTGTGGAAACCCAGCTTCAAGCTGCTGCCCTGAATCATGCACAGAGCAACCTAAAAAAGCCTCCAGGTATTATAGGCCATGTTAGCTCATCTGCTTAGCAGCAGAGGTCATGATGAGCACATCACCCTGGTGGTCTATTATCTCCTCATGAAATTCAGACACCAAATCAAGGATTCTCCTCTAGTATTAAGACTCTCTACAGGATTGGCACTAGCTGGCAGAAAAATTGTCTTTCCCTGCATGATCCTGACCTCCCAAGGCATAACATTCGAGTGAGGCTCTGAAACTCTTGACCAATGGAATAAAGATCATGTGAAATATCTGACAGTATCTGGACATCTAACTGTGAAGAAGAGTTACTGTCATGCATGTATTTGTATAAGTAATGCAGGAGTAATTGCTTCTCTGCAACTTTCCTTTAAGCTTCATATGCATGCATATAACTTTTGTACAGCCATGAAAAAGCAAGTAGCCTACAGCTCCCTTCCCCAACCCAAGAAAAATAATAAAACAAAAAAACCCCAAGCAAACAATTAAATCCAGCAAATCAATACAAAAAACCTATAGGCTAGATAAAGAAGTAGAGGATTCTTCACATTTTTCTCTTTATACACATGGGATGAGGATCAGGGAAGTATTTGAGACAAAAAGGCCCAAATGCTGGATTTTGAAATAACTATTTTTAAATTAAAAATTTCTATTTTATTTTGAAAAATAAGTAAAGATGGTAAAATATGGAGATTGTGGGTGCTGAAGCAGTCTGTTGATTGAGTCATGTTGATTCAGACTTGGTAGAGGAGGGGAAAGAGGTGGATATTGTCTACCTTGACATCAGTAAAATTTGGACACTGTGTCAGAAAAGTTCTTAATAGAGACTGTTGATGTACAGGCTGGAGGAGAAGACAGTAGGGTGGGTTGAAAACAGGCTGAATAACTCAGTCCCATGGGCAGTGGTCAGTGGTACAAAGATACCAGTCACTATCGGTGTACCCCAGGATCAGTAGGGGGTCTGACGCTGCTTAACATCTTCATTAATGATCTGAATGATGGGCAGAGCCCACCTTAGCAAGTTTCCTGAGCAAAAAATGCCCAGAAGAGTATTTGATGTGCCAGAAGGCTGTGCTGCCATCCAGAGGAACCTCAACAGGCTGGAGAAATGAGCTGAGAGGAGCCTCATTGAGCACAAGAAGCAAAATGCTAAGTCCTTTCTCAGGTGACAGAAAATTTCTTTTGCTGAAATGCATATTTTTCAAGGTGACTTTGCAGGCTTTCTAGTTTTGAATGCAGATTTCAAGAAATTAGATCTGAGGAAAATCAATGTCGTTAGCATTCCTTTACCAAAGACACATTACAAGCTTTCAACAAGCTGTAAAAATATATATTTATGTACATATGGGTGTATAAATGCAGAAACATAAATGAATTTACCAATATGTGTAACCATGTTCAGGTACACGCAGACCTCAATACATACATACATACATTCAGAGACAGATTTTTTTAGGAAGATGTTTGTGTGTATATTTGTATATACAGAGGCTTATTGAAAGTTAAAAGATCAGGCACTAGAGTGACATAACTTAAACAAACAGGATTTGAATACAAATGAAAAAGTAAAACAACTCTTTTAACGTCTATCTTACCTCTTGGGTTTATGGATAAAACATCTTTTCTACGGCTGGGAATTGAATTTCTGCTGAAGTAGGCTACTTTAAGCTCCTTGTGTTTCTCGTGAATAGTCATTAAAAGAAAGTAAAATCAATAAAGATATTCCTTCTAGAACTTGAGAAATATTTGCAAAAGCTGTAGCAAATATTTTTTGCTAGAACAGAGATAAATACATACATATATCTTAGAAATAATGGAATTCATTGCAGAGTTCTGGGATCAGAGCTTAGGACTGCATAGTAAATAGTTCCAAAAGCATTACCATAAGTCAGAGAATCTGAAGATTTCACAGCTTAATATTCACATGGGTGAGTTTTTTAGGTAGGGTGACAGCAAGGAACAGCAGATATGAAACACTAACAGAGCAGTGGGAAGTATTTCAGTGTCCTTCTGGACAGAGCTGAGCAAACGCCTTTTTCCTAAACTTGGCACCCAAACAGTAATTTCTAAAATATACTTGATACCTTGTTTTGATTATGTTACCATAAGCTACAAGTATTTCATCGTAATGGAAAATTCCAAGTGATGCAGGCATCCGAACAGACCTTTGATGGGTCTGAAGGACACTTCACTCTGAACACCACACAATGCACAAACCCACTTTGCTGGACCACAGAACCCCTGATGTCAGATTGCCTTCTGTCTCCTCTACAGCAAACCATTGCATTTGAGAAGTGATTTACTCCAAGAAACTGACAACCTCATATTCAGTTCCACTATGAAATTAATGTGAAAAGGTTTTGGTCAATGTTTTGCTTTCAGCATCCTGTGTGTTGAACAACCAAGGATGTCAGCCGGAAGAAGCAACCAATTAAAGGGGCTCTGGAGATTCAAATAACTTGTGTTATCCTTTCACTGCTCATTGACTTTTAGAACACATTTGAAATCACAGACAAAATCAATGTAAGTTTTCCACAGAGAGTGTCAGAATACCTTACTAATTTGTGGATGTAATGTAATTTAATATATGTGCATGTAATGCATACATTTTCATCTGCAACACAGACAGGATAAAATTTATCAAATTTAAATTATGCTGAATCAACATATTGCAGTGATTGAATGAGCAAAAACCAGCACAATTTTTTCATTTGTTAATACAAGTAAAAATTGATTCAATATAATATAATTGTAATATTATTGATAATATATAATCATCAAACAATAGCATTTGGCCAGAGTGCTGAGACATTCAGACAAACGTAATGATAGATATCCTTATATTCCACTATGAGTAACTATATCTTTCAGTGTTTGGATTTTGTTTTTTCCTCCTGCATATTACTCAGAAGAAAAGAACTTGCTACATGAGAACCAAAATGGATTTTTTCTTTGGACCTGGTCTAGGAAGAAACACCTTTCGAGATACCAGAATAGTTTCTTGGTTTTCTCTTGGAATTTACGTTGCAAGAACTGATCTGGTCCAGCCATCCCCAGTGAGTTATAGGACTGACCAGAACACAGTTTAGAAAGCTACACCTTTGCATTCTGTAAAGGCTGGGTTGCAATAACTGCACTGCCTTTTTTATTATGGTGTGTACAGCATCGGTAGATATCTAACTGCCTTCTGACAACCTTCCACTCATTTTTGAGGGGAAGTGGCTCATTTCACAGCAGCTACATGGCACTGGGAAATGAGGTTTTCTGGAGAAGTATCCTGTGTGATAGTATCTGAAGTGACTAGGAAATGAGGCACAGGGAGATTGCTGTGCAATAGGATGGTTACTGTGAGTACTTCAAATGTTTATCATTATACACTACATTGACAAGCTTTTTACCCAGTTTCATGTCTTGTTGTTTAACAAGCATAGCTCTACTAACACTGAATAAAAAAAAATAATTTTTATTACCTCGAAGCTGAATAGACAATAAAATTTCTACTAGGACAATGGTTGTTTTCCTGTGCCTCATTGGTTTGAAGAGACTGCCTAGGACAAGGTTTTTGGCCAAGTTTTTATATTAAATAATTTTATATCATATTAAAAGTCATAGAATGGTTTAGGTTGGAAGGGACCTCAAAGATCATGTATTTCTAAAACCCCTGCCTCCTGCAGGAACACCTTCTACTGGACCAGGTTACTCAAAGTCCCATCCAGCTTAGTCTTGAACACCTCCAAGAATGGGGAGGCCACAACCTTTCTGGGCAACATGTTCCAGTGGCTCACCACTGTGATAGTTAAGTATTTCTTCCTGATTCCTACTCTAAACCTACCCTGTTTAACTTAAGGCCATTCCCCTTGTCAGATCACTACATGCCCTTGTCAGAAGTCCCTCTCTGGCCTCCTTATAGCCTCCTTTAGGTACTGCTAAAAGGTGTCCCTGAAGCCTTTTATTGAACAGCCCCAACTCTCTCAGCCTGGCATAATAGGAGAGAAAAGTCCTTGTGACAGTCTTTTGTGCATCACACAGGGCTGGCTAGAGACTTCACAGAAGTTGTGTCATCCTAATACAAAGAAAAATGGCTATTGTATTAAGAAGTTAAGTTATCTAAGTTACCTTCATGATATTCCACATTCCCAATCAGATATGTATAGAGCCATCATTCCCACAGAATCAAATGCACCCAGATACTGCCAGAGAGCTGGGCAGGCATGTGGCAGCAAGGCACAATAATTGCACTTAGTTGCTTACTTACAAAAATAAGATTTAGATAGGGTCTTATATCTGCATTACTTTTCTCAGAGCAGCAAGTCAAAACCAAATTTATTCACTATTGTTAAATTTATAAGGAACATAGTTCTCATGGAGATAATAAAAGCTAATGTTTTAGACTACTAGGGTGTTTGTAGAAAATTTCATCTTTGAAATTCTGATAATGGCAAATCTCCCATTGGCATCAAGGAGAATTTTGCCTGCCAAAAGACTGCAAGATCAACCAGAAAGTATTTACAATAAATTTACATTACATTTAAGGGCTTTTATGACTTCAAAAATCACTTTGTGATTTCCCACATAATAGGTCTCTAGACTTCTGCTGAACTAATTTGCAGGTTCTTCTTCATGGATATTAGTTAACAAATTTCAGATAAAGGTACAAATTAGAATATCTTGGAGTAATGAATTTTGCCGTATCTTAAACTTCAGGGAGGTAGGATAAAAATGAACCATCAGCATTTTGTTGGTTTTGGTCCAACTCTACACATAACCAAAGAGACTCATGATTCATCAAGAAGATACTTTGGCCTGGAGAGAGAGAGCTAAATTTTCTCTGATTATGTCATGGTAATCAGAGGTACTTACCTCTTTTATTTGCATGAAGAATACATTTGTGTTTTGTGAAGTATTTTACTCTAATTAATGCTATTAATCTAAACATACACTTTCTAATTTTGCATGAAAATGAGAACAGTAAAAATATGCTACTGTAAGAGTAATTTAGAAGTCGTCTTGGTGGACTTACCCAGGGAGGAAGTGGTAGAGGGGCAGAGGAAGAAAAAGAGAAAAATAAGAAAGGAAAAATACAAAAAGAGAAGGAGAAATGGAATGTTGGAAGAAGGGAGAAACTTTTCTGGAGGGTGATCCAGATCGGAAACTGCACAGAAGTTAATTGATTCTGATTGGAAATTCCCATGTCAGCTGCCTGTGCTTAAATGCTACTAAAAACCCTCAAGATGTCATGAAGAAAGAAAATAATTGAGCTACTTTTGCTATACTTAGCACACTGATGTTTTTATTCTGACTAAATGATATGGATTTAGACATCGTGACAGATCTTTTCTGATACAGTAACATAAGGCAGCTTCTAGTCACTTGTTAATTTTGTTCCTTTGCCCTCTCAGCAACATCCTAGAAAAGTCAAACCTGAAGACAAATATATGAGCTTACAATTATTATCACTGTTTCATTAAACTGTTACAACCCACTTTTCCTATATAAGAAGTCGAGAACTGGATAATTGCAGCATGATTGCAGTACTGATTTTCTCCTTTAGTCAATGACTTTGTACTACAATTCTATTGCTCATAACCTTTGAATACCTGACATGTAATTTTGTTCTGATTTATTATACCCTAAATAATATTTGATTGGTACGAGCTACATGATGGTATCACTTACTCTGGGCATTATAAATGCATCTGAGTGTTTACCACACTGAGAAATTCATCAAAGCAGTCTGAAGAAAGGTTATGGACACTAAATAAAATAACTTATTTAATAAAATGGCTTTTTAAATAGATTTCAAAATTTCACATCACCAGAAAAGTCAGGTTTAGAAGCATTCTTTTCTTAAGAGAAAAAATAAAGCTCAGTTTTCTCTCTCTAAACATACACATATAGATTACAGATGTGCTACTAAATTGTCTGCTTCTGAAAATTACATACAGATCCATCAACAAAATGGTACAGTACAGTTTTATAATTCCCCTATCCAATATCTCAGTATAATTTCTATGAGATTACATAGCAAAAACTTACCCTGCTGCACCTTTTTTTTTGAATGGGGAATAGAAATGTGGACCGTTTGACGGAAATTGTCCAAAGGCATACAGGAGCAGCTATCATTTTTTCCTCTTCCACTTAGTCTTTCTGACTAGTTCATAGGAAGGTCAGCCATGGGAAAAGAGAGCAATGGCCCAAGAGGGAATAGAAATAAGGAACTCAGACCTATTCTCTTCTCAGAACTGAGATGTCAGTACTTTGTGAATACAAAGCTAAAACCTGAGATGAACGAGGGATCCTAAGATAAAAGAGTCATCTGCTATTTGTATGAGACTAGTTCCTTCAGTTTTGATGTGATCTTCTACCAGAGTAAAGTGGTTGAGAAATAATATTTAAATACCTATACAGGGTTTTCACAAACCCACTAAAGTTGTCATAAGGTTTTTGTGGGTGAACAATCTTTATTAGATAATTATTTTTTTTAATGATAAAAGGGATGAAAAAAAGAAAAAGTTCTTTGACATATATTTTCAGAGCCTGATAGTTTCTATCCAAATGGCCTACCAGTCCACAGAAAAAGGCATTTTCACCAATTATCTGCGCACACAAAGACGCCTGTGTCTATATACACAGAAACATTTACATGTGGAATTTTGTTTTATCCTAGAAACATGGCCATACTTCCCTGGCCACTGGTATAACTCTTACAAAATCTTTGAGTTTTACTTAAGTTTGAAAGGAAAGTATTATGTTGTAAAGCTTATAATTTTAACTTCAATTGGAAAAAAATCAGTGAACAAAAGAGGTGTTTTCATGTTCTGAATGGCTTTTTTACCTTTTAAAAATTTCACATACATATGTAGTTACAGCAGCAAAAGGGTTTATTTATGAAGTTAAAGGTATAAATTACAAATATCTCATTTCAATGCAACCCTACAGACAGCTGAGAAAGGGAGGCAAACATCACTATTTAACTTTAGGAAATTAATCACGTCTTAGTACTGACTACTCGAAGTTAAAAAAGAACTTTTGAGAAAAGGAAAGAATTAAAAATAAATAATGTACAGCAGTATCTGTTCAGTGACAGTGAACTGGCCTTTTAAATATCTCATGTTTATTCTTCTTTAATTATCATTCTCCACAGATATAGGGCTTAGGCTGAACTGAAGTGTGTGCTACAGAACTAGCACAGCTACTAGCAACTTGCACTATATTGCCTGCCAGTCATTTTATTAAGCACCTACTACCTTGAGTTTTATCACAGCAGACAGCAAATGAATAAGAGAATTTTAGGAAATTTGAAAACATTACTTTATTCACTTTTATAGTACAGGTTTGCACAGCAGCTAAACAGTTTGATTTTAAAAAAAATTAAAAATGTATAAACTGCATATGCCACTCTCACTAGCAATAACAAATAAGACAAGTGTTCCTGTTAGAAATGTCATTTAGGGCCATCATAAGAAAATTCAGTAACAGTTATTTGAACAAAGTCTAGTTAGCCAAGAAACACTATTCATAAAAAAATAAATTAAATATTTGTCTCACCCTGAAGGCATGTAGATTTCTCCAGAAGCTATCAGAGGAGCAAATTCTGAAGGCAACAAGGATTCACCATTTTGCTCAACGCACCTAGACAATGTTCAATGCATCACAGCAGTGACTCAACAGCTGTACTAAGCCCTTTTCATAAGGTTCTTCTCTATACAGAACTTTGGAAATTACTTCCAATTTGAGCAGTTTGTAGATGAAAGAAAATACTTTAAAAACATGAGCAAAGGTAGAGGATGGGAGTTTTGAAGGTCTGCCTAACTAAAAAGCACAGGAAAGTTCATGCAGTTTTCTGTTCAACGCCTTTCGCCCTGAGAAAATAATATGTTGAATTAATTTAATCTTCAAGGAGTGGGCGCACTTGAGCAAATATAGACATCTTCAGCACTGAAATCGCCAATTCGGTTCCTCAAGGTTCCCCGGAACATTCTGACCCAGATTAACTAATGAATGGCAGTAAGCAGTCATTCTCACAGAAAAAAAATAACCTCATCTAAACATAAATGAGTAGAACAAGTCAAATGAATTGTGTTCTAAGTATGTAATTTTTTTGTTCAAATGTAAAGAAAAACTTGGATGATTAGTTCATCTGTGCTTTCCTGAACTGCATATGTTTAATAGGATTGCATCCAAGAGAATTAAACCATGTAGGTTTATCAGAAAACATGAGCTGTGTTGAAATGGTTGTATATTCCTAGCTAGCCCTCTCTGACAAAGGAATCAACCAGAAGGTACTGGAAAACTTCTGAAATCTGTAGTGACATCTACTCCCCAAAACAAAAAATATCCCAAAACCCACAAAACTAAACAACAAAGCCAAAACCAAAAGGAAAACAAAAACAAAACAAAACCCCCTGCCTGACAAACAACGACAAAAAAATCCCAGATCAAATCAGCAAAGAAAAAACCAAAAAAACCCTCCCAACAAAACTAAAAATCAACCCAATGTGGAGTTTTTCCACAATCTAATTTTCAGGGAAAGAAGATATGTGAAAGATCTTCCATGAAGACACAAACTTTTGTATTAACACCCTATCCACCATATCTAAACAGGATAGATTCTAGTCACATATATTTTGAATCCTATGTTTTATGACACCTGGGCATTCTTAATACATGCATATCCTACATGTCTGCAATTTTTTAACTTACAGTAATGACCTTCATGAAAAAGTTATGCTATAGGATTTCATTCTTTAAAAAAATTGATGACAATATTCCTCCAAGCTTGCTGTCTGCTTGAATATGCAATGTAACTCAAAATGTGAGAATGTCATAGGGCATCAGAGGAAAGGAGGTAGAAATACACACAAGGACATATACCATTACAACTGTGAAAATAATAGATCTTTTTTTTTATACTCAATTCCATCGTCCTTTCCCTTTTCTAATTAGCTTTCCTCCATAACTTCTCTTATAGCTATTTAGCCTCCGGCTGGGATGACATGTGGAAAAATTCCTCTGAGGACAATGGTAATGTCATTCTCTGGATTGCCCAGTAACAGTCACAAAGTATTGTTGATAAAATCTCTCAAGCACAACACCTCCAGGATAACAGCTAGTGGCCAATAAAGTAGGAATGACCTGAAGTTCATTTCCCTTTTTGTGTGAAAAGGGAATGACCTTATCTCTCCTCTGCTGTCCTTCATTTCAAGGTCAACTCAACATATTATATTTTAACTTACAATATTTTATGATACATGATTATTCAGTAGATACACAGTACTCTTGTATTTTCTATCCTGTATTGTCTATGGTTAAACACTGAAATGGAAAATAAATACCTTATGTGCAAGTAGAGAGTCTGTGTACCAGAGACCAGTGACCAATCAACCAGTCGTGGTTGATTGTGGAATCTGACGCATGTTTTAAAAATCAGTTCCTCTGCAGGCTCCTGTGCTTATAAAGGAGAGACTAGAGCTAGATCTCTGATCCTAACGCTGAGAGTTTGGGATTCAGAATACTCAGTGTTGTGCCTGACAGAGTGTCAGTGATTAAAGCAATATTAAATGTGTAATTTTTTGTTTGTTTTCTGGGCAACTGCTTCATTTTACATTGTCCCATTATGAAAACCATATGTAGATCCTGCTGTAATATGCAGAACAAAATTACTCTCCTGTTAGAACTCTTTTGATTCGTCAGTAATGATGTAGATTAATACAGGGATGTACAACACATAGAAGAGTGTTCCCTTGTTTCTCAAATGTCAGTCATTTTAAAGCCTTGTCTTAAAAATAACCCCAGACATAAAATTTCCTTTTTTATTTAAAGTTCTCTACAGGATGTAGCTGGAATCAGAAATGAAGACAAAAGTTATTTTCAGATGAAAAAAAGGAATTGTTCATCTCAGAAATTCCTAATGAAGTCTTAGTGCATACTGTATGCCATCAGCACATAGGACTAGTGAATAGCAGCATTACAAAAAAAATCAAGCAGCCGTTATCATTACTATCATCATTATCAGTCATCAGCTCCATCACACAGGTTTGTGCATATGCTGTAATGAAAAAAAAAAAAAAAGAGAAAAAAAGAACAAAAAAGAGGCTCCTGCTAATTCTAGATTGCTGAATAATTTTAGCTAAACAGTACACTACCCCCCTGAATGACCTCCTAAAGGAGGTTGCAACTCATCAGCTCTGTCATTAGCCTAATCAATACAATCCCTTTATATTTGCTTCTTTTTTATAGAGACACTCCTAGGAAAGGTTATCACCACTCCTGTGTGAGAATTCTTCTTCTGTCCCCATGGATGCACAATATGTCACCCACTGTCAGTCAGATCATCACCGACGTGGACAAGAAGCAGTGGCTGTGTGATTGGCCTATGCAACATACTATATTCTTCCAGAAGAATGAACATGAGTCCAAAGGGACCATCGTTGATGTTGTCAAGCAAGGAGATGTGGTGCGAATTCCCTGCTAAGTCAGTCAGACCAAATTATTTTTTATGATGTGTTCCTAAGGAGGCCCTTGGTAAAAATAGTGGGTTTGCTACTTTTGTTTTCTACTAGTCTTGTTTCTACTTGTCAGGATGCTCAAAAGTACCTTTTTATAAATTTCCCAAAACCTTTACATGAGTAAAAATGGGATTTTTGAGTCACTGAAATTGTGCTGGAAATGTGCTGGACTGAGAATTAGCATTGCAATTTTCAGCATAAAATGCTAACAAATGTAGAACTTTCTTTTCCTGTAATGACAATTCTTTAATTCTTTTTAGGGTAAACTATAGGTAAGAAAATTCACATCCAAATTTGGGAAAATTTTATTTAGAAGGAAAAGTTTGTGTGCTGCTGTTGTGCTATTTTTTATTAGTATTATCAAAAATCACAGTGTTTCTGTGTTTACTGAGAGGGAGAATAATTCTGCAGAATTAGGCTATTTCAGAATTCCAGGACCACAGCCATATAAAGTTTATAAGATATCTATATACAGAGATCCAAGAAAAATCATTTCAATCTTGGTGCAACCTTTAAGTTCCCTAAATAAGTTGGGAACAAAATTTTATTAATGATGTCTAAACTTTTAAACTAGCACCAAAATGAGATAGGAAGAAATTGCTTTCTTAATCTCTCCAAAAGCACCTAACATCTAAATAAACACATTAAAAAATCTTATCTATCATTGCCACTGCACTATAATCCATTATCTTAGACATCTACATGTACTTCAGAATTAAACACCAATATTTGTCGATAACTTTATGTCATGGCATCAGTTAAAGATGATCAATACTTTTTTTCTGACTTGCCTGAAATATTTAAAAAATAATTCAATGCAAACTGCCCTGGTATGAAAATGAAAAGCAAAGTGTAGCAGTCTATGTTTTGCACTTTCTCAAGCCTCAGCTGTCAAAACAGCTCTGCAGGGTTTGGTGGGGTTTAGTTTTTGTTTTGTTTTCGACCTAGGTATGATAAGCTGTGCACCTTTGCTCTAAAAGCTTTTTTTCTGGTAGGTTGGCCTTGCTTGGACACCAGGTGACCGCAGAGCCCTCTGTCACTCCCCTCCTAAGTGGAACAGGGGTGGGAGGGCGGAGAAAATAAGATGGAAAAATCCTCATGGATCAAGATAAAAGCAAAAGCAAAGGCAGCATGTGGAAGCAAAGCAAAAGAAAAGCAGGTGAAGTCCAGGCCAGGAGGCAGGGTTTCACTGTTTGTAGTGTTTTTTCTGTAAGACAGACATCATAATAACACATGCCATGACTCCTCACTTCTCTTAGCTTGTGTTGAAGAGTAGACATCATACCGAATATCCCTATGGTCAGTTTGGGTCAGTTGTCCTGGCTATGTCACCTCCCAAGATTTTGCCCACCCTCAGCCTGCTGGGGGGGACAGAATCTTAAGGGGACAGTGCCGATGCTGTGCTAGCCCTGATCAGCAGAAGCCAAAACACTGCTGTGTTGTCAACGCCTTTCCAGCTACCAATACAGAGCACAGAACTACAAGGACAGCTATGACGAAAATTAACTCCTTTTCAGCCAGGGCCAAAACACTTTTCTACTGATTGAAAGCAAAAAAATTATTATAAGATTTTCAAAATATCAAATTGCTTGAAGTCTATGCCATGATGGCTTATATAGATGTCTTTGACTTCTTATTTATTTTTTCTCAGAAGAGAACTGGGCACAAAGAGTTCTGGTTCTGGTTTTTCTCATTTCAGTGAGAGGAAATAACTGCCATACATATAGAGCGAGGCTCTTCCTATGGATAAAGCATATCTTAAATACTGAGAAAACAGAAATAGAAAACCAGATGACGACTGACTACTCCAAGTCAGTCTGGATTATGGATGATGAAGAACTCAGATGCAAGTTCAGTTTTAAAATGGTGCAAAATTGAAATTTCTAGATCATGTTAGACAGCAATATTTGTATCTAGGACAGGTTTTGCTATAGATTCATCACTTCAATATACCTAATAAAGTGATTTAATATAAACTAATGTTAAAAGTATTTAATCCAGGAAATTATTCCTTATTATCAGTCCAAAAATTTCTTGTGACACCTCTGAGTCAACTTCTCAGAGAAAGGAGAACAAACAGAGAAATTTAGAGCAAAATATGTTTTAAATGCCAATTACTTACATGGTTTTCTCAAGAAAGAATCAAGAAACTAATTCAACCTTTATGAAAAGGAATAGATTTCTTTTCTCTGTGCCAGTAAGAATTGAGACTTCATAATTTTCCTCAGCGAATTAGGTCAATGGTGGTAATGGGTCAGAACACAACTCTTTACAAACATTCATCTATCCAACGTTAGAGCAAAATTTCTAAATCAGTAGTATTTTATCAACATTTATATATTATTTGACAGTGATTTAAAAAGTTTCTTAGGCCTTCTTTTAAAAAATATAAACTCTTTTTTGAATCTTGCAGAAAAAATATAAGTTTTACTTAAATTCTTATGCTTTCAAAGATACAACAACAAATTTGTAATGAACATCTAAACATTCTTAAAAGTTTTTCTCAAGTAGTAGGCAACAACACTGCAGTTAAAAAAAACAAAAAAAAACCCAAAAACAAAAGCAACACAAAACCCAAAACCAAACTGGATCAATACAAAATATTTTAAGGCAATTTTTCATTTTCTTTAGGTTCACTTTGCATTCTAATCGAATGAAGACTCACATGTACCATTTCAGCCCTTTACTCCTCCTGTACAGCCACGCAAATGCTCAGAGGCAATCAAAGGCTTGGACAGTCTTATCATGGCATCTCCTCATAGACAAACACTGGAAAAGATTTTCTGTATGAACCACATCCCTTGTCAATGTGATAATACCACAGACTTTGGCTTGACCCTTGCTTTATATATTGTGTCTATGACAACACAACATATGAAGACTCAGCATAATAAAGTCAGATGAAAACTAAGTAGAGAGAAGAGATATTCTTATCTTTTCATATGCTTATATAGAAAGTAGTTCTTCCTCCAGTCTTTCATTATATCAACTTAAAACACGTTCCTGAGAACTTCCAAACAAATGAGGGGTACCATTGACCCATGGAAGATATTTATCTAATTTTCATAAACAAGGGAAAAGAACATAGAAAAATAAAATATAGAAAAACATTATCTCTCTAGAGCTAAATTTCCCGTATTTTTGATACCTATTTTCAGAAAAGTGAAACTTTAGCCTGTGTCTAAAACTGGAGCAATCTCGGAAAGATTGCATGCATACATTGGGGACTATAACATCGACTGTTCCCAGTATATTCAGTTAATGATAGATTTCATTACTCAGAACAGGGAATTACCTTTTCCTAGGCTTGAATAATGTGTAAATTATTCAGTACTGGCAGAAGTGCGTGCTTAATAAGCCCAAATTTCATTTACACCAACCGCATTTTCCACCTGACTTGAACTTTTTTTTCCCATATTGTTTCTCTTCTGTAGCACATATGCTTTGCAAACTCAGAGGAGATAGTACTCATACTAACTCAATATCATGGAGGAAACAAAGTAAGTGTAAACAGAAGTGAGCAAATTTTAGCAATCCAGTGTTCAAAAGAAGTCTGTTATACAGTTTCATAGAGATCACTTAGTCTAGACCTCATAGCACTGGTAGGCAATTTTTCCTGGGCTTAAATAATGCTCTTTGGAGCTTAATAGCTGCAAACATAATATTATCAGAATCATGTTGTTAGCCAAAATAAGGAATGCAATTAAAAACCTTTTAAAGCCCATTTAATGAAAGCTGCAAAATACTCATTGGCAACTAGGAAATCTGCTTCAGAGATGACCCCAGTTGCCTTTTGATGTTTGTAAGTTATGTGTTTCCTAAATAAGGTTTGCAGTTCATTGTTACCCATGCTTTTTCATTATAATGAAGATTGCAACAAATTGGCATGTACAATGGGTTCACAGGAGGAACGACCTCTTGTAAATGTATTTGTAAACATCACAGAGTGCTGCTATTGTTCAGTGCTATTTCATTTCTTCACTGGTTGTCAGACTTTAAATGAATTTTGTATGTCTGAAAGTTGCCAAACTGACATTCAGGAAAGCTACCGAGTCTTGTATATATACAGGGAAAATAAAAAAAGTAAGACACAAGTAGGATACCACTCTGGTATCCTCGGACCTTTTTATTGGATGATTGTCTGAAAGGTCCATTCTAGACAACATTCATTCCACTATTTAGTTTATTTTTTGTGCACAAATCAAAGTTATTTTAAAAATTTGAAAAAGTTTGGACACAGTATTGTTTTTATTCATAGAAACAGGCTTATGATGAATATGATAACACAAGATGTCGATCTCTGTATAGGAATGTTATCCTTGACTATGCACAACTGGATTATATGAGAACTAAATCAAACCCCTTTGTCATGCATAATTTAATTGGAGTTTGTATATGCCAGCAATTTCTACTCAGATGACAGATTGTAATTGGAGAAGTAAAATTAATCTTTCAGTATAAGAAAAATTATCTCTTTTAGAGATGATGATCATGTCTTCAAATTCTATTAACAATGGCATTGAGAGATTGTGGTTTGCCAAAAATTCATTCCAAGGAAAGAACTGAGTCACATATGTCATGGTTTAACTCTGGCCAGCAACCAAGCCCCACACAGCCACTCACTCACTCCTCCACCAGTGGGATCAGGGAGAAAACTGGAAGGGTAAAAGCTAGAAAAAATGTAGGTTGAGATAAAGACACTTTATTGGAGAAAGCAAGAGCTGCACACACAAGCAGAGCAAAACAACAAATTGATTCACTGCTTTCCATGATCAGGCAGGTGTTCAGCCACCTCCAGTAGCCCCATAACATGCAATGATTACTTGGGAAGACAAATGCCATCGCTCTATATGTCCCCCTCTTTGTCCTTCTTCCCCTACTGTATATACTGAGCATGACAGTCTAGAATATCCCTTTGGCCAGCTGGGGTCACCTGTCCTGGCTGTGTCTCCTCCCAACCTCCAACGCACTCTCAACGTCCTTGCCAGTCTGGCAGTCCAAAAGCAGAAAAGGCCTTGTGTCTCTGTAAGCTCTGCTCAACAATAACAAAAACATCACTATAGTATCAACCCTGTGTTCAGCACAAATCCAAACATAGCCCCATACCAGCCACTAGGAAAAACATTACTTCTACTCCAACACCACATTTCTCAGAAACTGAAGTGGAAGAATTTGTAACACAGCGTCTACTGTGTGTCTTTCAAGGAGTCATCATACATGAAATGATGAAAAAGTATTTTATTATTACCAGGTAATGAAGTTATTTCTTCATTTAATTGTTTGCTATTCGTTGGATAGCATTTTTTTTTACCCAAATTTTCCCTTCCTTTCAGATTTGTAATACTTACTGCCCACAGCCAAACTCGGTTGCATTACTGTAGTTACGGCCAAGCTAGTTTCACCATATGCTGTCTGTACTATCTATAGTATGCAGAATGAATCCAATGAATCCAGTTGTGACTGATGGTGGCTCATGAAACATCAAAAACTTTCCCCTGGGAATTGAAAGGAACACTCCACCCAAGCACAGGCATGGCACAGTAATATTTTTTCTGTGAGTAACCAGTTTTTCAGATTTAATGTAGCACACACTGAACACTAGGTCTAGTCTGAATAGCGCTGTGCAAAATAACACTGCTCCAAGGTGGTTTTTTATTGGCTAGCTTATTTCTTACAATGTTATGTCTGCTTGTATTTTTGCTTCTGGGCTAAAGTTTGTTTTGATACTGTTTAATATAGCTGAGGGTACTGTCTACTACATCTAATTTCCTATATATATATCATAGAAGCCCAATCAGAAATATTTGGTGATGATAATTTATTGACAGAGTAGAACTTTCTTATTTCTCATTTGTAACTATAATGACCACCAGAAAGATTATCTCAGTTTTGATGTATGATTTAGTAACATGACCAAAAATATTACCAGTATATAATTAGTTTGATATGCATGCGTAATATGTAATTGATGGTATACATACAGTTAATCACAAATTAACTGGATGACTTCTGTTGACTCAGTATAAGCAAACTGTTTGCAGTAACCTTTCTAATGAGTTATAGATAATAGGAAGTTTAACATCTACAAAAAGAAAAAAAAAAAAGCAAGAGGGCAAGAGGGAAGTCAGGCAACTAAAGCAAAGAAGTTTATAAAGTGTAGGTAAGTTACCCTAACCTCAACTTCCTCAAAAATTCAGCAGCAATTTATAAAACACCCTGTTTGGAGGTACATAGGAGAAAAGAATGGAGTACACATCACACAAAATGCAGCTCTATGAAGAATAGGCAGGGTAAAACCAGCCTAAACAATTTAATCTTTCTACACAATGACATGCAGAAAGGGAGTTATGTGTCATATAACTTCATTTTTTGTAACATATTTATTGCTCTTGCATATGACACTGTCTTAAGAATATAAGGGAAATGCAGTTAAATGACATTGGGTGGAGTTAAGCCAGTTTGGATATCCATAGCCCCAGAGAGGGATGTGAAATTGTTCTCTGTAATCTTGATGTATCAGACAAGAATTAATGAGCTTCAAAAGCAACGCAGAAAATACGGTATAGACACCGGGGAAACATGAAAAGGTAAGGTAGCAAGTTACAGTCATAGGTTGCTGTGGGAATCTCTGTCATGAAGTCTTTAAAAGAAGTGGAAAAATGTCTATGCAGAATCATAGAGAGAACTGATTCTGCCTTAGGGCAGGGAAAAGGACCAGATGACCTCTCAATGCCTTCTTACTCCTGTTTTTCTGAGATTCTGTTATGTAGATATCTACATTTGAATACATTATTAAAAATATTGTGGTACTTTAGTTAATATTTTATAATAATACTAAAATAGTTAATACTATCCAATGAATGTTGATAATGACAGTAGTGTTATTTGCTTATAGGTTAAATTATTATTGGTATTTGAATGAATATTACTAAGCGTCATCCATTACCAAAGACTTAATTTGTGAATCAATATTCAAAGAGAATATTCAAGGTCACTACTTTCTATTATTATTTCATAACTATAAATTTTATTTCCTGATAGGCCCATTTAGATTGATACAAAGTTTTTAAGAAAAAAGAACCAGTGAAATAGTTCCAAGGATTAAGGGTACATGTGCTCTGGTCTCTTTAATCTCAATGACATGAATTCTATTCATCCATTTAGTGCGGCAGAATAGCAAGCTTGAGTTTCAGTAATGAAGATAAGAATGTAATTCAGCTTTTTTTCAGGAGACTGATAGGCAGGATCCCATGGGAAATTTATCTGAACAGTAAAGGGACGGGAGAGATCAGGTTTTCTTCTTGGAAAAACGCCTTAAAACACAAGGAGGTCAATCCCAATATGAACAAGTATGTCTTAGTGAGTGCTTCAGCAAGTTTTACATATACAAATCCATGGGACCATGGCACATGGGACTAAAATGCATTAACAACATGAATAGCAGAAAAGAAGAGAGTACTGAAGGGTAGGACTGACATTTTGCAAAGCTCAAGAAACCCAGTGAAACTCAGTGAAAACAAATGTAAAGTCCCGCACCTGGAATGGGATCAACCCATGTGTCAGGACAGGCTAGAAATCTGCTGTGAAAAGGAGTCCCAATGAGCAGAAGATTGAACACAAAACAACACAGTACTCCACAGACTGGAGAGAAAACACCCAGATTCTCCGAGATATGCTCAGTGACAGATACAACAGACAGAAAAAAAGCTACGACAAATAAAATTCTAATTAAATATAAAGAAAAAAAAGATTCCTCATGGTGGTGGTGATCAAGCACTGGAATCATGGAATGCGCTAAATTTCCATCCCTGCTAGAAATTCTCAAATCTAATGTACCTAACAGAACAGTCTAAATTAGCCCTACTTTAATCAGGAGCTTGGGTAGATGACATACTGTGTCTCTTCCACCCTAATAATTTTTATCTTACCTTCTTACATTTTTTTTCAAAATTATAAGAAATACAGATGTAATACCACATTTATTGATTTAACCTTAGCTTCTTCTTCCAGGAGTACCTGTTATTTCCTCAAGTTTCCCTCTAGCTCACTCCATTTTTAAAAGCACCTGGCGAGTATTATTTCCTTTACATGTCATACTCATTTTCATATTAGCCACTACTTGGCCATGTTGTGATTATTTCTTTACATTTCATTCCTTTTGAACATTAATCATTTTTTGTTTCACTTTCCTGAACTCCATGTGACTTGTTAATGTATGTGTGATATTGAGGTTCCCAGAACTGAACTTATTCTTGCAGGTGCAAACTGGGGTCATATAGAATGGAACAATTGTCTGCCTGCTGTGTGACATCAATGTGACAGATTCCTTGGTCTTCAACAATAATCCTTATTTTCTTTTAAATAGGAAGAGAGATGATCATTTCTGTATCTTTGGGAGGCTGGAGCACAAATACAGACATGCACAAACATGCACAAACAGACATGCACAGGCATACGCAGATATACAGAGTTGAGGGAGATGGAGATAATTTCTATCTACCATCTCCTCAGCAAAATAATTGCTATAGGAGGAAAAAAAACCCAGAAAACAACAGAAGCAGGAAAAGAATATTCTCTTGGACTTTTTGCAATAGAAAAGATGAGGGAAATGGCTAGAAAGAACAGTAATTAACAAAACCCACCAGAAAATATGTAGGAGTATATTAGTAATTAATTCATTTCCCTTGAATGGTGCACCTGGTTGTATAGTGATATGGTGAGATGCTTTCATAAAATCTTTCAATATGACAGTAAATTATAACACTTTTTATTAAATAAATCACAAAGTATAACTGAGCATGACCTGGAGGAAAATATCTTGGGATACAGGGAGTAGAAATACTCTCAAAATCCGTCTGCACTTAAAGCTCGACTCTGTCTCACTGGCAGACTATCATCTGGTTTCAAACTAGCAGTGTCAGGTAAGTTATTCCTTCTGTTTTAGCACAATTTTCTTACTCTGGTCTTGATGGTTTGAGAATCTCTCTCAGACGGTCCCAAGAGAATCATCTTCACAGCAAAAGCTTCTGACTCCACTTCACACCTGACTCCCAGTGAGACGAAGCGTAGACTAAAGGATCTTGCTCCCCCTCGATTATATTCCTAGATGAAATATATTTCAGACAGGTCCACAGGAGAAGGTTATGAACTACAAGCAAGAAATGGGTTCAGAGGGTAAAAGTGACAATTATTTTTCTACATGAACAAAAATGAGAAAAGGATTGGCCTTTTCCTTAAAAACATATCACAGTTTCTGATGCTTTCTGATGCCAATTCTGATGCTTTTGTAGTCTTTCTTCACGCAACTACGCCAAACCCCCTAATAAAAGATATGACAAGCACCAGTTTTTTATATGATCACCTGACTGCTGTTTTTTAAAAGGAAATGTCTACAGAGCATTTAATGCAAATAATTCTTTGTAGATTAAACAAAACTTGATGATCTATGTGGTGGTATTTACACTTAGCCTCTTATTTACCCATCTAAAAATCATACTTTGTGTCTCCAGGAAATTCTACTGGAACATAACCTGCTTAAAAACAGATCTGGACTGCATTCCACATCATAAACTTACAATCCTTGAAACCAAAAGGAGCACAAAAAAAGATGATTTTGAAGGGGTTTTGCATGCATTTTATCTGCTGACACATTTGCGTTTGTCAGCTGATCCTAAAAGGGTATACAGGTGTCTTGGTTTGAAAGACAGGTGTCTGTACAGGAGGGCAGGAGCCTCCCCTGGAATGGAAAATGCAACCCCCTTCCCTCCGAATTATTATAATTTTGAAATTAAGGGGCTTTTAGGCAAAGATAGGGTTAGGAATAACAGTTCTTTACTAATACATATAACAAGGCAAACCAACAACAGTAGCTCCGGCAGCAGCAGGAGACAGAACCACAGACCCAATACCAGTCTCTCTCAGCCGCAGGCCGTGGGCACTTTCCCCTCTGGTGCAGTTGCGCTCACAGCCGGCAGGCCCGGGGTCCCGGGGAGGGGAAATGGACGAAAGAACTTCACAGACCCTCCGGGTAGCTGATCCCGGTGTCCAGCCGGACCCTCGGGAACAGCAAGCTGGAACAGCAGAGGCGAGCGCAGATTCCAGGTGGCAGACAAGATGTATCTGGAGCTGCAGCAGGAATCTCGGGGTTTCTCAGGTAGAAGGAAGAAAACGGCCGAAAAGCAGAAAGGTTCTGACGAACTGCGTCCGAGCCCGGCTAGCACCAACAGCCCTGACCCCACCCAAAACCAGGTGAAAGACCAGTAGTCCCAGCGACCCCCCACCCTCTGTGGCAAGGTCCTTTTGTGTGGCTTAAGCACCGGCAATTTATTGTCCTGGCAACAGTATGGGGAAAATTCTCTGAGAGAAAAAAGAAAACAGAAGGGGAACTCCCAAAACCCAACAACAGGGAAATCAATTACTGCAACCAGAGCTAGTATGGCTTAAAGGCTGATCAAGGAGCTGACCTGGAGAAGTGAGGGACCAGTACTTCTCTTTCCAAGACCCTCTACCACTGAAAGGCAGCTCTTGAGCTAAGCTCTCATCTTGCCTTGCTGAAGAGAGATTTTAATTCAAAATAAATTATTCAGATATAACTGAGTGTCTTCAGATAGGATCTAGTACGGAGCTGATGAATGCCCATTTGACCCATTCTGCTCACATTCTGGGTTCATAGTCTTCCTATGATTTTTTTCCCCCGAGTTACTAAATAGATTTCTTTGGCTACATATCATTACCATGCTTGTAACTCTAACTGCTTGCTTAGACATACGAACTTTGCTGTTAACTTGTGCTAAAGCTCTTCTAGATGATTGTTGAAGAAGAGCACCATGGAAAATAAACATGTAGAAGAGGAATACTTCCTCTAATACATTGTGTCACAATGGTGTAGTATATGTTTTAGTTATTCCACAAGGAATTTTGGCCATAGAAATGTATTTGGAGCCTAACTTGCCTGCATAACCTTTTGATTTTATTCTTTTGCATAGTCAATTTGTGTTTTCTGCTTAGTGTAATCACTTGATTTTTAAAAAGCAATCTCCCCTTTCCTTATGTTTTTGTTTGGGTTTTTTGTTTGTTTGTTTTGGGTTTTTGTTTTGTTTGGGGTTTTTTTGTTTTGTTTTGTTGGTTTTTTTTTTCTGGATACATGAGTTCTGTAAAAAAACCCTAAGTTATTAAAAGTCACCTTACTTGAAACATGCATTTTGCTGACTGGTTTCACCTGTTTTCTGTTCAGAAACAGAAGAAAATTTCATCAAATCTTCAACTCATTTGGATTACATGACCCCAGGCAGAAAATTTTTGTCTTGTTTTAGAGTATGCCTATACCATTTCTTGCATATTATATCACTGATATTTCCATAACTGTAATTTTTGAAAATACATATCCTTTTTTTTTCCCCATATTATAAACCAATCCAAGGGCATGTTGAGTGATCCCAACATGTATGACAATATTCTCAAAAATGCTTGTGGAATAAGACACTAGAAACTACTGTATTTTACTCATTAAAATGCTGGTGTTAGTAAGATTACAAACATATCAGCATCAGTTTTGGTACTGAATGTCATGATTGTGTATTTTTTGGAAAAAAGCTTTATTTGCCCTACTTTCCTGCTGAAAACACAGAGGTTTTAGTGGCTGTTATTTATGCTTTGTGACAAAGGATAGGCCTGTCTTTGAACTTGAGTTCTCTTTACATGTAGAGACAGAAAATAGTATACCCAGCAAATAGAATTAATTATAGTGTCAGATATGAATATTAATGCATGAAAAAAATCTTACATTTTGTGAGAAGTATTCTTATTCAATGATAATAATCAGTGTGTTTTTTTCTAGTGATTGGGCTCCCTAATCTCTTTTCAGCAGCACTCTTGCTAATCAACATGAAGCAAACCACCAGCTTATTCAGGGAACAACCATGTCTCTGGTCTGAACAGTAATGGAGTCTGACAACAGGTTATAAACCAAACTTTACTGAGGCACTGAGAAAGATGAGCAGCAATGCAGCCAAATGGTGATTCACCTGATCCCTGAGAGTGAACACTGGGCCAGCAATGATGTCATGGCTCTGGTGGAGTATCAGGGATTCAATGTCAGGTCAATCGTGCAAATGACTTTTGAATGCGGATTCAAGTTGTGTCACTCCTTAGCTCCACCAACATGAGTGTGAGTTGAAAGAATCACACCTTACATGGCAGTAGCACGGACTACGTGTCGTCTCAGATGAAGTGGGTTACATCCTGCCTGCATGACAATGGGGGCAGGCTGTCATACTGCAATAAAAGGGAGACTTGCACAAGTAGATCAAGCTTGCAATAAAGACACTCCTACAAAATTTCCAACAGTTGTCCTCTTCTGCTCTGTTGTTAAGATTAGATCTGAAGGTAAATTGTCTACAGCACCAATAGATATCCATCTAGAAACTTTAGATGAGTTCTGTTCATTTTTCCAAACAATATCCCCTGGTTCGTTCATTGTTTTTAATAGGATCTCTTTGTGAAATGAAAACTGCCACTTACCAAGTGTCAGACCTGTAGACAAAATATCCATGAAGAACAAAATCTGATATGAGCATAAAATTTATGGAATAGCATTTTATAAACACAATATTAAGAATTAAGTGAAAATATTTAGCCTGATTTAATTATAAACTAAGACTTGTGTGTAGACAAGGTAGTTTAATTATCTACTGCTATACTTTTATTTTGCTGCTGGTGGGAATAAGATTCTTCAGTAGAAGCAAATAAATCTGTGGTTTGTGATTATGCCGCCTGAAAGAGTCACAATCTGTTTTTCTGTTTGTTGCTCTCTGTATGACAGAACAAACCAATACAGAGCAGCTATCTACACTTTTAAAACCAATTCACATTACACTGTGCTGGACTTGAGACTCTCTGTCCATCTGCTTTACCTTCATCTTCAGTCAGGGTGCAGAATTGGACCATTACTCTGGCTGCAGTCTTGTTAGAGCCAAGCAGTGGAGAAAGATTAACTTACATACCTTATGCACAGCACTTCTATAATTCAAGACAGTAGAACATCATGACGTACTCAGTATGCAACCTACAGCAGGTTGCATAGGATTGCATTCAGGAGGGTTTTCAGTATCTCCAGGGAAGGAGAAGCCACAACCTTTTTGGGCAGCCTGGTTCAGTGCTCTGTCACTTTTGCAGTAAACAAATTTTCCCTCATATTCAGATGGATCTTCAAGTATTTCCATTTTTGTCCGTTGCACCTTGTTCTAAACTTCTAAATTTTCTTTGTTAAATATTATCAGTTTATCTGCTTGTGTGTTTTCAGATCACTTCCCCAACTGAGCCTTTGTGAAAAGTTTCTTCTGTATTTCAGCATTTAAATCATTCATGAAAAGCCAGAACTACACAAGACACGAGAAAACTTCTGCAGAACCCGCCTAAATACTACCTTCTGATTTGATAGCAAATCACTGTTAAAGAGTTTTTGGGCACATCTGATAATTTTGCACATCTATAATACTAATCATCTTAATCTTATCTTTTGCTTATAAGTGTCACATAGAGCAGCTTCAAAAGATTTTGTAAATTCAAAATATCTAACATATACATTTCTTCTCCTTTATCTCTAGGGCTGTTATCCTATCACAAAAAGGAAATTAGATTATTCTGACAAGCTTTGTTCCCAAGATATCTGTGCTTGCAGTTACTCTACTCTTACATTATCTCTAGGTGCTTATAAATTGTTTGAATATTTGTTCCAGCTTTTTACAAAAGGAACTAAAGCTAACTCACACGTAATTCTCAATTCCTACTTTTTCACCTTTTTTGAAGATGAGAACCGTGATTTTCCTTTTTTTCCAGCTCTCCAAAACTTCATAACCTTTCATGAATTCTGTTAGGTTTCAGCAAGTCTAAAGTTTTCTGAGTAAAATTCAATTGGACTGTCCAACATAAAACTTCTAACTTACATTAGAGCTCTTTAATGTACTTTTCCTTTCTCCAGACTGAATCTTTACCCCTTTCTTGTTGATTATGTGTCAGCTGCCTGATCTCAGACAATCTTTTTAGCAATATCTGAAGCTAAAAAGAACATTAAACACTTCAGCATTCTTGGTATCATAATCAGTTCTTCCTTCTCCTGTTCAGCATTTCCCTTCATCTTGATACTAACATGCTTACTGAATGTCTTCCTGTTGCTCTTTATAACTCTTGCCAGTTGTGTCTTATTTTACATTTTGGTCTTTTACAAATTTTTTTTCCACACATTTCATCCTTAAAAATTTGACCTCTTTTTCTGTGTTCCATGTACTCCCTTCATGCTATTAAAATCCCTAAAGAGTCAATATTTTACCCAATCTGTGGGGTTTTTTTCTATGCTTCCTATCCTTTCCATAGTTGTGGTCTGTGATTATGTTTTAAATACAGTTTCCTCATTAGGCTGCCAAATTTCTTATTCTTTAGACTTGTTTCTCACAGAATATAAGTTCTCAAAACTCTTAATTACTGCTCTAATAAATTTACATGTTCAAGGTTTATTTAATCTAATGTCTGAGAGCCAGGAGTTTTCCCCAAGGGAAATCTGTAAAAGCAGTTTAAAGCATTTTAGCTTTCCCTGTTCTGTGGGCTTTGACCTATTTCCCACAACTACCCGGGCATTTTCATATAACAAATCCCCTGCTATTGAACAACATACCCTGGATCTCTCCTGCTCTCTTGCTGTGACACATTGTAATTTGTTATTACCATTGTTACTGGTCTTATTTTTTTTCCTAAGGCACTAACAATAATCTTGGGGGTTGGAGTTATGAAGACATATGTGAAGTAAATACTTAGAGATGCTTACTTGTTATGTACTTAGTCATAATTCTCCAGGGATATTGTCATTAGGGCCAATAGATCTCCATTAATTGGTGTCTCTTCAACTTTAAATAAATGTGTGCAGTTGCTAATTTTCTTTGTATTTTTCATTAAAATTACCATTCAAATTTTTACCTTAGTATCAAATACTTGTACAAAGTGCTCTACTATCTAATGAGTTCTTTACAATTTGTTAGCCAATTATTTGAGCTAAACCAGAGAACCATAATTTGTTCCTTTTATAAGTTGCTTTTATACTCTCTCTCTGAAGATAACTAGAAAATAAAAAGAAGCTCAGGAAAGTAAAACTTTCTGGTGCAATGTGAAAAATGTAAATTATGGGTAGCTGATATCATGGGTAGCTGATATCTGGCCTTTTGCTGCAGTCGGATTTATACCGTGTCTTTCTTGACCAGGACTGAGACTGAGAGAAAAGAAAACAACCAAATATATGAACTATGACTTCAATAAAATGAAATAACAGTTGAAGGTCTTCTTATCCAATTCAGAAATATCCAACCCAAAATGCAACAAATACTTGATGGAGAAATTGTACTCATTATCAGGTAGCCATATGGCTTATTTCAAATCTATTTGTAAAGAAGGGATACTGCCACAGAGAGTTAATCTCATATGATGCTCATAAAGTAATACGAATCACAATAACAATCCTAAATAGCCATTATGGTAAGAGCAGTGAAATGGAACTTGAAATAAACAGTGCAATGAGTGCATATCAGTTAGCTTGAAAGCATAGGAGCTTTCCGGTGGAGGAAGACAGACCAAATACAGTATCTATTAAAGGACTATTAAATGTGAATATAAAGTGTCTCCCTAAAGCCAAGTGCAACTATTTGCCATATGAGTGGGAAAAAACAAATACATAGCTTTGTTGCCATAGGCTGGGTTCCTATTAATTTCCTAAGTCTCTCCCCTGTAGGATTCTTAGGCATCTAATAACATGGTTGAACTCAAATTGAAACCTTACTTCAATGCAAGCACTGCTCTGTCTCTGTTCTGTGCATATTGTCAGTCAACTTGTTCATCATGTCTTCCCACTGTGAAATCTGTTCACATTTTGGAAGCGGCCAAAGTATTCAACTGTTACTGGAGAAGAGGGATAGTCTGTCAGAAAGAAATACAGACAAGACAGTGAGAATCCATCATCACCACTTGAAAAAGTTTGTTTTAAAAAGAGTATATCTTTTTGTCGGGGGAGGTAGGGTAGACATGGAATGGCTTTCTTATTGTTGTCAACACAATATCTACAAGCACAAAACCTTGGGGGCACTTGTGGCCTCAAATTCATGCTTTCCATTTAAATGGTTGTCTTATATTTTCAACTAGTTCTCCACCCAGGCAAATGAATTTTACATTGCAGCACAAGGACACATCCACAGAGACATCTTTAAGTGAGTGAGAAAGGGAACCAAGGAAGCATATTTGTGGACAATAACTTGATCTTGAACATGGATTAGTAAATAGAGGAACAATCTCTGTCTGCTGCATTCATGCTTCAGTGTCTTCACAGACATTTTATACAAGTAGCTTGATTAAAACTGTTGTGCAGTAAACTGATTCATATTAGTCATGCTAGATAATAAAGGCAAGCAAATTTATTTTCTTAATATTGTTCATTCTTACAGAGGACACTGGGGAGTCATCAGTCTGTAATCAACACCACTGTGATCTGGTTTGTTCCATTGTATTGTGACCCTGTATCTTCTTTGGAGAACTTTCACAGGACTTTGTGGTACAAAATAGGAACAAATTGCTTATACACAAAGCTGTATTTAAGTGAAACCTTTAAAGTATGGTTTCTTTGAATAATTAAATAGTCATCATAAAAAAGGCAGTTTCTTCAACAAAAATGATTTCTTATTAAAATGTCAGTTTCATCAAGGTTTTTACCTTGAAGAATAAAATAAAAGATAAACATTTTCTGACTCTCACTCGATGACTACAATACATATTATGGAGATAATATTAAGATATGCCACATTGTCTGCTGAGTAAATGATACAAGATTTTAAAGGGATATGAAAAAACTAAATTTATCCACATTTTCACTTAGCCTCTGAAAATACTCAAAGCAGACTTCAAGTAAAATATTGATATATGTAAGTTCTTCACAGCAACAGATATATGGAAGAGGAGAATAAATAACACACAAAATCACGACTATATATATGCTATACTTTGACTCAGGAAAATAGACCTGCCTAAAATATACAACTCAATTTTGAGATCCACCTGTGAAAATATTTCACCCATGTCCCATGCTGGTTTGGTTTCCAAGGCTCTCTCTCTCTCCCAAATGAGACAGATGTGTATAGGTATCATTCAATATGTAAGTATGGAAAAAAGAAAAGGAAAATTATTGTCACTTATTTTTAATGTAATTTAAATTTAACTTGATGTAAACTATGTGATGAAAATTCACTTCTTTAGTGAGGACTTTATCTTTAAAGGGGGTTGCAGTTTCATTCAGAAAGGAGTCAAAATTCTGACTTTCACCGCATTTTATCCAAATCATTGTTGACTGGATGCATGATAAGATCTCATGAAAACTAGGCTTCTTACAAACTGTCACGCCTAAAATCCCATAAATATTGCCAATCCACAGAAACACTTTCAGCTAGGTTTATCTGACTTATTCTATATGTCTGTGTTGGGAAAACGTAATTCACTTGCTGTAAGTGTCTATCTCTTTCCATTGACTGTAAAAGCAGCTAAGGACTAAACATTTATGTTGTCCAAATCTAGATAAAATGCATTTAGTTTAGAGTACAAATGGATTACTCAGAATTAATATCAGTTATCCACCTATGTAAACACAAGATAACTGCTGATATGTATGTGTTCTTAAGAGTGAGAATAAATTAAAAAGTAAAATATGTGCCTGAAGTAAGATTTAAGGTCCAAGGCCCTTCCCAAGACCACATATTCAGCCAATGAAGGTAAAACTATAGTCTAAGAAGACGCCAAGAGAAAAATCCATAGGGTTTGTACTGAAATTGACTTGTGGAATGGTGGAGCCATTTTTTATGACATTAGCTGTTCAGGTATGTTAACAGCCAAGTTGTCCGCAAAAATTTCTTCCAGCCATTTGTAAATCACCTGCCAGCTTCTTGGGGTTTGGGATGTAGCTGGATTATGAGCTGTCTAGTGTTTTGGTTTATTTGGGGACTGTACTTTGAGATACTTAATTCCTAATTCTGTCTTCTCCTGGGGAAGATCAAACATTAAAACCATTGTTACACCAGTATCTCCAGCAAGGTATGCTCAAAGCTCAGCTTCATTCACATAACTCTGTGGTAACTCCAGTGTTCTTCACAGCTTTATTATGTACGTAATTAAATAGTCTACGAACTAAATGGAATTAAACAATCAGCCCAAATCTCCCCCATATTCTCTGTGCTGCCATGTAACCATAATACATAGTAACTCTTATTATATTTGACAAAAAGGCCTAAAATTATTCATAGTATATCATTGTTGAAACCAAAGCAGTTTGTTTACAGTGCCAAGTGGGCAGGTAGAGCTGCCCTGGCAAGCTGCACAACACTGAGCTGTTTGAGACTGAAAGGTCTGCACAGGGTGGAAGGAGTTTAAGCCTTTCCATACTGCTACACTATAAGGAACACCTCCTAGAACCTCTGCAGCTGGACCTTATTTTAATCTCAGAGAAGTCTGTGTGGTTCCCTACAAAATAGAGCCCAGGCACTTCATCTGCAGCATGGAATGGTAGTATGGGTCTGAAAACAAACCAAGCCACAAAATTATATGGCACAGAAAATTAATCTTATGTTATAGATACCTAAATATTATGTAGTCATTTCACATCACTTAAAAGCTAAACAAGCAATTTAAGGTTCTCATCTTGCTTGTTGACAAAACCAGTCAACAAAGACACATGAGCACCTCTAGAAAGCAATTGAAAGCAATTTATCCTATCTGGCTTCACATCTACATTCAAAACAGAGGCACAGGAATGGATGTAGCTGTTAGCCTTGGCTGCCAATTAAATAAGCTTAGATGAATACCTTGTTTCTGTATCGGTTCAGGTGAACTAAAGATAAATGATCTAAATCCCAGTATATAACTGAAGTGTAATGGCAACCAGAGCAAGCTTTTTTCAAACCTTTTAATTCCTATCCTTACACCATGATGCCCTTTAAAAGCTACATTATGCTAGGGAAATTTGAGCCTCCATTTTTTCTAAGCTAACCACCTTCTCAAAATACAAGAAAAACCCCCTATCTTTTCTGCAGTCCAGGGATTCAGTAAAAGGAGGGTGCTAGACCACAGCATAATTGGTCATCTTTCAGATTTTCAGCACAAGTTACTGTATTGGCCACAGAAGGAGGTGATTCCAAAATGTCAAAAGCACACAAGGCAGAAGGCCAGCTTGGCTGAACAGGGATCTTTTGAAACTAAAGCAAAAAAACACAAGGTATATGGCCAGTGGAGGCAGGGTCAAGTGACATGGGAGGAATACAGAGACGCTGCTCACCACTGTAGGGAGATTTGTGTGGTCAAAGCTCAACTGGAGTTGAAGCTGGCTAGGAATGTGTGGGACAATAAAAAGATTCAATATAAAATCTCCTGGATGATCTGAAACATGTTTGAATGTGCTACAAGTTTATCACAGAGGAATGAAAAATAGAAAATAACTTTTTAGGTCATATAGTCCACACCTTGCTATTACAGTGTTTCAAATTTACAGGGTTGGGGTGTTGTTTTCAACAACTCCAAAATCCCTGGTGTTGATTTAATGTTGCTTGTTTAATATGTTTAAATATACAGTGTATATGCAAACATGTTTAAACAAACATATGGGGGATTTCAGCATGATGAGTTCCTGCTAGTGTATTTGGCAGATCTCTTCTCCTCCTACATTCAGGCTGTTCTACATAAGGGGCTCAAATCTCTTCCCAGTACAGTAAATTATACCAACATCCTCTTGCATTACTGAAATTTAAAGTTTGCCTTTTGGTTTCTCTTTCGGGTGTGTATGATTTCTCCCTCTAATGCACACATTAAGTGTCTCAGCTTCTATCCCATGCTTTGTCTCACCTCTTGCCCAACACAAAGAAACACTCATTCAACCTAACAGACTTATCAGTTGCCCAAGATTTTTCAAAGCTCTATTGCCACAGAAATGCTCCTTCATTCACCCCAGGTTTTGTGGGTTAACTTAGTACCAGCTCAACCTACTTTTCATCTAAAGAAATTGTCAGAAACTAGGTGCCTAGAGAATAAGAGGACTTATTCCTTTATTTCCCTAAGCCAGGGAAACCTCTGAGAGGAAGGAGGAGAAATGGAGTGGACTCCTTGGTGCACAGCTTTGAAGAGCCAGAAAAATGTTTTTGGATATTGACTGTGAGTTTTCCTCACAGTCATCAGTTCCAAAATAAGGAGTAACATCAAGATATTGCTTCCCTCACAAAAAAATTGCCAGAAATCTCTAGATGTCATATTAAACTAACATTTCCAAGTTCTCTTTAAAATGGAGTGTTGCGATTCAGACACAAAATTCTGAAATGAGCAGATACTGGGATCAGCTGATCATCCTGAATGACAACTCATGAGCAAACAGAACAAGTACTGTGAGACATCTTCCATTTGTATTTATATCAATACACAGAAAAAGCCGTGACAGTCACTCTACAGTCTTATAATTAAAAAAAAAAAGAAGACAGCATGTTCATCTTTGCTTATTTAAATTGCCTTAGTGAAAGTCAATATCATAAGCAAATGTATACCATGATGAATAGAGGTTGCACATTCTGAATTGTGATCAGATAAGAACATCAACAATTTCGGAAGTACTAAGAAAATACATTTAATAAAACGTGTTGTGTCACCAAAATAGAGCATGAACAAGGACCAAAACCAATATTATAAAGGTTAACAGTTAGAATTGTTTACATGTATTTAACATTCATTAAAAAATAAACTAAATAAACTAAATTCAGATTTTTAGGACACTACTGCTTCATGAATTCCAGTTTGACCCTGATAATATGCAACAGTGATATTTTTATTGCTCATAATGTCCACCAATTAAAATATGCCTGTTCCCTAGCTGGACTTTGAATACTTTAGTCTTATGAAAAGAATATACACAATATTTTTTTGCAGTTTAATGTAAGTTGTACATAACTGCTTAGCAAAAACCTGAGCTGAATTATAGCTGTGGGCTAGAAAATACAGTTTCTAATAATCTATTTCATTGGAAATGTAAGCATTCAGGCAAAATTAGACCCCCTTGAAATTTTCCCCATTGCATTACATGGTAATAAAACATGTTTCTTTACCTTGTCTTATTCAAACAAATATTGCAATCATTGTCCCCATTTAAAATATAGATGTAAACTATTGACCCAATTTTATCCTTATTGTAATAGCACAGACTGAGAGTTAAGTTTAAAATATGTTTATATTCATGCACATGAATATGTGTTTTTGAATATAGATATATGTGTGTGTATAGTGTAAAATTACAAACTGAATAAATGAGAAACTGAAAATTGCCAGTATTATATTCAGTTGCTGCCTGCTTCCTGAAGATAGTCACCTTGCAATAGAAGGCTAACCAGGCTCCTCTGCTGTAAACATCTGCTTTTATTAGTTAAGCTCATCAACAGAAGTTAGGTGCAATTAATGTATGCAGCCTTAATGAAACATACAAAACAGCAATTATAGTCATAATTATAATATAATTAAATTGCAATCACATAATCAAAGTTACCTACATAAAAACTCTGCCTTTGAAACAACTCAAAAGAGCATTGTAACCTTTTTTAATGTCTCATATCTCTTTGTACCTTTTTTTCCCAAGTATATAGACAGACAATAGTATAAATTTAATAGGAAAGAACAACAACATACAAAACTTACATAGTTTGCTTGACAGCCTTGCATGGGTTTTCAGTGCGTTTAATTTTTACTGAGCAAAGACCTATCCAAATGCAGGTACACTTCTTATATCTGTGGTCTTGTCAAATTTCATTAGGAAAGTGAGTTTGGGTCTGGTCAAGACTAGGCAACAGACCTCCAAGGATACATCATGTGCTTCAGGAAGAGGTATTACGGGTTCCATAAATAGTGTCTTCTAAGTTGATCTCACAACAATGTTAAATGACACTGTGATTTCTAGATGCTGCCATTGGAAGATATGATGGGATATTTACTGACATTTTGGATACCAAACAAGGTGTGGCAGTCTTTTATAAGACGAGAAAGAAAAATACATAAAATTCAATGGGTCAGTGTGCCTATAAGGAAAGCTGGTTGTTTATTCCAGGTATTTGGGTGACTTAATCTGTTCTCCTTCCTGCCTAGTGACCTGTCCACCCATTCACATCTTCTCTGTTCCTGAAAGTAAAAAAAGGGATGATAATAACGTGGCCCATTTCTTTCAAAAACAGGAAATGGGCATTTGTTTTTGTTTTGATTTTTTATCTTCTCCCATCCTGTACCAGGAAAACAATATTTACATGGAGCTGTCATCTTGTGGGTATCTCTCTCACGTACACTGATTTGGATCTTTTTCACTTGCTGACTAGATGGAGTTAGAAAATGCCTGACAAAGTTTTTACTTCTTCAGAACATGATGTTTTGTTAAAAACAAAACACATCAATGTTAGACATCTTTGGTCCCAGGGCTGTTTGGTTATTTCTAAGTCATATGTTTTCTCCATAGGTCTGGTTTGGATATAGAGTGGAAATAAAATCTCATCTATTTTGCTTGGTTTATTTATCTTTTGAACTTTTTTTCTTTTTGTTATTTCTTTTTTGTTCTCTCAGCTGACTGCTGAGAGTCACAGAGTCTAGCTTTGAAGGCAATTTTTTTTTAGTTAAACAAGAAAACATAATAAATATTAGAAATTTTTATGGCTTTGTACTTTTATTTGAATGAAAGCTATGAGCTGAAACAGGAAGAAAAAATCAGCTTTGCATAATAAATTTGTGGTTTATATCATGTTTGAAAACCAGAAAATCACCAAGTCTTCTTTTAATGTCAAGAATTTAAGTAAGAAGACAGTTGCAGAAAGTTATAATCCAAGAGCAAATTTCAGGAAAATGTAGTCTTACAGAACTCTTCAAAATTTTTCTCAAGTATTCATGTCATAGAGCATACGGGCCAAAATACAAGACTGGTAACAGGGTTAAAACACATGGATGGGACTCATGACCCCCATCTTCTACATTTCTTTTTTTCACCCTATTCCATTTAACTTCAAAACTTCACTCATAGGACTTCTAGTGCTCAAACTTCCTTCCATGTATTAGATTTATATGTGTGCAGTTTATAAACCAGGACCAGCTGCAAACCATTTGCAATTAAATATGCTGAAGATGATGTTAGACAGCAAATTAATTTGTAGGTTAAAGATCCTTTTATTTATTGTTTTGGCTTTGGGGTGTTTTGGGTACCCCAAAGCCCAAAGCCCAGAGCGGTACCCATGCTGGAAGAGTTTGTTCCTGAAGGGTCCCACACTGGAGCAGTTAATGAAGAACTGCAGCCATGGGAAGGACTCACACTGGAGAAGTTCATAGAGTGTTACCTCTCGTGGGAGAGACCTCACACTGAAACAGATGAAGTGTGTGGACTTCCTCCCCCTGAGGAGGAAGGAGCAGCAGAGACAATGTGTGATGAACTGACCAGAGCCTCTGTTTCCCATCCCCATGTGCCACTATGCTGGGAGGAGGTAGAGAAAATCCTGGTTGATGTTGAGCCTGGGAATAAGGAAGAGTTGGGTGGAAGGTGTTTTAAGATTTGTTTCTATTTCTCACTACCCTACTCTGATTTGATTGGTAATAAATTAAACTAATTTTCCCAAGTCTATTCTGTTTTGCCTGTGATGATAATTGTTGAGTGGTCTCTCCCTGTCCTTTTCCCATGAGCCTCTTGGGTTTTTATTCCTCCCCTGTCAAGTTGAGGGTGGGAGCGCCTTTAGAGGGTGCCTGGCATATAGCCAAGGTCATCTCACAACTATAGTTTTTATCACTCTATGTAAGTTTGCTTCTTAGTCTCTTTACATGCAAATCTGTACTACTGAATCCTTCATTTGCCTGACCAAAACTTATTATTCTGATACAAATTTCTGTGTAACAAACATTTTCTCTGTGACATCTCAAAATTTTAAAGATATTTTCATTGTAAATGGATCATTTAAATACTACTGTGAAACATTAAAGAAGCATGAAGCAGTGAGCTAACGATGATTTGCTGATGTTTCCCTAAACAGCACCGTACTATTGTAGTTGCATTTTACCTTGTTATTTATTCATAACTGAATTACCAAAGATATTAAACTAAAGTGAGAAGTAAAATGGATATCTAGTCACATGAGGAAACCTCTCTAACTACCAGTGACCCCAGCGATTTTGACATCTGTGATTCATGGATCTTACTTACCAGTGAAAATTATAAGTTACCCTCATCCCAAAACTGTCCTTTAAATAATGCAGAAAATATTTTCAAGCTCATAGTTTCTTTGACTTAAGAACATCCTGCATTAGGAGTACTAAGCAAGTGTTCTCTAAAAAAATTAGCATGTTCTTCTTCAGTCTGCTAATGGGAAACTAAGGCAATGAGGTTTTGACTATTTTTTTTTCAAAGTAATGTATATGAACCACATTTAAGGTGTCTTGACACCCTACATGATCTGCTAGATCTCTTGTCCTCTTAGTGCTGGCGGATTGTGAAAAAAATAATTCAGATTTTTGAAGGTGCCTAAATATAATACATTTCATAAATGATTTTCAGAAAAATTACTATAAAATGAAACTGAAAATGAGTAGTTTTATATTAGATACTAGGAAGAAATTATTAACTGCGAAGTTGTTGAGGCACTGGAACAGGTTTCTCAGAGTTGTGGACGCCCCTTCCCTGGAAGTGTTCTAGGACAGGTTGGATGGTCTGGTGAAAGGTGTCCCTGAACATGTCAGGAAGGTTAGAACTCGATGATCTTTAAGATTGCTTCCAACTTCAGTCATTCTACAATTCTATAATTCTATTTTCATATTCAATTTATTTACAAGATGAAATTAGATGAGAAGCACAGTTCGCACTAGCATCATTTTTTCAAAATAGTGATAAATGATCCTTACAAATACTTTGGATGTGAAGGTAAAATGAAAAATTTCAAAATGCATACCAGTGAGTTTGTGCATGCCAATTTCTTACAGGACCTGATATCTGAAGATTTTTTGGGAAAGGGCCTTTCTGTTATCATCAGCAACCAACTATCAATAGAGACCAACCACTAAAGCAAAAATTCGTAAATGTGCACAGGATGTTGCTGACTGTCCAATAAAATCAGCATTTCACATGTGGTGTCTATATAATTCATTGCTAATCCAAAATGTTTTGTGAAGCATTCATTTTAAAAGCAGAGTATAAATAGCAGTGAAGTCACAGGAGCAAATGCTGAATAATTCCATTTTCAGGATAAAAGAAGAGAAATTAGCAGAAGAAAGTGGTGTTAGATTAAAATGGCATTAGGCTCATTTTCTGTTTAGTTTCATAGTTTTCTCATAGGCTAGACAGTTCTAATGATACCTTTTAATTCCTCAAACATACTGCAGCAGTTAAAGATTCCTTGCCTATTTCAAGATACTATTTCACGAGGAAAGTCTGATATCCTAAAACTTTTCTGCTAGGAATCAATGAGTATGTCTACACTTGTTCTGGAAGACAATAACACCCACTGTTCCCAAAATTAGAAACACAGAAGGAGAAAAAAAGCATTAAAATAGAAAGAGCAGGAAACAAATTATCCAAAAAAAATTTGCACGGTAATATGCTTAATTAGACTTTTTTTTTTTTTCTCCTGCATACAATGTGTAAAAGCACAGAAAGCAGGTTGAAAATGTAGGCTATGATGTACTCCTATACTAGACCTTGGGGATCATTTTATAAAACAAACTATTGTCAAGTCTAGCAAAAGTCTTATTTGATGTTTCTTCCCTCAACTTGTGAGCTGTTGAACCTTTATGCAACCCAGAGAACCACCCATTTTCCTGAATATTAATATGTAATACTATCCAGCGTGGTCTAGAGTATGTCTTGTGGTTTCTGCTGCAACTTGAGATGGACATAGCCGTACCAATGTCTCATGGTAGCTCTACATGCAGCCGCTCTGTGTGAATTCTTCTGATACCCTAGGGCATCTCAGACAGTACTAGATGCCTGCATCTGGACAAGAGCATCAGCCTTTAATGTTTTTCACAGATTTCTTTCACCAACAATACTACTTGTGTTGGTTAGCCATGGGTTGGTGGAGCAGAATAAAATTTTTTGGTTTCTGTCAATTTCTGCACTGGATAGACGGCAGAGAGGAAGTGCTGAATATCGTAGACACATGCAGACTGAGTTACCTCACATTGTCAGGGAAAGTTTCCCTTGTTAGTTTGTTGTTTGTTTGTTTATTTGGTGGGGATTTTTTTATTTTTTAATTTTGTTAATCTCATTTTCCAGAATCAAAAATAGTAGAGTTCTAGAGCATTATTTGCTCTTCCAGGCAACATTAGCAGTCACATGTTCCAGCATGGGGTGAAATTTCCCCAGCATATTTCACCTAGCTTTCTGTGCTTTCTGAACACCCTTCTGCTGCCTAATTTTCTATTTTAATGCAATGATTTCCTTTTAATATAAAAGAAATTATAAGAAGAAGAAACTCACAGTCTCAAATGAACCCATCTGAGGACTGAAATAGTCTCATAGCAGATGCTGACCTCTCTTCCCTACAAGGCCTAGGTCAGGTAAGGACCTGGTGTTAAGTAAAATTTGCTTAGGACTCAGGGATCCTTTCTTTTTTGCTTAAAATTTCATGTACTTTTATGTGAAACTTCTCATTTTCTCTGCACAGGAGCAAACCTCAATCTAATATAATATAATAGAATGGAAAACAGGAAAAAAAAGATAAGGATATTCTTCCTAGAATGTGAAGTCTACATTTTCCAGATTTTTTACTTGATTTCCTTCATTTAAAAGGTATAAACAAGTCCTTTGTCCTCAGAATTAAAGAATGCTGGTAGAAAGAAGAACTCAGAAATCTCCTTAATTTATAGACACATGGGGCAATGATTTAGTTTTCACTGTGGGCTATTGGTAGAAAAGTAATAAAATAATACATCCTTAATCTCTACCACAACACACAAATTCAATAAGAAAGAGATTAATTTTGCAATGTTTTTTTTCAAGTGTTATATAGTCTTTATAGCCAATAAGCAGCAATCTTTTTCCCTATACAAGAAACTCCAGTATTAGTATAATGTATGTGTTCATTAAAAAAAATAATAATAATTTTTAAAAAGAGAAGAAAGAGGTGAGGAGCTACTCCAAGTACCAGCGCAGAGACTGTCTTTGAAGTCTCTTGACAAGACCATGTTGAAGTAGGTTGTTCCCTTCGCAGTACACGAAGAACTGTGATGGAGCAGATTGCAGCCTGTGGAGGCCCCCACGACAGAGCTGGTGGATAGGTCCTGAAGGAAGTTAAAGCCAATGGAGACCCCACACCAGACCAGGGAGAAAGTCTGAGGAAGAGGGAAGAGGGAGCAGAGAGGAGCTGCTATGGACTAATCACAGACCCCATTCCCTATCTGCCTGCACATTTCCAAACCCCCTGCCATGGGCAGGAACACCTTCCACTGAAGTTGGTCAGAGCCCCATCTATCCTGGCCTTGAACACTTCCAGGGAACAACTTCTCTTGACCACCTGTTCCACTGCCTCTTCATCCTCACAGTAATGAATTTCTCCCTAATATCTGATTTAAATCTATTCTCTTTCAGTTTATGTCATTCCCCCTAGTCCTATCACTACATACCCTTGTAAAAAGGCTGTCTCTGCTGTCTTGTAGGCCTCATTTAGGTGTTAGAAGGCTGCTCAAAGGTCTGTCTGGAGTCTTCTCTCCCCAGGCTGAACAGACTCTCTCAGTCTCCCTCCACAGAGGTGCTCCAGCCTTCTGATCGATCATCTTTGTGACCCTCCTCTGTTCGTGCTCCAGCAGATCCACACCCTTCTTATATCAGGGGCCCCAGGGATGGATGCAGCACCCCAGATGGGGTCTCACAAAGGCAGAGCAGAGGGGCAAAATCGCCTCCCTCCACCTGCTGGCCGCACTGTTTTTGATGCAGCTTTTGATGATTGGCTCTCTGGGCTGTGAGCACACATTGCTGAGTGATGCAAAGTTTTTTCAGTCAAGACTGTTTTGCCTGCTGTGATAACCGGGGAATGATTTCTCTTTCTTTATGTTGGTCCACAAAATGTTTTCATCTTATTTTCTCTCCCTGTCCTGTGTGGAAGGGGCAGTGAGAGAACAGTTGTCTGTGTGCCTGGCAGCCAGCCAAGGTAAACCTACCACACAGATGATGAGAACTGGATGAGGATGTCAAGAATTTCAAGAACAGCCACCTTATCCAGCAGGACTCCTGCCCAGTGCCCTTTGGTCTCTGCTCAGGCAGAGGGATGCAGCTGCCACTTTCCTGATTTCAACTTCAACCAGTAGCAAAGCTGAGCACACATCCCAGAGACACAGAAACAGACACACAGAGGGCAGGGACACAGACGGTCACAGAGAAGGTGCGGCCCCAGCATCTCCCACATGCAGGACTCACACCAGACACACCAGGTACACAGGGACACATCCCCTTTTTTTGTCCATACTTATTTTATCTTTGTTCCTTGGCATGTAGCCTTCATCCTCAAACTGTCTACAACAGCTTTTTGGTCTAAAGTTACCTACTGATCTCCCATTAGCTTTATCTTCATTATTACTATGGACATAACTCTCCAGATGAGTGCTAATTATGTTTGAGGACCTAATTCTGCTTTTGCTATTAACAGGAATGATAAACATGAGATACAGTGATATATTTCTGGCACCTTGATGTACAAATTCCTAAATGTTTCCTGCACTAAAATGATGCATTTGTTTGACTCAGATATGCATAACTTCTATTATTCAGTTATCACATTTTCAAGGCTATCAATAATTCAAAAAATGAATTTTAAATCTAAATTATTTTCTTCTGAACTTCAAGAAATTTGGGTTACTTCAGTACTGTTACAAGACAATGTAGGCCCACAAACACATTCATGACTTATAGGTCATATGTGATAAATTCCACAATTGCTGTTTGAGGCATCTCATTTCGTCCATTTTTAATAGTTTCAATATAGTCTTTATTGCTCATAAATCCATGATCACAAAGAGAAAGACTGGCTTTATAACATTACTCAGCCTTTAGCCTCAGTCATGCAAGTACAGTTATCCATGTGTAAAGAACAGTTGAAATCTCTTNCAGGGAGAAAGTCTGAGGAAGAGGGAAGAGGGAGCAGAGAGGAGCTGCTATGGACTAATCACAGACCCCATTCCCTATCTGCCTGCACATTTCCAAACCCCCTGCCATGGGCAGGAACACCTTCCACTGAAGTTGGTCAGAGCCCCATCTATCCTGGCCTTGAACACTTCCAGGGAACAACTTCTCTTGACCACCTGTTCCACTGCCTCTTCATCCTCACAGTAATGAATTTCTCCCTAATATCTGATTTAAATCTATTCTCTTTCAGTTTATGTCATTCCCCCTAGTCCTATCACTACATACCCTTGTAAAAAGGCTGTCTCTGCTGTCTTGTAGGCCTCATTTAGGTGTTAGAAGGCTGCTCAAAGGTCTGTCTGGAGTCTTCTCTCCCCAGGCTGAACAGACTCTCTCAGTCTCCCTCCACAGAGGTGCTCCAGCCTTCTGATCGATCATCTTTGTGACCCTCCTCTGTTCGTGCTCCAGCAGATCCACACCCTTCTTATATCAGGGGCCCCAGGGATGGATGCAGCACCCCAGATGGGGTCTCACAAAGGCAGAGCAGAGGGGCAAAATCGCCTCCCTCCACCTGCTGGCCGCACTGTTTTTGATGCAGCTTTTGATGATTGGCTCTCTGGGCTGTGAGCACACATTGCTGAGTGATGCAAAGTTTTTTCAGTCAAGACTGTTTTGCCTGCTGTGATAACCGGGGAATGATTTCTCTTTCTTTATGTTGGTCCACAAAATGTTTTCATCTTATTTTCTCTCCCTGTCCTGTGTGGAAGGGGCAGTGAGAGAACAGTTGTCTGTGTGCCTGGCAGCCAGCCAAGGTAAACCTACCACACAGATGATGAGAACTGGATGAGGATGTCAAGAATTTCAAGAACAGCCACCTTATCCAGCAGGACTCCTGCCCAGTGCCCTTTGGTCTCTGCTCAGGCAGAGGGATGCAGCTGCCACTTTCCTGATTTCAACTTCAACCAGTAGCAAAGCTGAGCACACATCCCAGAGACACAGAAACAGATGCACAGAGGGCAGGGACACAGACGGTCACAGAGAAGGTGCTGCCCCAGCATCCCCCACATGCAGGACTCACACCAGACACACCAGGTACACAGGGACACATCCCCTTTTTTTGTCCATACTTATTTTATCTTTGTTCCTTGGCATGTAGCCTTCATCCTCAAACTGTCTACAACAGCTTTTTGGTCTAAAGTTACCTACTGATCTCCCATTAGCTTTATCTTCATTATTACTATGGACATAACTCTCCAGATGAGTGCTAATTATGTTTGAGGACCTAATTCTGCTTTTGCTATTAACAGGAATGATAAACATGAGATACAGTGATATATTTCTGGCACCTTGATGTACAAATTCCTAAATGTTTCCTGCACTAAAATGATGCATTTGTTTGACTCAGATATGCATAACTTCTATTATTCAGTTATCACATTTTCAAGGCTATCAATAATTCAAAAAATGAATTTTAAATCTAAATTATTTTCTTCTGAACTTCAAGAAATTTGGGTTACTTCAGTACTGTTACAAGACAATGTAGGCCCACAAACACATTCATGACTTATAGGTCATATGTGATAAATTCCACAATTGCTGTTTGAGGCATCTCATTTCGTCCATTTTTAATAGTTTCAATATAGTCTTTATTGCTCATAAATCCATGATCACAAAGAGAAAGACTGGCTTTATAACATTACTCAGCCTTTAGCCTCAGTCATGCAAGTACAGTTATCCATGTGTAAAGAACAGTTGAAATCTCTTAAATCTGTACATTTCATCATACTGCTATCAGCTGCAGCCATCTGCACTGGGGTGCCCAAACACTTCAAACACAGAAAGCTTTAAGTCTTTGTGGAAAAATGGTGACATTAATATATTTATTTAAAATGAAATTTCAAGAAACTAATACATGAAGAAACCTTGATGTTTTAGAGCATTAGGTAGGAAATCTATCCCATAATAAGCAAATTTTATGTCATTTTCAGTGGACAGCAGAGAACAAGTTAATGGAGACAAACAGAGCAACATTGTAAGGAACCCTCAACTCTCCAATTCTATCCACAGAATAAAGAAATGGTCTTCCATTTTTCCTTAAACTGACAAGAACTCCAACTTATATAAGTTAGGAAAATGTCTACAACACAGAGTACAGAAATACTGTGCTTTTAAGACTGATAAAACATTGGAGTAGTCTGACATTCAAAAAATTCTCTCAGAAATTTAGCAGAAAATATTCATTAAAAACCTAAAATTGGGTTCTTACAGGAAATGAGTAATTCTCAAAGAATTCAGATAGTCATTTCAAATAACCACAGTGCTGAGAGGTTAAATATATATAGAAGTTGCTCTGGTCTTGGGACTTCCCCCTCTTAGCTGTACATCATTATAATCTTCTTCATTACCTAATCATAAATCTAAAACATTATACCTCCTCTGTATCTCCATGAACTATCTGTGACAATTTACTTTTCCTGCCTGACTAGTGAATTCCCATCACACTTGAATCTGCACTTAAGAGGCACATGCTAAAAATGAAATATTTATTCAATTGCAGTAAATATCTCACCATGCTCTTATAGTCTAGGAATAAAACAAAAATATTGCCACTCGTTAAAAAAAAAATAACAATAAATTTTTCTTTTAAAATATTTACAACTATATGTAACTTTCTGCATCACAGAAGTAAGGCAGGCTGCATAGACTATACAATCTATTTAGTAATATTTTCAGCTTTGCCTAATAAAATAATAACACAATTTATTCTCATTTAAAAATAGACATCTAAACCCACAAAGGCATTTAGAAAATTTTTTCATTTAAATCAACGTGAAACAGATCCCTGAAATAGTTACTGTCTATAATTTAGTAAGATAAGTTATATTTGCCATTTATGTCAACCACTGTACAACATTAGTATGCAAGATCAATATATTTTTCTATTTTCCACTCCTGATGGCAATCTTTACTGAAAACTTAATTTTTCTCTGAAAAAATAGATTTGATCAAATAGAGTTGGCAATGTATGCAAATATACTTTTTGCAATGAAATTAATAGAACACCATTTAAAAAACCCTGACCTAAATTAAAAAAAAACAACAACAAAAAAAGTAAAGTGACTTTTTAGTGAAGACAATAATAAAATAAATTTCCTGAATGAAGAATTTTGGGGTAGCTTCTGAGGCCTTAGGAAGTCAGTCAGTAAAAGAACGAAAGAGGAACAAGACACACTCTATTTCAAAGTAAATTTTTATTTCTGATCTCTTAAAAATAACTGTATATATGCATATAAATAAAACCTGACAAATGTTACTTTCACCCTGACATTGATTATGATATTTGGAATTATTTCTGATACAGGAAGGAGATTTGGTAATAGTCTCGCCACAATGCTGCTTAACCCCTACTTTGTAAGTTAAGTTTGTAATTGTCTAATCAGGATAGATTAATATTAAATGAAGCAAACATCTAAATTCCCTTAAAGGCATTCTCTCTCTGTAACTCAAAAGCAAAACATTAAAAGAGGAAGCAATAGGAATGTGAGTAAAATTACTATTAAGAGATGACCTAAAACTTGATCTCATTGTTCTGCCAGCAGCAGTGGAATTGAAAAGACTTTGTCACATTCTCTAGACACATTGACTGTGAATAAAACACATACCTTAGATAACTGAGGACCTGGTCAAGGATTAGACCTGACATGACATAACTGACTTTGAAGGCTTGAAGAGGAATTTAGACCATTGTAGCTAAACAGGAAGAATGTCTAAGGAAATCAGATTAATAAAAGCCTGTCTTAAATGAAAGCTCGTTGTTGATAAAGGATAAGGTCGCAACTATTATCTTAACTTTAGTCACCGTGAATCCATAAACTACTGAAACTTAAAAAAGATGTAATAAGTTGAATTCGAGTTTATTAGAGAAACAAAAACCCCAAGCCCTTGTAGTCTCTTCAGAAATTCTGAATGGTCTAAATAGATATTATGGACTATGTAGTGCTTAGAATTTTTTTGAGGACTAAAAATGCAATTGTGCCAAAGGAGATGTCTCATTCTTTGACAGTGAAATGACTGTTCAAGTATTCTAAAAAAGAATTTCAGACAGACTCCTCACTGCAAATGCTTTCTAGAAGGAGAAAATAGTCCTGGGGTGTGTAAACAGTAGGAAAGTATGGCCTATAGACTCTTCTTCTAAGTTTTCTGTTTTCTACAGTTAACCATGCAAACCTTTTTTCTGTTTATTTGGGTTTTTTTTTTGTTTTCAGCTACCTTTTCAGAAGTTTAATACTTTCCAGTCAATACTGCAATAGTTATCCTGAATGGTCCTTGGATTTCACTGGAAATAGATCTACAGACACTGAGATACTTGAAATGTATCCTGTCCCCCTCATGGACAGAATACACAAGCTCTGATGCATCCGCAACAGTGACAAACAATCCTGGAGACATGTTTACTGCCTCATGTATATCCAGTTAATGATCGTGTTGGAAGCTGTCTTGATACAGGTTCCTGCACAAGGGAATAATTTTAGAACTCTTCTGAATTCACTTGTGCAAGGCAATAATTCGAGACCTTTTCTGAGCCAATATTAACTGAGTGAAATGCAGCATTAAGCAGAACAATGAAGATGGTATAAGAATCAAAATGAACTTTCATAAAAACACCTTGAAGTTAAATTGAATTTGATTTTCTAGGTCTGAAAAAAAACATTCTCTTCTTTATTGCTGCCCAGAATAAATATTGGACTAGGCCACCATTGTTTGCAGAAATAGTCTGAGAGGAAGATTTAAAAAAAAAAAACAGACAAGCAAGACAAAATTAATCAGATTTTTCCCTTAATTTCCCCAAAACTTAGTTCTGAAGGTTTGTGGATACTTTTTTCCCTCATGAAGGATTCTTTACATAGAAAGCAGTGTTAATCTAACTCTTAAGAAGGAGTGAGACTGGATTAATGTACAAAAGTTCTTTGCTATATCTTTCCTGTTGCTCCATATAAGGGTCCTTTTGCTCTACTTGCTTCTCTCTATTTTTCTTTTATGTATCTTATTTTTCTTTTTTCCACAGGATGATGCCTTTTTTTGTGCTATAGCACAATGGTTAGAGCACTCAGGATGTGGGAGAACAGGCAAAGAACAAAATGTATTATGTGGCTGTGCTACGTGATAATTTATTTGAATGGTGCTTGCCAGAGATGATTTTTTTATTTAGCTTAAAACCTGTTCCTGTGTCATGAATTAGAACAAAAATAAGATTGTCTTTATCAAAAGAAGGAATGTATTTCAGGAACAGAACTAATAAGAAATGTGACTTGGAATCAAATATATTACTTGGAGACTGTCTGTTTTGCAAATCTGTTAGGAGTCAGAGCTTGATTGAATTTGCTTTGAAAGCTGCATCAGAAGTCATTAATACTTAAACATTAACATTGGCCTAAACTTGTTAATGTCACGTCCAAGCAGGTAGAAACTTATTTTTACCCCCCTTGCAGTCATATTGTAAGGGTTAAAAAAAGGGCACAATTTTCTTTTAAAAATTCAGCTATGTTGAGTTGCATAAATTATCCACATCATCCTAAGAAAAGATTGCTTTTTAAACTCAATAAATACAACACTGCATTTTCCAAATAATCAGCAATTTTCCCTCTTGAGTTGTCTGAAAAAGACTGTGAATTCAGAGACCATCTAGCAAAATCTTGCTTAGCTGTGAAAATAAGCCTGAGGATGCTCTGCCAAGCATTACAACAAACTAGCTAAATCATTGACTATAGCCCACAACAGAAAGGTATCTAAATGGAAGACGATATGCACTGGAAACCTTTCCCTGAGTAACAAAAATAGCAGCAGGACAGGAACAAATAGATAAAAGAAAAGATTTTCAAGAGCCATACTCTATTCCACAGAAGAATAAGAGCATCATGTTGTTCAATTACTAATGACATTTTGCAACATACCACTTGAGTTTTGTTTCTGAATATTTAATTTCTTTTAAAATATTACTTAAACATAAAGAAATATGATCTAAAATACTTCTGCTACTCTTCTATCTGATTATATTAATTCATATGTCCAAAAAAAAGAGAAATTAATGTATTTAAGGTTATACATCCATTGTTTTTGCAAGACATAAACTATCACATATTTGAGGTTTTATCTTTCAGACCTGGCATGTTTTTTGGATTCATCTAGAATCTAATGTATACCAATAGAGACAGGTAGGAATCTGTAAATTGGCTTTTTTTTGTTGCTCCAAATTGTTTTGTTGCAGTCAAATGGTTTCCCGTGGGCATCTTTATCCTGTTCCTGTTTCACTGCATAAAAACACTGCATCTGACCAAAAAAAAAGCACATGCTGGTGGACATGCTTTTTTGTCTCTGACTCTTCTTCTTTCTCTTCCTTGCTAAGATTTCAAAATAACATTGACAGCCAGTTTACAGAGCAATGAAATCATTAGTTGTGTATTTATCACAATTATTTTTATATATAGAGCTACATAAAATAACTTGGGGATGAAAAAAAAGAAATTCTAATCACTACGCTCACAAAATCTAATAATCATACTTAAATATTTCTAACAGTCTTTTTATTCAATTATACTACATATTGTGTCTGAACGTAAGCCTTGTGATTCGAGGATCTTGATCTAAACACCTAAATATGCTTAAATATTCCTCAGTTCTCATACTCAGTTTTAGGACTTATGTAAGAGAATGTAAACAGTAATATAATAAAGTTTGCTAGTATAGTTTGTTGTGTAGTGCTGTATGAAGATATTAAAAAAAAAAAAATCTATGAAAACCTGTTAGTCCATTTTAACTTCGGATTCTATTAGTCATACAGAGATTTGAGAAAAATCATGATGCAACCAAAATGGTCTGTCCTGTTCCGGGGCATTCTGTTGTACAAGGAAGGATATCAGTGTTCTTAGCAGATCAGAAACAATTCCATTGAAAGCTGTAAAGTAAAAATGCTTACAGGCAAGGGAATAAAACTGTGACAGTGTGTAAGATGCAGAGTGCCTTTTCATGACATTTACAGTCACTTCCCAGTTTGCAGTAGGACCTTCTCCCACCCTCTTTGCTCCCCAAAGAATTTGAAAATGCTGCCTCCACATTTGTGTTTCTGCTCATCTTTGAGGAAACAAACTTATCAGGTCTCCTTCCTTCCTTCCCTCTTTCCTTCCTTCCTTCCTTCCTTCCTTCCTTCCTTCCTTCCTTCCTTCCTTCCTCTGAACTCTGACGGAAAAGGAAAGATGTTTTTTAGTTTTAGAAAACTGTTTGAAGTTTATGTTGCATATGTTTGGTGCTTCCTTCCTTTTTAAACTCTCCTAATTATTACAGATACCTGTAAAAATCTTACATCAGCATCAGAGAAATGAAGGGAAGTTTTAATGTCTCCCATTAATTTTGGAGCTGGCTCTTGTTATTTTTCTGAACTTTTCTGATTGCTGTTTTTTCAGGGTTAAAAAAAAAGTGAAGAAACTGCAATGCATAAAACTCTTGATAAAAGTGTACATGAAAAGAAATTATAAGACTGAATTATGTAATCAATACCTACAATAAACTCAAGTATTATCTCAAACTTGTAACAGCATCACTGGGACTGATAGCATCAGTATTACTAAAGATATTTGTTTGTGTGCCTTGGATTCTTACAAAAAACATTTAAAAACTCTCACTTTTTGCTCACTTTTTGCAATTGACACTTCTTTTTCTAACTCTAGCATAGAAGTGAGACAGGGGTGCCTTGTATTGAAGGAAAAATGTATTTGTTCAGGACTAATGATTCTTTAGGCAGTGTGACCCCAGCTGCTAACAAGCTAGGAAGGAAATCAAGGAAGAAAAGAAAAGAAAGAAAATCATGAAATTTCAGGCAGCAAAGCAGCATACTTGTAACATTATTTGGGACAGAAAGAGAGGAGAAAGTCATTGCTGCATTGCATTATGCTAGAGGTCCCTGGTGGCAAAGACCTTGGAAAGGTACAGTGTGAAACACTGTGAGGTGAGAAGAAATTTCATACTTACTATTTCATAAACTGCTTCTTGTAGAGAATTACACTGTGTCCCCCTGCACAGAGGGAGGATTGGCAACACATGAGGAGAAACAACAACTATCATCAAGAAAATGAGTGATGCAAAATGGGAGAATGTTATTAGTGTTCCAATAAGAAGTATGCCCATGTTTTCACCATTTCCCCTGAGTCATCCACTGTTTCTTGCTGCGGGGTAGAAAGAAGGAACATTGTGTCTCTGCCTCTGAAGCTACTTTCCCTCACTGGGAAATGCATCTCTCCTTTTCAATCTTTCCAACCACAAATTCTTTATTGAGTGACTCCGGAAAAACCAAACCAATACAAAGAATTCCAGAAGGGCAGGAACATCTCTTGAGTGTAAATGTAATGCATACTACCGCAAAAGTATCCCCCTACATCACTGCACACATGCACCAAATAAATGCATTCAACACAGAAAACAGAGACTATCAGTATGAATTTCATGGGGGAAAAAAAGAACAAGATCTCATTTCCTTGCTTTGTTGTGATACGATGATGCTACATGCTGCCAGATCCTTCTCTTAAATTGCTCTCTAACAGCTAGATGCCCTCCACAAAGCTGTCACCAGAGAAGAATAGTGCACACCAAGGTTGTTTTTGTTTATTTAAGCTCCTGCTGTGCTGCTTGTCTCCAGTATCAAAGCATTCCTTTTTCAGAACAAATTTCTTTTAACATATTGTTCTTCCTTTCTAAGATTCTGCTTGGTTCGCATAACAAAATCTCCACCAAATGCTCATTGATTTATTGAAAGAAGTTAAATTTTCAAAAAGAAGAATCCATATCTGCTGAGATATGCATTTTCACATATTTAATCAGAAAGCATGTGCTGATATATTGGTAACATATGATCCAAAATCATTATTTTTAGCTTCTCTGGACCTTGCTACCATGAAATGATATTGTTATCTATTCCTGTTGCTTCCATAGTAGAATTATAACTTTAAACCTTCTGCTACCAAACCTTGGAACAGGTCCTTTTTGCCATCTACACAGATGGCATCTATACAATAAGGACAAATCTCTGCAGGTATTTCTGCAAATATATATACATATATATAGTGTTTATATACATGTGTGTAGATATAAACAGTAATGTCAGTATTAAAAGGAGGCAATACACTGTAAACATTCATTGTCTGAGTTAGTGATATTCATAGTGTCAATCCCTATGGACCTTATGTTTTTTCCAACCTTTTCATTCTATGGAATATTAATAAACATGTAACACAACATAGTAAACTAAAGTTACTACTAAAGAGTGAGAGAAATGTTGTTTAAAAAACCCAAGAAAGAATAAGCAACCATTTAATAAATATTTACCTGTTATGTTTATTAATGTATACTTTGGAATATCAGATACATTAATAAAAGAAAGGGAACCAGTAAGGAGATACATCCTAGAAAGGAAGCATCACCCTACCTGCAGTTTATTTTTCATCTCCTAAATAGTCACAAAGCTGTGCTATTTATTAGCACTGAAGTGAGAGCACACTGCTTGATTCAGTCAATAGTGTGCTCCCTCCTAGAAGCTTTAGGATAGTGTATGCCATTGTATTCTCCTAGCATTATTTTTAGTCTTCCTTTTTTTTTTTTTTTTGATCACATCTTTCCTTGTGACTGGCTCAGCAAGTCAACATGATGAAAACAAATGTTGTTAGACCTCCATTTTCACACTAAAATCCCAGAAGGGGAGCTATCCTGCTTACAGCTCTAATTGCTTTAACAGCACATCTTTCAGCGCTTGTTCTTGTGGGTTTGATTCTGAAGTCCTTACTCAGCTTGAGCAGTACAGTTCTTCTGAGAAGTTTCATTGATACCCAGGAGCCTTCTCTCACTATTAAGTGCTTCTCAGCAGGAATCAGGATTGTAGAATGGAGCAGTGTGAGCTTATTTCAAAAGGGCGAAGCAACTAGGCACAGATTCCAGCGAAAGGGAACATAAGCTTTGCTTATCTCACATTTGCCTTCCACACACAGCTACCGCCACCCCCCACCTGCCCCCACCACCCTTCAGTTCCCACATCTCTCAAGCACAAGATAAACAGAATTCTGGCAAGTTAGAAACAGCCAATTTTGCTGATGCTGTAGCCATTTTTAAGCCAATGCATGTTATTTAGTATATTTCTATACAGTGGATAAAGTACAACTTCAAGTGTCTGCAGATCTCCTGGTTTGCTCTCTTAAGATAATTTTGTTGAGGCAGTTTCCACTAAAGTTATTAATTTAGACAAACAAGTGAAAATAAGTTATGAAAACAACTTTGCCATAATATTTTATGTATATTTTTTTATTTTCAGAAGTATTATTCAGTTAATCTTCCAGCTCTCCTTCAAAGTTCACTAGAATTAGGTATCTAACAAAGAACCTAAAGGAATGTATTCATATACATTTGACACAAATGTCTATGAATGTTAAAACCCATTATATAAACCAGAAAACTGCCAAGAATTGTTCCTCCAATAAACAAGATATCTCTAGTAGAAAACGTAATCTATAATAGAATCAGATAAAGGTGAGAAAGCAGCAGGAGGCAGACCCATACTCAAGTATCAGGTGCAACAGTGCAGTGTTAGCGTGTTGTGTTTGGGTTTTCTTCTAGTCATGGGGAAATAAAAGCATTTGAGTGCAGAGAGATTATTTCCCTAGCAAAACTCTATGACATTCCCTGTCATCACAAGCTCCCTTACCTCCACAGAGCACTGCACTCTCTCAGCTTCATACACTCAGAGATTCACAAATCCTCGTCCTGATGTCCAGAATTGTTCCCCAAAATGCAACATCAAGAAGATCCTAATGTCAAGAAAAAGAACTGCTCTGTTAATTGACTAATTAATATAAACCATAGTTTACATAGTTCATGATTTTCAGGTGAATTTCAAATTGCTTAGCCAAAATCAAATCCTAAAAACGCAATTAATTTTTCATTCATCAGAAGAGCTTTAACATTTACCTTAAAAATATAGATGGAAACACCAGTTAATTAATCTATGAGGTTTAACACACAATTGCAATATAATTAATAAAAATAATAAATATTTTGCTCATAGATATATACCCTCTTAAGCTCATTTTAATTCTGCATTGTTTTGAAGAAGGCAACATAAGTAAAAATTGTTGAAGTTAATGTCTGTTGAAATTGAAGGTAAGATGCAGTGGAGGTTGTGAAGATACATATTGGCATTTATAAAGTATACCTATTACTATTATTATTATTATTATTATTATTATTATTTATTAAGTTCTCTAAAAATTGGGCATATTTTATGCCTCCTTCTTTGAGCTCAGATCAGAGGATAACTGTCTGATACCATCCAGAGTATAATTCTTTACCCCAAAATGCCAAAACTCAAACTACATAGCTCAACAGGTGCTTGGCTTCATTTCTGAAATTCCCCAAGAGATTACGAACTGCCAATGTTCTCTAAACTTGCACAGCACAGACTGTGAAGCCCGCTAGTGTAGTTGATCATGTTTTTCATTTTACATTGCTTTTTCTAGTGAGAAGCTAGGGATATTTTGTACATTTTTGGTGATCAATCACAAAAGCTAGTTCCTGATTATCTCTTATCCAGAGTGGATGTTTCTGTCTTCTACAGGAAAAGCCTGCGCAGAAGCCAGCCTTTTCTTCCCCCCAGTATTTGTGGCCTGACTCCTTTCCAAAACCTCATATGTATCTACCTGCAGCAAGAACAATGTTTCATACATAGAGTTTGGTTTTGTGGGCATTTTGGTTTGTTTGTTGGTTTTGGATTGGGTTGGGTTTTTATCACACACAGATACCTGACGCAGTCCTATCTCAACCGAGGTTTCCTGGAGTGCATTGTTATTTTCATGTTCATACCATTCTGGGCTACTTGCATTTTGATCTTTGAATTACCCCAATTACTAACAATTACATTTAGTATCTTTTCCTTTTGATTCCATTTTCTTTCTTCTGACATTATGGACCTTGCAGTGATGCAAATCTTTAGCTTCTCGTAAGGCTTCCTTGATTAATTTTTCATGATCCTGTGTGCCTTTTGACACTGCAAAGCCAAAGTTTTCCAGAATGTATTTATTTTTTTTTTTTTTGTCTTTCAGGATTCCTCAATTTAAGTTTCTCCTAAATGGTTGAAGCTTTTAAAATGTTTCGGTAATTACTCAATTGAATTACAATATAAGCCATCCTTCTCTTATTTTGCAGCAGTCTCAGCTTATTCAACACCAGAATATAAAACATATATAAAAATGTAACCTTTGTTTAGTTTTTTTATTTGATTTATAACCAAAATTCAGGTAATATATTTCTAATTACATTCTTAGCAAAGCAATCCTTGGAACTATTAATTAATCACAACTCACATCAGCCAGATTTATCTTTGAAAGTAAGATAGTAAGCCTTCATCATATTGGATATTCAATATAGATAAATTTAGACTGAAATCTGCAGCAGTGTCCGGCTGTAGATACCCATTGGAAGTAATGGAAGTCTGATCATAGGCTCCAATTTTAAGTGAAGTGTTGAAGCTGCTACCTGAAATGTTTCACCCAGTTGTTTAATATAGCCTTTCAAGTGCAATTTATGACTTTGTTCACTATCTGCTAAGTATATTAATTAATCAGTGCTTTATGAACCTAACACTTTACGGGTTTTGTTGCTTAGCAACAGAACTTCCTCCAATAAGGGGCTATATCTAGAGTCCTTTAACCAGCTTTCATCTTCCATGACATTTTTAAATTCAGTTATTTCATTACTTTTAGAAAACAAAGCACTTCTAATTTCAAAGGATAAATTATTTTACTTAATTTTTTACTTTCATTTCAAATACTAAAATGACACTTAGGAATGACTATAGCTGCACGAGTGTATTATTCATGGTAAATATGTACAACGAAATCCAAACAACAGTAAAGTAATCACATCAGCCAAATGTTGGCAGTTCTTTTCATTGCTGTGGGAAACGCACTCTCACTCATTCCAAAATCCCTATTAAATCTGTATTAATGTCCTCCATCTCTGGACACAAGCAATAGCTTAGTAAATTATACTTCTGTGTAAACTGAATTCTACAATTGAGAACAGGACCTTTGCAATTTACAGACATTTTAATTTCTAATGTCGTTAAAATAGATGTTTCGCAGTCCATGAGCACTTCTGTGGCACAAATAACAGCTTTGTTTGGTGCATCAAGGGTTCAGCTTTTAATTCCACTGTTATGCATAACATTATTAGAATTAATATTAGTTTCTCTATTTTATAAGACTCATTAGCTGAAAGCTAAATTTATCCCCACCCATGCAGACATCAGTTTCAGAAGGTACCCACTAAATTTTCATCCTTTGCAAGAAGTGTAAACATTTAACAAATATTTGGTCTGATTCTTGGATGTGTTGTATATTCACTTTATGTCTGCGTCAGATGTTCAGTACTGGAATTATGCCTGCGTCCAATTTAGGAGTAGTTATAAAATCAATGGTAGTAACTCTTTATATTAAGGTAAATACCCCACACAGTAGAAGAGAACAAAAAAATTTTTAAAAAAGAATTTTACCCATATTTAGATTAGACAGTACAGTCTTACCACTTTTTAACCCTTGATTCATAGCAACAAATGTGTTAATTTACCCCCTTTGATACCTACCATCTATGGAGAGAGGATTTGTTTGGAGAGAAAATATAAAATGCAAAATGAACTTGTTTGGGTACTATGCCAAAGAAGTTAGCCTTTGACAGGTGCTAAATAGAAAAATATATTTTATGTGTCCATGTATGAATCATGCTTTTTAGTTTTTCAGTATAACTAGGATTTCACAATGGAGGAAGCTATGTTCTCCAATGTGCATGCTCCACTACTGTTGAGTGGTTCGCTACTGCAGTGTAGCTATTTACATAAAAATGTGATCCTGCCCTTTCCCCTTTCCCATTATGTGATATAATTTCATAGACACAATCTTTCACATCTGTGGAGTGTTACCTTATAAGAAAATAAAGTGAGAATATTGTGGGATGCAACAGGTCCCAAGAAAGTACCCCATCTGATAAGCATTCTCTTAAAATCTATGCGGGACATAAAAGGATACATTTAAGCTGAAAAGATCTTTTCTAGGACTGTGAGTGCTTGGTATACGTTGCACAATATAATACATGTGCATTAACCAAAATTTTGGATTACAGCACCTATTTTTACAGGCAACTTTTGAGATTTTTTTTTTTTTATTTTGTTTTGTTTTGTTTTCCCTTTGGAGTCACTGAATTCTGTTCTTATCTTTGACACAGATGAAAAGATGGAATACAGATAGAACAAAGTTACACTGAAATGAAATATAACTCAAAAATCCTTTGAAATTCTTTCTTTAAGTATTGTTCCTTCTTCAGGTGCTCATTGTCTCTGTTTTACACATTTTGTCTTCATTAAGAATGTTGCAAAAGATTGAGAAAACAAAGGATACGTCTTAATTTTTTTTACCCATTTTTACCTGAGCAACGTTTTTCCTCTCAGCTATTCAGCTAGCAGGGAAAAGTCCTGAAGACTACTGTTGAGTTACATGACATTAATATGGCAAATGCTTCTTGCTACCACAGTATATTCCATGGACATAATAAAGACAAAGGTATCTGCCTGCATTTTGTTCCATGTTTCTCTGTGCAATCACTGATCAGGAGAAAGGAATTGTAAATGTAGTTTCGTTTTGCTTTTTACTTTTGACAAAAGAGTTGTACCATTTTTCAAATACTTTATTTTCCATGGTAACATAATCAGTGCATAATGTTCCTTAAAATTTTAATAAAGCATAAATAAATTTGTGCAAAGCATTTTTTTTCAAATAACTGCAAATATTTAAAGCTTCTAATCACTGCAATGCAGTGGTCTGTTGAAAAATTGGTTTGCAGACAGAAAAGAAAAAAAAAGAAAGAAATCAGGATCTCATTCATTTTTCATGGCTGGGAATAGGTGTCTCAAAATTTTGATTGCATTTGAGGAGAAAGGGAAGCAGTCATGCAAGGGTGGAAGTTTGGTTCAGACTAACATACAGAAATAACAGTGTCAAGTAGACATTATTAATGGACCAAGACATCATAATCATTGAAGTCTCTGCCACCTCTAAAATACACTTTATGAACCTCCTACTGCTGACACAGTGACTTTCTACATCATTCTATAGACCTACTAACTTCAGTCACCCAGTCTGGGACCAGGCTAGAATCTACCTTGAAGCTCAGAGAGAAAAGCCTGTGTCTGCCTGTACAATGACATGTAGATTTTCCTAAAGAAATGACAATGTTCAGAAACAGTGAGCAGAATATCTGGAAAAGGAAGAATTTTTAAGGATAGTCATGAAGGTATTTAAGACAAATTTTGCTGATTTGCCCTGAGGAAATTAAAATAATATTCTTTATATATATTGCCAAAATGTGGCTGAGTATTATTAAGATAATTATTAACAGAGTTTATCCTCATCATTGTGCTAGGTTTTTTTGTGGTTTCATAAATACTGAACTCTAAGTTGCTACAACTGAAGTTATGGGAGTATTTAAACAGAGTTCTTAATTCGAAGTTCATAAATAAGTTAGAGTGGGCTAGGTTATGAAACACTCTACCCAACTGACTGAACTAAGGCTTCAGCAGTCCGGGGGTATTCAATGTACCCAAAGAACCTGGAAATGACAAATGAAACATCCATGCATCTAGAGAGCAATTAGAGCACCACTAGGCATTTCAAATGACAGTAGATACCCATGGAAAAGTAACTGAATCAAGTTATGTGTTGTTTGTGGATCCTTTGATACAGTAGAAGCTCAGAAATACTAAGAGCTGCCTGTAATCTGGAGTTCAATCCCTCCATAAAAGTGAACATTCTGTCACCTTAACCGCCCAGAATCATTTGAGTTAATCTAACATATATCAGCTGGCTTCCATTTGCCTCTACAAAAAGGTGCCTCTCAAAGCGCTCCTTCTGTTCCTCTGTGGACATTTTGGCTAGTCCAGCAGATTCGACATGTCACCTGACTCTTATATTTAGGCAACCGATGTCCATCCTGGGTAGACAGTCAAGATTAAAGAGAAGAGTACAGCAGAGAGATTTTAGAGTGACTCATTTCATAATAAGGACCCTTTAAAAATGGTAAATCATCCCACTGATGCTAGACACTTGTGTTTCATCAGTGACTACAGACATCTTCCCTTTAGGAGGTCAGAGCTAGACGTGATTAGTCCAGCTACAGGCTGATTTCTGAGTACCTTTCATCCATTCCATTGATGGCTAAGCGGACAGACCTTTTTTGGAAAGATCATGACACATTTGTCTGCTTTTGCAATCATCTGTCTGCATTGAAAAATCTGGCAATTAGATGGTTGATTCTATTTTTAAGAGCCTTAGAAAATAAGAACATACTGTCCTAAAGAGAAGGAGATCTCAAAAACAAGTTTAGATGCATGGGAAAAAACATAGGGTGTAAAAACCGTAGTGAATGTAACAAATCTTTTAAAGTGCTATTTCAAGTTATTGTGATATTCATGGGAGTTGGAAGCTGAGAATAAGCTGCCTGCATGTTGAAATACCTTATTTTTCCTTGTTTATCAAATCCTTATTTCATTCTCTAGCAAGTTCTGACTTATTGATTTGCATGTTGATATAATTCACCCTAAAGTTAAAAAATGATGAAGAGAGAAATTTGAATTGTAAATATTTCTATTAAAGTAATTGTTTAAAACACGAATAAAAAGCCTCAAAAAATCCACAAAAATTTAGCATATGGGTAAATCATGCATATTGTACAAGGTAATAGCATTTCACCTCAACAGTTTGTCTAACACTGAAGAATAAGGTGAATACAGAACCCACAGTTTTTGTGAGGCCATTTGTTTGGGACTGTTCCTCTGAGATGTATGGAGAGGAACTGTGAACTACTCCTTTGTTTTTGCCTTATTGACTTACCTCTAACTGCTTACAGGCATCTTTTTTTCCATACTTCCCTGAAACATTACTCGTTAGTCTTAAAATTTTTTGTGAATATGCTGGATACTAAACCTGATTAAGCCTTGTCCATCATATTGTGTTTCTGGTAAAAGGTTTAATAATATGGCCATTGAATTTATATTTTCAATCTTTTCTCCTTCTCTGGTGCTCCCAAACACAAAAATTATCTCAATTTATGTAGATTCACAGAGAGAAAAACTCTATCCACACCATACAAATACATTACATTATATTCTTTCACATTTTATTTATTAAATGGTTAGAGGGGTAGTGGTTTTAATTTAAATAACTTCATTCATGAAAAGTCTGCTGAAAGATATATCCAAGGCCACCTCCTCTGGCCCAGGAAATCTCTGGAGCACAAGCCACTATAAGCTCCAAGAAAATGTTTACTCTGCTCATGTAGTGGATTCTCTGGGATACTGCACTAGTGGTTTCTGTACATCAGACACCAGATGGGTCTTTAATCTAATATAGTTTCGAAGACATTAACGAAATGATAGAATGATATCCTGCAGATCTTTTCTGCCAAATTTTGCAATTCTAAGGCAGGGAAGAAATTCTGAAATCCACAGCAGCACTAGGATGTTCTCTCCTAAACAGTAGGCTATTAAAATGAAAAGTCTTTAAAACAGGTTTAGATTTAACATATTGTTTTACCTGAATGCATGTCACTAGACAAAATGAGAGAATTGCAGTTCGTCATGATAACCAGTGGTTTCTGTCCATGGTTTTGTTAATGAGACTATAGAAGAACATTTCTTGTGCTTCCCTCTTAGATTTTAATTTTTTCTCCCTTCCTTCCGTTAGGAGGAAAATTTATATAAAAAGGTAAATATCCAGTAAAGAAACTATAAAGAAACAATGGCCTTTCCTCAAAAAATTGAAATAGGCTGATTGGAGGATTAGTTAATAGAAGAATATTTAAAGCTATTATTAGACAAATTGGTAAATTCTTTGCATATTTTTTTAATTAAAAACACCATATTAAAAAATCTATTAAGAATTTGGACAAAATTCATAGAACTGTGAAAACCAGAAAATGCATGGATATGCACAAACACAGACATAAAAACCAGGACTCAAATATTAATTTATGAACTGCCTATAATGCTGTCCATATGATATTACAAGAGATTTCAGTGGCTTCTTGGGCTTTTCCATGGTTCCAAACAGCTATGTCAATCCGAAGGGCCAAGCCAATATAAAACAAAAAATCTAAAATGCTTTGATATTTTAACAATATTTTAGCTTTGTCAACAACCCTCAAATAACATCTTCATCTAGCCAGGATGATCCTCTTAGGGGTCCTCCAAAGAACTGCTATAACTCTGCCCTTTGTCCTAAAGCTGGCAAAATTGAAGTTATTAATCTGATTCAGGATGTGATACTTAGCAAAATTTTAACATGACCATATTTTCTTTAATGTTCAGACAAATAGAACTAAGATACAAAGACTTTACAGATTATTTTCAGAGAGAATGTGAGAGTGAGCCATCTGTCCTTTCCTTTTCTACAGTTAGATGCCTTTCTTTGCACTCAGCTCTATTCTGCACCTAGAAGACATTAAGAAATTCTGATTCTGGAAAAAGAAAGAAAGTTTTGCTAGACCAAGACCACTTCTTATTGACACTAGAATAAAGCAACAAAAGAGACTTAAAAGATCTTCACTCCTTTCTTTTTATCACTCTTCTAAATAAATTTCTTAGAAATTGTCATTTCTAAAGCAGTGCCAGAATTTGCATTTTTTCTGCTATTCTTAATATGAGTAGTCAAATTTTGTTTAGAAGATATATCATTTAATTTCAGAAGTTTTCCTTTTTCCTATTTATATTTCTAGCAGATTTTCAATTTTCAGATTCACTTATTAGTGTAATAAGCTACTGGATTTGCAACATGAAAGACAGAGATGTACAAGTTTAGCCTATGTTCTCCTATGACACCATGAGTAAAGGACTATTACTTTTGGCCTCCAGAATGGTTCATTACCATGTTGCTCACAGCAATTTTTTTATATCTGTCTATTTCTTAAAGTACAAAATTCTTTTACTTTTTTTTTACATTTTTTTTGGAGGGAGAGTGATGCAGTTTTCTACATTGAAGCATTTATAGAGTAAATGTCTGGGTTTATCTTTTTTTTTTTTTAATTCAGGAATATGAATTCCTTTTAATTTCTGCAAATCACTGACTTGTCTTCCCATGAAAGGACTGCATGAATATTTTATAAAGCAATCTATTTTTCTTAATTTGTTATTTCAAGATGTTTATAGGTGTTCTTATTTCTTCATACAAAAAAAGAACACAAGGCAATTTTCCTCTGTATTTTATAGTGGGAGTCTCATTGCAATATATCTGGTGCCTTCAATCGTATAAAGTTGTGAAAATGTGATTGTGCTTGTCTGCCTCAGTAGAGCGTGCTGGGACTACCAAGGAAAACAACTTTCCAAAAACTATTCAACAGCCATATCTGAGAAAATGCAGACTAAATAACCCCTCACTTCAGCAGTTTGCCAAACTGAAATAAAATAATATATTCTTTTAGATATCTCCTTCTTGAAGAAGACTGACTTTTCAATGACAAATCTGGTGTTGAGTCAGCATCTGAAACATGTTTGCACTAGGGTTATTTGACAATATTCATTGGTTTTATATGGGTAATTTATTTTGTGTCTGGTACATGCAAGTCAGAACTACCAGCACACTGCTTGCTTCAACCTCTTCAACTTTCAGTGCATTTACACGTCCTTCACAGAAGGATGAATAATCAGTTCTTCATTATTCTGCATTATCAGAGCAGTCCGCAAGTGTTGGTGAATTAGGCTCAACTTTCAGTCTCTGCTCAATGGGCTAAAAACAGACAGGTCACGGATAAAATCCTGACCTGTAATTCTGTAGCCATGTAACACCATATTTCCAGTTTGACAGGTCCATAAGCTCTTTACTGAGTTTGTAAGGGCTCAGGACTACAGCTTGTCAGGCCCACTCCCTCTGAACTTGTCTTGAACAAGAATTATTTTTAATATAAAAATAATTATTACAGAAAGAAGACATATATGAAGAAAAAGTTTAATATTAATAATGATGCAGTTAAAGTTGTCATACTGCACTCCTTAGTTTCTATCCTTTTTCTTGGATCACTCTTCAGGTGGGAAGAGCCAGGAATCATAGATCCCAGAATCCCAGAATCATAGAATCATAGAATCAGCAAGGCTGGAAGAGACTTTCAAGATTATCCCGTCTAACCATCCACTGTAACATCTACACCACTGTTCCGTATCACCCAGCACCAGATCCAGATGCCTCTTGAACACCTCCAGAAGGGCACATTCTTTAAAAGTCCTGATATCACATTCTAGGTATGCCCATGTCTTGGTTAACATTTCAAGTGATAGAACACTATTTCTAGGCAACTACGTATTGCCCACAAAATCCTTTTTAGGCATTGTAGTCACCAAAATAGAGTGTGTTCCTCAACTTCATCTTCCAATGGAATGGGTTGCTGTGGATGCCCCATCCCTGGAAATGTTCAAGGCCAGGTTGGATGGGGCCCTGAGTAACCTGGTCTAGTTGAAGGTGACCCTGCCCATGGCAGGTTTGGAACTAGATGATCTTTAAGGTCCTTTCCAACCCAAACCATTCTGTGATTCACAGCAAAGTGTCGTAGGTCATCATAAACCCTGACCATAACCCTGTTACTTGCTAACCTCGTAGAGATGTCTTAGATATCTTGTAGTGTCTCAGAGGGCATTTTGATTGAGAATTATCTCTGTGGGCTAATAAGAGGGGCTTGAACACATCTGTAGACACCTACAGGAATGTTTCAACACTTTATTATAAGTTAATTATAATCAATCTAACATTGAATCCCATAATTATAGAAACATGGATAAAGCCAGAAAATCAAATTTAGAGTGGGGTTTTGCTTGGAAAAAAAAAATTAAATATCTTCAATTAAGATATGGACAGCCTCAAATCAAATGCATTTTCTGAACCAGAATGGATAACATGCCTGAAACTGTTTACTATTTCCTAGAAACAAAATATTTTAAGCACTTGCCTAACTAGCAAAAGTGTGATTTTTTCCCTTTTTTTAAGCTGAAGGAATTAGTCAAATTCAGCATAGATTTTTCAGTGAACCTAGCTTTACCTACTGATTTATAATTTGGGAGCCTTTCATCAAATTAAGTGTTAAAATAGAAGGAGAGATGGCTACGTTTCCCTGTCTTAATTAACTTTACCAGAGTTCTTTTAGTACTAGTTCTCTAGGTGCTATTTTGTGAAATACTAGGATATTTTAACACTCGCAGTGATATTTACACTGCATTAGCTGTCATCTTATATTTTAAATCAGATTCCACTTGCCACATCTTTAACCCTTACCTTTGCTACCAGCCATGTTTCATTGGGTTTGGAAGGGGAAAATAATATTTTTCTTTTTAATTTCTTCTTTCTCCCCACCCCTATAATTTTTTCCTCTTTATTTGTTTGAAAAGGAAAGGATTAATAATGCTTGGGAAACAACACCTTTTATTTCATTATGGCAGAGGGTTTGCGTAGAGAAGAAAATAAGTGCTGTACATGCAATCTGTTACATATGACACGTTGGATCAAACTCATTTACATTATGGAACATATCATATGCCAGATAGGGCCAGGACATTTATTGATAATCAACTTGATTGCTTATTACTCAGAAAATTCAACTGAGCCACAGTTTAATCTTTTAATTTTCACTTTCGCAAAATATTCGCAATACATACCTAACGAGTCACATTGCCTACAAAGGTAGCAATTTAGAGTTTTGCCACGTATTTCATTACTGTGTATTTGCCAAGTTATTTTTTGTTATTCCGCTGTTGTCACCTGTCATTCAGTGAAAACACTTGGCTGGCATTATACAGCATCATTGATCTTTACCTAATGTGAATTAGGTGACATAGCTTATGGCTTTTTCAATCATTTCTTGGATGCGAAAACTTTGCCAAGTTCCTTTAGATGTGTAGGACATCAGATTGTAGATCATGACTCTCATTTGGAAAATAAGGATATTAATTCCTACCAAGAAATAAACAGCAAAAGAAGGAAGGATTTTCCTATTATAATAAACCTGTGATTTTCCCAAGACAAACAATTAACAATACCTTAAAAGAAGAAGGAATATTCTAAAAGAAGAAGTCTTCTTGAAGGGTATATTGTGGAAACCCATTTTTCTCATTAAATATTGTAGAACTGAACATAATCTTAAGGAAGAGCATGAAATACTTATATTTAAATAAAAATTATCTCAAATTCTGCTTTTAGGCACAAAAGGAACCTTTACATGTTTTGGATCTATCAAGAATATACTCAAAACAGTACTAAGATTTGCATAACTTCATCAAGTTCTTGCAGTTTGTTTTAGGAAATTAAGTGTTTCGGAGATACAATTTTTTTTCTTTGTCTAAATATGTCAAGATGGGTTTAAAAACCTTGCATCATATATTTATTTTAATTAAATTGCTTTATCTTAGCATAAAGCTTTCACACTTGAACTTTTATATTATTATAGTAGATATGAGGTGCTTTTACAGCAATATGAAGTCAAGAGCTAAGTTAAAATAAGAGCAGGAGAATAAAAGCTCCGTTTTCAAATATTATCTAGGAAGTGTTGAAGACAATGCATTTGATGAACTTCGCCACTGTTGCTATGACTTCTAATGCTCATTTGATATCTAAAAATGCAAAATGTTTTGTAATTTTTTTTAGATGTCATTGATAAAGAAGCTTTTGATGTCAACTTATTCAATAAGTCAAGAAAAGCTGTAACAGTACCTCCAAAACCAACAATTTTAACAACCTAACTGAAAGGATTCTGAAAATGTTGTCTGAGGAGCACACTGACTCACTACACTGGTTTTTAGTTAGGGTTACAGCACTGGGGAAACCACAGATTGAGAAGAAAGCTGATGCTGGAATAATGGTTTTAAAAAGAAACAGGATAAGATGTGTCAGCCGATAAGATATCAGCCCTGGCTAATATTTAACTAATAAAGAATTAAAGCCATATAATTTATGCTACTGAATATTGGTAACTGGGTTTTTTTCTTTCTTAATAAGATTTCAAATGTAGTACATAAAATGTCATTCATTTTGGATTCTGCAGGGAATCTTACTCAGTGACAAGGAAATATGATCACTATGATCTTATCACCATGTGGCATGTTAAATGGATTAAGTAGCCAACCCATAGATCTTAGCTTGATGATATTTGACACTGACAAGAAGAGGGAAAAGGGGGAGGAGTGGGATTTCACATGGGTTGGTACTGGTGTGACTGTCTCAGAAGCTTCTGTTCATTCCCTAATCAAAAAAAGGGGATACGATGTTGAGTAGGTCTACAGATGTGAAGAATCAAAGTGGTACCACACATTAAGAGATCCCTAGCACTATGACTTAATCAAAGAAGAAAACTACAGAGAAAACTGACCGAAACCTTTTTTTAATTTTTTTGTAGAAGAATACTCTAATTCAGACAGTAAATGATTCTCCAAAGTCCTATTCTGAAGGTTATAATATCATATTGATAAATAATTAGACATATAATGGATATTGGACATTTGGACATAAAAACACTAATTTCAAAAAGACAAAGGGTGTAAAGTCTACAGTGATAGCTACAGGAGGTAGCTTTCACACAGCACAATTTCACATTAACCGCACATTCAGATACAAAACAAAAAATGCAGGGAAGAAAAAGGAGAATAAATTTCTAACAAGACCACGAAAAAAAAAAGGAAAAGAAGAGGGAATATGTACAGAGATGTTATAACAGTTAGTGTGAGAGATGGAAAAAATTATTACTGGCTCAAAACAACTGAAGTGTGTGTGTGTGTAGGGGTGGACCCGGACAAGTTCTGCAAAGAGTGTGACGGTGCACTACTCCACACCCTGCTCTTGGACACTAGCCCAGCCCAGAATGGCTAGCAGCTACTGGCACTCCAGAAGGTCCAGCTGGGGGGCCCCAGGAGAAAAGAACAGATAAAAGCAGTTGCGCAAAGACACACGTGTACAATCCATTGTTTTTATTTTATAGTAGCTAAGATTGTGCTGGACTTCAAGTGGTGATTATTAATCTTCCTCAGCCCCCTTTCTCTTTTTCTCCCTCTCTCTCTCTCATTCTTTCTTCTCCTAATTTCCTCTACTCAAAATCTGGGTAACTTAAAGTTGGATGGGTTAGTTTGCTAACTCAGTGTCTTGTGAAATGCTTTATTTCAATTGAATGTTGCTTCAAAATTTGCCAACTACCATTATTTTCTAAAGTTTGCCAGTAAAAGTTTGTTGTTTAAACTCCTGGGAATGTTGTCATGTTTCTCCTGTGCACCAGCCTCAGGGTATTAAAAAAACTAAGCCCCTATAAGAAACTTGTCAAGTCCACGACTTTACAGATGACAGACAGAATTTGTGGACCAGATTATCAAACAATATTCCAACTTCTTTATTGAAGAGGAGTGGCTATGAGCCTAAGAAGACATTGAAACCAGCTTTGTGTGTTTTTTGAGGTGTTCATGAGGTGTAGAACACTCACGGGAGATGTTGCAGCTGCATGTCTGAATGTAGCCCTGTGTAATTGTGAATTCTTTATTCTTTATTATAGTATTTATCAGAGACATAAGTTGTGACAAATCTACCTTGGTTTATGCCTACATTTTACTAATATTTCCCTTCTAAATGACCTTATGTAACAGCCTTCTGCCCACATGTATCCTACAGATATCACACAAACTTTACTAGCATTCATTGAGTCTCATTTACACATCAGAGTGCCAGGTTAGTTACACGTCTTACAATAGTGCACAGAAGGATGTTGCCATTATGAACTAAGGACTGCATTTAAGAAAATGCAAAAAACTCTGTGACAAGTATAACCAAGTAAAACTGCTTAAAATGCATCTGCTTGAAAGAAATGGTCAGTAATGAAGACCTAGATAATTTTAGAAGACATTTTTCAAGATGTGCTATTATTACAGAGAGAACTGTATTCTCTCCCAAAATATTTATTCAAGGAAATATTCAAGGAAAGCTATGTGCTTTACATTCACTCTTTAACTATGTTTAAGTTCTTTCCTTTTCATCTTCACTATAATTCCCAGAATGATTAATTGCTAAGGTGCGAAGTGCATACTTTAAATATATGATTGCTAAAATATCCAGAGAAAGATCTGGTTTTCCTTCAATGAAGCAGCTGTGTGCTGGGATTCGTTCTCCAAATCATGAGGTAGTTTGAAGTCTAATATCATTGAGGAGTGTATTTCATATGCTACATGTATTTTGTTCAGCTACGACCATTTGGCAAAGGAAAAAGCAATAAAAATTCTTTATTGAAATTGTACTTCATGTTTGCCTGTAAATTCTAGCTACTCAGATAGTGAACACAGCTTTATGTAAAGAAATAATCAAATGTCTTCTCTGATGTTTTTATATTAACCAGAAAATAAAGTTAAAATTATGCAATGAAACCAGTAACTCCAGAGACAATATGCAATAAAACCAGGCATAGACATTCACCATATTTCAAGTACATGTAAAACCAAAGGGAACATGATAAAGTCCTGAGCAGCTGAAACCATATACCCTTAGCCACATCATGAAAAAATTACAAGGGTTTCCAAAAGAACTCAAGCCCTCTCCTTAGGCAAGCAGACATCTGAAACTGAAACCTTTTTTTGTAGGGCAGTCTTTACTCACCAACAGAGCTAGTTTCTTCCGTGTAGTACAGTTCCAGAATGTGCATTTAATTTTTTTCTTTCCTCTGAGGTTTGGGGAAAAGTTTAGAAATATACATATCACTGACAAAGTGAGATAAAAGTTTCCTCAAATGTAACCATTTTCTCATCTGAAATAATGATGTTTCAATGAAGTAATATTCATCTAAAACAGGTGAAGACCTGACTCAGAACACTGGAGGAGGCACAAGGGGGGGCAGAGGGATGTAAAAAGAGATTTCCAATGCTGCAGGTTCTCTTGAGTAGCCTCCATCTACGGCTGCAGAGGCTGTAACTGAGTTACACCATGTTAAATAAGCCATCACCATGCAAAAGTTTCGAATGTCTTCAGGAATATGAAAATCAGACCGTGTGCCAGATAACAGGTGGAGATATATATATGTATACATATATAACCTTAGAACTGTGACAGGCTTTGTATTCCAGGACATCCTGACCTGGTTCTGAACATAATTTGATAAACTGTCTGGGACTGTGTCATCTGTAAGCTTTTCATTAAGTTATTCTAAGACAGATGCTGGGAAAGAAAGAGATGTCATACAAGGTTATAACATGTCACAAACATTGCAGAACTACTGTCTGTACATATACATACTGTTAAGATCTAAAATGTGAAACCAGAAGAACATAATTAGTACTAAAATGCTGGATATACTATTCTGTGGAATTTTAAAAAGGTCTTCTAGCTTTCATTGCCTTTTATAATTGCATAGTACTTTCTTATTTTATCGTGCTTTTCGCAACTATTGATGGCGATATATATCAAATATGTTGAATATGACCAAACTATAAAAATTGGGGGTTATATTTTTAATGAGGTTTGAAATTACAATCCGAACAGCAAAAGTCTTGAAAATACATGTTGCTATATCACAAACAAACAAACAAACAAAATTTACCCCTAATTAAGACCCCTAACTCTTTTATTACTTTCTTTATCAAATTAAAGAGAAGTAATCCATGTACACCAAGATGGTCTGGAGAAGATATATTTTCACTAGCTGTAATCTCTGTAATTTAACAGGTCTGGTCCATAACACAAAAACAGCATTCTCCTGCATGCTGGCTTTTTAATGGACTGATGTGTCAGGAATGTGGAGCAATAGAAGAGATGTTTTGCTCCATTCTGACCTTTTGTAGTAGCAGTGATGCGATTAAACCAAATGAAAGCATGCTGTCCTAATAGTGCAGCTTCAGAGTGGAAATTCTTACCAAATAGTATATAATTATCTGCTAAATGTATTTCTGTACTAAAATGCGCTAAAACCTTACAATTCATGGTTTCTCAGAATAGGAAAGCTTAAGCTGCTAGGGAGAACAATGATTCTTCAAATAATATCCTTGGAAGTGTGGTACAGGGCACCTAACTAGAATTATTCATTTGCTCTCTGGCAGTACCTAAATCCCTCAACCATACCAAGGTCCCACAGCACCTCTCCATAATAGCTTACAATTTATTCATCTAGAACCTGCAGACACACAAAAAAAGAATCACTAAGAAGCTAAAAAACATCAGGTTTGTATGTTACATAAATGTCCCAAGTTCATGTTTTTTCTTCAAGATGTGTCAAAATGACAGATAAATACCACCTGCAGAAGACCTCAAATCACTTTTTTTTCTAACAAGAGAGTTCTAACCCCTGTGCAGGAAGGCAGTGGAAGGGGCTTTGTTCTGAACTGTTCTTTTCTTCTGAACAGATTTCTCTGAATCTGTTACACATCAACAAAAGCAATTAAGTATTTATTGACACCAAGATAAACAGTAAGATGAACAAGGACACTAGTTTAGATGGCTAAACATCTAATATAGGTTTTTACCTCAGTACCTGCAGAGAACCAAAGGATAATTATCTGGTTTACACTCACTTTTGGTTAAACTATCAATATAGGCACTAGCTGAAGATGACTCACGTTGCCTTAAATGTCTCTCTAAAAATGGATTATCACAACCTCCTGAAGGTCTGTTTCTTTCCATTAATATGGAGTTTTTTTAACTACAATACAGACATCAGTTTCAGATATCTGACTTAATTGGAATGAAATCTACCTAAAGACACGTATTTCTGGTGCAAACTGTCTTTATTCACAGCCAACCAAAAAATGTCATTCTGAGGATTCCTTATTCATGGCTATGTCTTCCACAGGGGGATACTCCACCTCATAGCAGGAAAAGGGGTTTGAGCCACTCCTCAGTGTTTGAGCCAGCACAGGCAGGACACAGGAACAACCACAAAACCACAAATGAAATGCAAGGAGTAAATTTATTTTTGTTACCTTGACAACCATTGGATGCCAAGCATCTGTGCAGAAGCACACAAATACAATGCAGGCACTGCAGAACTCAGTCCATGCTAGAGGATCACCAGACCTGCTGTCTTCATCTGTACTTCAGGAATTCACCCAGGAGTGGTTTAATCTGTACTTTAATCTTTCACCTAGAAGGGCAGGAATCTTCAGCATGTTCAGCAAGGTTCCTCTAAGTTTATCACAGACCTATGTTATTTAAACACATATGTTCCTGTCAAACACATGAAACTAAACAGTGATTAATGTGATACTTGTGCAAGATTTAAATGCCTTGATTTACCTTTCTTTTCCTCATTTTCATAAAAAAAAATCATAAATCCATATTTAAATCAAACTCTGATGAGGAATAAGGTCTTCCACCAACTTTCTGTTCATTGTGCTGAATGCTTGATTGCTTGCGTATGGCATGATGGAAGACTACTGCTCTAAGTCTGGAGATGTGGGCTTCCTTTCCTTCTTTGCATTCTGATTCTCCTTTAGCTTTTATAGACACAATGCAAAAGGGCAGTACCACATGCAATCCTGATAATATCTCAATTTTGGACATTGTGATATGAGTGCATGATCTGCAACTCATGATTATGTTGCTCTTAATACATAATAGGCCATAATACATACGTAATTGGGTTTAAAGACAAAACTGTGTCAGCCGTGTTGGATTTTTTTTTTTCTTAAGACATTTACCTGAAGTTCAGTAAGTTAAATGATAGTTTCCACGCCATGGGAAATTATTTCATGCCTTCATATCTATGCTAAATGAAAATATTACAATGAAAATTCAGGCTCAACAATGAAGGAATTTTACAAACATAACGCCCAGCAATCTAAAAAGTAAAGAAATTACCTTCCATAGTCCAAAATCTACTAAATTTTTTAGCTCTCTTTAACACCTGGGGACACCATTCAGATACTTAATTTCGAATATGTTTGATAAAGCCTATGTTATAACAGCATTGCATAATTGTTCTTTTGCATTAAAAAAAGAAAAAAGGTTTATAGCCTCAGGTTGTTTGAATATTTTAGAGGCAGGAGAGTGACTTTAACTTTTCCTTGTGATATTCCCTATTGCTTCTTTCACAGTGACTTCTATAACAAAATTCAAAGTCAAGCACAAACATAAATATGAAAATCACATTCAAGTCTCTCTTTGATTTTAAGCCTGTAATCAAGCTGTTGAACATAAATAAGGTAAAACAGAACTCAATTCTTCTGCTTCTTCCTGTCATTTAAGGAATCTCTTTTTAAAGATATCCAAGGCACAAGGATGACTAAGATCATTGGTTTTTTAGGATCAATTTATCTATTAAAGGTTCTAAAACATAGCCTGATCCTTTACAGCACAAAGTTGCAATCAATGCCATGGCATTTAATAAATGTTATAATAAATTGCATTAATATATTAAAATCAATAAATATATTCATGGGCAATATCTTATAGATGCTCAGATAGATCCACCATAGTGGAAAGACCAATAACATGATTGAAATTTTCCTAATTTCAAAAACAGTGTTGGTAAATCATGTACATCCCCTACAGTCAGTGAAGATTAAGGATATGCACTTGGGAGAAAAATTAATATAATATGTTATAGATACCTTTATAAGGTGAGGGACATTTTCTAGGGAAACAAGACAAAATAAACCTAGCTTTTCTTGCTTCCCTAAAAAGAAGTCCAAGATGAGATATAAAGCAGGAGGACAGAGGAAGTGGTATTTTATAATGGAGAGAGAAATCCAGTCATGTTTTTAGAGCCTTAGTATAGCACTTTACAAGTCTTGTTTGTCTCAGTTCAACTATACTCAAAGGTTTTTGTTGGGGTAATGTAGAAAGGATTTGGAAGATTGGCACAAATGAAGTGTCACAGCAGGTTTTGGACAAAGTATATTCACAAAGACAGGTGAGCAACTTGATGACTGCTGAACAACAACAAAATTTATACAGTGAATGGGAGACAGACTCTTACCCACCATGAGTGTATAAAGTTCTTTATCTATCTTAATCACTATCTAGTCTAAACTAACTAATGTTGATATGGGTATAGTGAATAGGTAAGATGGAGTGTAGAAAGTGTGATTTGCCAAGTCACTTGGAAAAGCAATGCCATCTCTGAAGACAATATTTTTCCTTGTTAATGCCCGTGCAGCAGTATTACCCCAAAAGACTATGAGTATGTACAGGTGGGGCATATCTACCTTCCATAATGGAGTGTAGCAATAGGCACACTTTTTTTGACTGAACACTACACACTTAGTAACTGCTGTGAACACCTGACAGTAACTGCATAGAGAGCTTTGTCTATCCTTTTGAACAAAACAGTGGAAGATGCTATCAGACTAGCTTAGACAAAAATTACTTTTTCTAAGTTCAATTGAAATTGGAGTTGTACACTTCTTTTACTTTAGGTGGCCTAAATGCTACTATTGTAAACACCTGCTATAAATCTCAGCTACAATAGCCTATTTGACCTTACTTTGAACAAGAGCATAATACTGTCCATGAAATTGCAACATGAGATAAATTCCCACACAAAGCAGTTCATCTATCAGTACCCATTCAATTTGAAAATGACACTGATGATGGGTCCTCAAGATGTTTGCCAAGTCCTCAAAGTCAATATTCTCACAAACATAGCAAATCATGACACATAATTTATGTAGGAAATGAGCCGAGTTATGATTTCGTTAATTTAAGACCATCAGCGGAGTAAGTTTACCCACAGAAATCATCCTAAATATAATTAATGCATATAGCCATAAATAGTATTAATGTGAAGCTGTTCTCCAGCTGTTAAGTGGTTGTTATGGTGATAATATATTAAACTAAAAATTAATATGAAAGTTACTCAATATTAATTCTAAATCTGCGAAACTATCAAGAGAGTTAGGAAATTAAGATTTTAAAAAAATATATTAAAAGCACCTGCATGTGTTTCATGTGCAAAATTAATTGTCATATTAAATTAGCAGAATGATATTAACATTAAGGGATCATTAGTATCATTCATAATTATTTATTATCTTTAAGCTGAATCATGTAATTTCCTTGACATACTGTATTTATTATTAAAAAGGTTAGTTTTTCAAAACCTCAATTATGGGTACAGAACATATGGAATATATAATACACACAAAGATAAATATTCTCATGTATTTTTATTTTTCTGTAAAGAGTGGAATATTTTATCAAGAGACTTAATCCAACTGGGTTCAAAACTGGGAGAAAGAAAGTTATAGCGATGGAAAATGAAGAAAAAGGAAAAGCAATGGCATCAAGGTAATCAGTCATTGTTTTCATTAATAGTCTAGATGCTACAACACGCATCTTTTTTATATTCTTTGAACTGTGGTGCGGCAAATGACCCCAAAATGCTGTTAGGTGTATAGCTTAGTTTCAAGAGCTAAATCTTTGATTTTGTTCACTGATTTAAATAATTTCATTGTTCATATGAAGATGTGTGCTTCTTTCTGAGACCCTATATAAACTGTGCAACCAATCTGAGGTGTACTTTTATTATTATTAGCTTACACACACATAAAAATATAATTCAACAATTATGCTAGTACAGATTTCTGCCAGTATAATCTGAGCTTAACGTCTACTCAAGTGTTCTGTGACAGATGGATTGGCTGCATGGTCCCAGTTCTATCCTGACATATCCCTAAGTGGCAATTAGTCCACCTCTTACATAGCCTCAGCTGCTCTGCACTGACTGTGATAAAAAGTAATAAAAGCTCTACTGGCTTCAGTAGATCCACACCAGCTGAAACTATGATGCTGGGTTCCCAGGGAATTAATATAATAAGAGCTACTGACATTTCAGGATTATCCTAACTTTTTTTTAGGGAAAAAATAGTGTGAAATCAGAAAAAAAGAAGTAGACACTCAAATGACATGACCAGTTTCCTCAGTTTATACATGTGGAAATAGGTTCAATGTGTTCAGGAGACTGAGGTGAAGTCTTTTGTCCTCCTTTCAGCTGACTCTCGTTTACACAAACATCTTTAGACATTTCATGTCTAAGTCCTGTCACAGTCCTGAAGACATCTCTGAGTGTGTCAGAAGAGGAATTCCAGAAAGCAGTATCAAAGCCTAGCCTAGGAGTCACATATTTTTGAGAAAACATCAAAATCTTAACAAGAATCTTTCCTAATCTTTTGTCTTTAGCCTTTTACCTTAAATATACTCTTTTCACATGTTTCTCCAACAGAGTTAAACACTGTTCTGTGATTATTAGGCACTAATGCTGTTTAGTGGTTACAGAAGTTCAAAAAGATTAAGGAAGTTTCTAAAACCAATGGATGGACTGCAATCTTTCACAAAATATGCAAGTTTGTTCACAGAATTCAATTTTCCATTGAAGATTGTTTGAAAAACATGCTTCTTCTTGTAAGCACCTAGTTATGAAAAATGGACCCCAGAACAGCATCTAATATTCAGTTTTTTAAGTAAAAAAAATGAAAGAAAACAATATACATCAGTTATTTGGCATAGCTCTTCAGCCCTTTCTTCATAAAGTCAAAAATACTGCAAATTTAAGGGCAGTGGTTGCTGCAATTAAGTGATTTTGATGAGAAAGCATTCACCAAATAGGTTATGCTATGCCTGGATCACTTTTGATGATCTTGCTAAATCTGAAAAATAATAATTCAGTATTTGAAGAGAGGGAAATATTTGGTGTTGCATCACTTAAAATAAACCGACACTTAAAAAAGAATGATAAACTAGTGAGCTGCAGTCAGCTCTTGATAGTAGTGGAAAAATAGTAGTAGCTCATCATACTGATGTTTAGCTCCTCAGCCCCCTCTTGCTCCATGTCCTTACTCTCTCTTCCCCCATCAAACACTGGAAAATAAGATATTTATCTACCTACCTTCTCTTTCACAGATGTTCTGCAGCGTACCCACTGTCTGTCATCTCCCCACTTTAAAGGTGGACGCTCTTTTTGCTGCCCATGTAGCCTCACCTATTGTATGCATCTGGGTAAGGGAAGGCAGCTACTGCTCAATGATCTCTGTCCTGAAATGGCTAGTGTGTCCCTGGAACCCAGGGCTGTGGCTCTGAGACAACCGACTGACTTCCTATTAGAAATCTGCTCCCTCCTTACTTGTAGTTTCCTCTTTTGGCAGGACAAAGGTACCACCATTATTTTGGAATAGTAAGAAAAACCCATTCAACAAAACCAATATATATGGCTCACCACATACAAAGTCCTTTTCCAGCTAATCTCAAGGGCAAGGACAATGTTGTTTTCTTTTTTTCCTTGCCTTTTTATCTTTAACTGAAATATGTATCCTTAAATTCATTATTTTTCAAGTTATGCTGCACACCACGAGTTAAAAATAGCAAAATTTTAGCTCAAGTAAGAACTAAAACCCATAAAAATGAATCTTGGATGCTTTTTCTTCAGATGCCTGTAGTTTTTCAGATGAAAGTGTACGTTCAACACATACATTTTGAATAGTCTTGCAATATTTGGATAAATGATTTAAAAAACTTTCCGTTTTTTCCCCTTTACTTGTACAATTCCCTTCCTTTATTGTGATTGAGTCTTCTCTGAAGTACCTCTAGGCACTAAAGTCAGCCAAGTCCAGTTGGTGAATTGGAATGGAGCCATTGAATGGAGTCAATTGCCTGCACACAAATATCATGTAAATTACTTAGTAAAACTGTTTTACATGTTTCCTGCTTAAAACTACATTTACTTCTTTATCCTTGACCTTTCTTCTATTACTTTGAATATAATTTCTGATGATTGACAACAGGTTTTTAAGCTACTGATTTTGTTCCAGTCAGCTTGGCCATTTTTGTGCTTTTATTTTCTCATCAACTTGGACTCTGAACAAATAGTATTTTGTGAGACCTCCCACCTCATCAAGCCTCCTCATTTCTCAGGGAGAAGTCACCTAACATAATCAAACTCCCAAATATTTAAGCCAAAAGGAATGGTTTCTTTTGCATGATAATAACAATAGCAATAATTGCTTATTCTAGGATGTCACTGGTGAGATGTCTGAATGACATATTCTTATTTTTATGTGAACTATATCAATTGACTTTCTGCCCCATTTAATTCTTATTCTAGCATTGTCTTGTAGACTAGTTGGTATTCCCCTCATTTTATCTCCATATACTTATTGACAACTGCCGTGTTTCCCCATCAAATATTGGTGAACTAAAATTCCAGTTTTCTATCTTTTCAACATATGATATACTATTAATTCCTTCAATACTTTAGTGGTCTACTTTATAGATAAAGTATATGTAATGTTTGAATGACATTTTTCTGGAAACATGCACAGTATTGTGGTCTGAGTCTTATCACTGACTTTTAATGGATTTTCTATCCCTATCCCTATTTTTTTTTTTTTAATATATTGACAAGGGCATCATAAAAAGCACTTATAGACTTAAGTTTTAGTGATATCTTTGCTTGCTTTGTATGATTATTTGGTGACTTCATTTATAGGGTGGTGCTTATTATTTTTCTTTTGTTTCTGTCTATCTGATGAGATAATGAATTTCATATCTGCAGTCCTGACTACTGTTCTAGGCTTCTGTTACCATTCCACTATGCCTTTATAAAATATATATATTGCATTCTTCCTTTCACTTTTCTGAGCTTCTTATGTTAACACAAAATGAAGATTTCTTGCCAACTACCTCCTCTGTCTTATTATTATTCCCAAGGATCTTAGCAATGGTGATATTGTCTTTCTTCCCAGTGACCATTTCATAAAATGATAAAATAATTTCTGTTGGAAAAGACCTTCAAGGTCACTGAGTCCAAATATTAACTGAACACTGCCAAGTCCACCACTAAACCATGTCCCTAAGTGCCCCATATAGAAACACAGAACCATTTACGTTGGGAAAGACATCTAAGATCATAATTTCCAACTGTTAACCCAAGCACTTCCAAGTTCACCATTAAACGATGTCCCCAAGTGCTACATCTACATGTCATTTAAATACCTCCAGGGATGGTAACTCCAAAACATTCCTGGACAGCCCATTCCAGTGCCTGACTATCCTTACAGAGAAGACATTTTTTCTTCTATCTGACCTAAACCTCCCCTGGCACAACTTGAGGCCATTTCTGCTTGTCCTTTTCCTTGCTACTTTGGAGAAGGGGCCAACATACACTTCACTACAAACTCTTCTCAGGCAGTTGTAGAGAGTGATAAGGTCTCCCCCGGGTCTCCTTTTCTCCAGATTAAACAATCCCAGCTCTCTCAGCTACTTCTCATCAGACTTATGCTCTAGACCCTTCACCAGCTTTGTTGCCCTTCTCTGGACATGCTCCACCACCTCAAAGTCCTTCTTGTAGTGAGGGGTCCAGAACAGGCCGCAGGACTTGAGGTGTGGTCTCACCAGTGCTGAGTACAGGGAGAAAATCTCTGCCATAATCCTCCTGGCCACACTCTTTCTGATGCAAGCCATGATGCCATTGGTCTTCTTGGTCACCTGAACCCATTGTTGACCAAAACCCTCAGGTACTTTTCCGCCTTTTTCATTTTCTGTTACTGACATTGTCTATCTGCTACTGTTCCCTTATTCCCTTATGCAACAATTTTTCTGTCATCATGAAACAATTCCACCCTCCAACATTCCACCCTCAGCAGCAGGCTTGGGGTGGGCAAGATCTTAGAAAGGGACATAGTCAGGACAGCTGACCTAAACTGACCAAAGGGAAATTCCCCACTCTATGATGTGTGTTCAGCAAAAGAAGCTCAGAGAAAAAGAAAATAAGTGGGGAGGGGAATTAATTATTACTCTGTATTCCAGAGCAGCCACTATATGTACTATAGTCCTGGGAAACAGAGAATGAAACTTCTGTTTTCTTTGTCTTATTTGCACAGTCTTTTGTTTTGCTTTATTGAAGTGCCTTTGTCATGAGGCTTTTTTCCATCTTATTTTCTCTCCCCACCATACTACCGAGGAGGGAAGCTATCTAATGGTTTGGTGGGCACCTGGCATCCAGGTCAACCCACCACAGTTGTGTAGGTGTCCATTTGCTTCTCAGGACTTGATCCCAAGTAAGACATTTGATTGATTTTCTTGTATCTCTGGTTCTATCTTCTAAGAAACTGGGTCAAGTGCTTTTGCATGGCCCATTAATGGAATGGGCCTGTTAACTGTTACGTTATCATTCTTCTTGCTTCTCAGACTCCGGTACCTGAATATCTTGCTTTCATCTTTCTCTTATCTCAAGAGCTGGCTGCTCTATTCTTATGAATAATCTCCCTTCATCTTTTTCTTCTTCCTCATCTTTTCCTTTGAACTAGGGTGAATGAAAATAACCTTACAAAGTCACTATGTAAGAAACTCTTAAATCAATGAGAATTCTGCAGAAAGAGAGAATTACTTAATCATTTAAGTGTTATTTGGCTGATGTTAAAAAGTCAGCAGGAGTAGCTCATAACAGTAACTTTAATCATTTGTTTAATAATCCTTCAAAACAGTGTCTCATATAAAACCTGTTTGCACAAATCCCCTTGGTCTTTGGACACAGCAGATATCTGAATATAACTGAACTTGCATTTAAAATTTAACAAATGTGATAGATGTCTCTTGGGGAGGAGCAGCTGGACCTCTGGATGTAAATGCTGTTAGAACTTACTGCCCGAACTAAATGACCTAGCTTTCCTAGCTCAAAGGCTAGATTAGATTAAAAAAAATTATTTGTAGTCCAGTCACTATGGAGGGAAAGAAAACCACACTAATTCGTGGCTTATGTGCATATTCACATAAAGTTTTCCTTCATTATTTATTCTTGGTTATTGCTTAGTCTGAGTATGACTTCAGAAATCTGTTTAGTTTTCACTACAGAAAGTTTATTCATTTTGACTTGCTTCCTAAGGTGTTTGGAGGAGTCTGCTCTTAACTTTCTACTTTAGACACAGCTCTTAACCAAATCCACGGATCCAAAAATTAGTTTTATGGAGAAACACACTGATGAGAGGAGTTAGAGATGGGAGGAATCTATTAAGGCATCCTCCAGACATTGTATTCATGCATACACTCACTTGAGGAAAATGCCTGGAGCAGAAAATTGCACAATATAGATTTATAAAGTTCCTGTGTGTAGCAGTAAATAGGCAGGATTTAAATTTAAAACTGATAAAAGGATATACTTTGTTGCACATGCATAATTAACCTAGAGAGCTCATTGCCACAAAAATATCACTGAGGCCTAAAAGATTAGCAGAATTTTAAAAAGGATTAAACATTTATATGGATAATGAGAACACTTACATTTGCATGGAATTAGAATTGTTTCTTTAAAACAAAAAGTTACAGACTATCTTATTTCAGGACATAAAACAAAAGGTAGTCATCAAGAATATGAAGAAATTTCCCCTCTCAGTAAAATTATTGCATAATTGTTCATTTCATCTTCTTTATGAGCATATACTTCTAGTCCCTGGCAGCAACAAGATGCTGGACTACACACAAATACTGCTTGATCCAAAATAGCAATTACCAGGCTCCTATTGACTTATGTTAATGACCTCATGACCTCACAGGTACCATGGTGGAAAAAGGAATGTTTTATCATTCAAATTTTTTCATGAAGAGATAAAGGTGGCATGCAGACATAGAAATGTTTTATAACAAACTCCTGTTTCTTCTGCAGGAGGGAATGCTTCTAGATAGATGCAGGGAGTATTTAATGAGTGAGTGACATAGAAATAGAATTATTGGCATGAACAAGTTAATGACCAATTAAGTACAAAAACAAAACTAAATTACTTGCATTGGTACCTAATTTAAAACTGTGATTGTAATCCAGGTAATGGAGCTCTGCTGGAAGTGTTCTTAGCACTCCCCTAACAAAAAAGTCATTACTGACTGGCCTGCTGCTTCATATAATTGCTGTGATAAGCCACCACAAATATAATTGGCTTTAGCTAAAAAAAATGCTTCATCATAAAGCAAGAACTATAGTTATACTTTGACTTATGTATTTATATCAACTTAAGGAAGATCATTAACACAGTCAGTATCCAGACATTTTTACTAAGCCAGAAAATGTATGTAAAGAAATTATTTTAAACAGTCTTTAAGAAATAATACAATTTTCCTTTAACTGTGTTCCTTTTGAACACTGAAATGGCTTCAATGAGCACATTTAGTCTGTTAAAGCCAAAAGGACTTCAGATCAATTTCTGTACTCTTCTGGCAAGTTTTGCTATTATAATAAATACAGTCTGAGAAGCTTTCTAGTCCTAAACAGACTCTGATTAGTTGTGTATGTTTCCTGTGCTTTCATAGATGTCCAGTATCATGTTCTATTCTCTTGCTTGTCTAGATCAAACAAATAAGGATTTGAGGTAGTGATAGATAAATACCTCAAAAATATGGAGTGTGAATATTCAAGGGAAAACCATAAAACCAGAATTTTATTCNAGAAATTTATCAGTGGAATTTTCCCAGAAACACTCATTTTTAAATGAATATTAAGCATAGTCATGACAAGCTAATTTTAAAAATCATGTACACTGAAAACTTAATTATAAAAAAACTGCAGTCAGCCAATGAAGATCAAATCACACAACATGTGATTTGCGTGTCCAATCAAACCTAATCAAAGGGATTTAAAAATATCAATGTAGGCTTCTACAATTAGCAATTTAACTAGACATTTTTGTGTGTCCCTGTTCCTCTGTGGTCACTTACAAACACACATACTACACGCGCTCCTTGCTGTTCCAACAGCAAATTGTATAGATTAGTTTGAATATTTGGATGTCAGAACGTAAAATTTCAAATAAACACATAAATAAATGCATACAAAAATAACTAAACAAAACCATAAACCACGGGGTGGGGGGGGAGAGGGCAGAAATCTTGCAAAAATCCAATTTTCAGTAAATGGCACTTGTTTTATTTGCCTTCATTTATCTGGCCCTGGTTGTACTGTTCATAGGAAAAAAATCTATCGCAGAAACTGAAGTAAAATTCATAAATTAAAATCTAGAAAATAAATATATAATGCGTTGTTTTATTTCAGTTTGTTGATGCCTTTATTGTAAATATTCATGCTTTTTTACTGCTATTTTATTAATTTTAAATATATTGCTCTAAGAAAAAAACCTAAAAATCACTTTTTCCTAAGCATTCTGTAAAAAATCTCTGATATTATTTCAAAGCAGAAATTCCAAAACCTTAGATGTGTTTTTGTAGGTAATAGTTGTCAATGTCATCTAAGGCTTTCGATAAAACTTTATAGATTTTTTTACTGGGAATTAATAAAATTCTTCATAGTATCCTGAAAGCTACACCTTCCCTAAAAATTCAGTCTACTCTTGCAAACCCTTTGGAGCACGTTGACCTTTGAGTATGCAAGAAGTTCCACTGACGTTAGTGGATTTTGGATCAAACCATAAAAAGAGCAGCCATCCCAAGTAGCACCTCTCATCACCACTGTACTGCATCTGTTAATTTCCTATATCATTAGCACAAGGAGCCAATCATTCATAAAGGTTACAATGTCATTGTGAAGAAATTCAGGAGTAACTGATGCTGCCTTATAAATGGTGTGTCTTCAGAAACATATCATCCACCAAGTTAAAAAGTGCTCTGATCTATTGTTTCATCCCATGTATAATATGACGGTACTAGATGTTATCTTCTTTTTTATATAGAGAAACAACACATGATAGTGAATGACTGATCAATTTAACACATAAATATTGTAAATATTGATATTTAAAATATAAAAAATACTGAAGTTGGTCTCCTCTATTAATCAGTAGAAACACAGTGGAGGAAAAGATGTCCTAATCCCAGAGGTGTCCTCTTGTCTTCATGGTCTGTTGTTCCTGACAGGAGCCTACCCTAGCATGAGCTTTCCGTAGGTTGCAGCTTCTTTTAGCACATATCCACCTGCTCTTTCCTGGGGTTCCTTTTGGCCTGAATGTGGATGTCTGCTCCACTGTGGGCCTCCATGGGCTGCAGGGGAACAGCTGCCTCACAGTGGTCTTCTGCATGGGCTGTAGGGGAGTGTCTGCTAGAAGAGCAATGCCTGATTGCACCCTACATGAGAAGAGCAAAAATCTGGTTGGACTTGGTGATATTAAAGGTCTCTTCCAACCCTGACACTTCTATGATTCTATTATCTGTGGTCCCAGATAGCAGAACCATCATGTTTAAGAAGTAGATACTGCAGTTTTCTAAAGTAACATTCAACAGATATCGTGTGAGCCAATAATCCCACTGTATTTCTCTGTCAATTTTAAACCACAATCGCTGAATTCATTTGTTCCTTAACAACTCACCAGACTCTGTGTAGCCTAGTTAGAAATAAAATTGTCACTCAAAAGGTAGTGACACTGCTGGAGTTTTGATCACTGCTGTATGTTACCTATAAACAACATCAGAAAAACAAAATCACCAAAAATCAGAATCATCAAAAAAAGCCTAACTTTTATTTGGTTGCTCAAGTTTCAAAATAGGCTGAACTATAGTGTCCTTTCTGTGTAGTAGTCCAAATATTCAAACCCATAAATAAATTTGCATTTTCAGTTTCATGCTTCATTTAGGTACAAAATATCTTCACTCACAGAAATCCATGATCTCTAGAAATTGTTTCATGGACACCAATTCTTCCTCCTAATGTTATTTGCTGACCACAAAAAGCTACTAATGCCCTTATGAAATGTGTTATGAAAAAAGAGAGGAAAGAATTCTGCCTATACAAAGCCTGTATAATGCAAGTACTCTTGTCACTTAGTGTTGTTGTCTAGGTCCATAGAAATTCGGGAACTCATTGACCTCAATTTTTTGTTACAGTGTTTCTCAGTCCCCAGAGTGTTGTTTATTCTCTCCTTCATTAGAATCTAAAATAATTTAAAACTGTTCCTGACCTAGCTTTTGAGGGTTTTATTGGGACAATGATGCATGAGAGAATTCCAGCAGAATGGAATGAGGAACAAGGATTGTAGGGTAATAATAGGTCACTGGGAGGTGGACACACAAGGAATTACATGTCCCTCTAACAGATGCATCGCCTTAACACAATGAACAATGAAGAAGACTCAATAATAATGAGAGAGTCTTGTTTTATATTGCTATGCTATTTTTGATAGCTTTCAAAAGATGATTTTGTTTTTGCATGCTAAATTTCATCTCATTAATCAATTAGATGTTTAGTTATTAGGCATGCCTTGAAGAGATCCAAGGTCAATGAAGGTTATCTACATCACAGTATATGAAACAAATTTTCTTCTTTCAAACTAAAGGGGTCAAGTCTTTATTTTCTGTGAAGAAAAGTAAGGTATTGATGATTATGTTTTACACAACTAAAGCAATTGGGAGGATGTTCTTCATGGTTCTGTATGTGTGTGGTGTGTTTGGAACATATTTACCAAGAGTCTGACTAAAGTTTTTGCTATTTTAAACTCTAAGTGTTCTTGCACTTGAATGAATTTGCACAATTTAGGTATTGCTCTAAATTATGACTCTTGGCTGTGATTCCCCAGGGCATCGCACTTTAGCTGGGAATTACCCAAACAAGTCTCATTCCATCTCCAGCTTGCAAACCACCTGATCACATCACTCAACAGGAGAGTGTATGCATGCTATGCTAAAGAAAAGCAAAAGCTACTAGGAATGGCTTCTGAGTTAATCTGATGGGCAAAACAATCTTGTTTTCAGTAAAATTGCAATCACTGACAACAGCAGAAAATCTGGTCCCACGAATTCAGCACCAGTGAAAATTTTCAATTTGACTGAAGTATGCAATATCTTATACAATAAATATGTCATTCGTGTCTAACCTATACAGATTCAGCAATTCATTTTGTGGTGAGTTTACAGGCTTATATTTTTTTCTTCTTTTAGTATGGCACAAATCTTAAACCACTGTTTAAGAAACTATATGTAGAAAATATATATAGAAAATATATAAATATGTATGAAAATACATATTTTTCCTTTAACTTTCAATTCAGTTTATTCTAGCAGAAATTTTTCAATCATTTTTAAAGGATTGAGGGCAAATTGGCATAAAAGTCCTCCTTTAAGTACCTTCAAAAAATAGGCTTCCTTCTTCACTGCTGCCCACTTCTATTCTCTCCTTTACATTTGCAGGTTTAAAACATCAGGCTCAGTGATATTGAGCAGATTTTTTTCTCTCTCTTTTTCTAGACTTATAAGAAGATCAATGTGTTATTTTCCCTGAATACAAATTGCTATTACAAAGTTTTTTACTAAGACTGAAAATGTTCAGCATATTGTTTCAGGACTGGAGTTTCCTCAGTGGTTGCCTGAAGCATTTCCAGTTTATGTATCTTTCCCCCTGCCTTGTCTAAGGTCCTTGTATTGTTTCAATATCCATGAATTCATAATTCTCCATTGTCCTTCTCAGACCCCACAGAGTGCAAAGCCTGTGGAATGTCCAATTTCTTGTTTTTAAAATCAATTGAGAGGAAGCAATTTTTCTTCCCCATTATGCACCTCCATGCTTCCAGAATCAAAGCCTTTCATCAACAAAAAAATCTGAGGCTCTGCCTCCTGAGATGAATAGATTGAAATCCAATGCTTTTGGATGGGCTTTTTCTAGAGTGTGTGCTTAGACTCTTGCTTCTGTTACTTTAAAATAAAGCATCATGAGACCTCCTGTATGAATAACACTGCAAAAATATTGCTGCTGTTCTTGAACCAGCATTAGGCTCCATGGGTGCCAAGCCATGGTAACACATGGAGCTTTCACAGTTCAGCGCTCAAAGTCACATTTTTGTAGGGAAGAGTTCTAAATGATTCAAAGTTACCAGCTCCCTGAAAAGTGACTGGTTGCCAAAAAAAGCCCTCCTATTAAAGAAACGCATATGGTCATGAAATATTTTACAGTCTGTAAACTTTTCCAGTAATGATTTGATTTCATGAGCCTGAACAATATAAAAATTGGCTGTTCCTTTTTTTTTAAGTGTTGACTTCTTATGACATTGACAGTGCATTTATCTTTATTTATGTTATATTTGCTGTTTCAGGTAAAATGAAGTTCATATTAGCTTAAACAAAGGACAAGATTAAGGAACCAGCTTAAACCAGCTTGTAGGTCTTTCCTTCCGCATTCTTTTTTTCCAAAAATAGTAGTGAATTCTTGTGCTACTGCTGCAATCTTTTCTAGTTAAATTTTTTTGTATTCACCTATATGTTCCTCAGAGAGGGAAACATTTTTAGTACTTGAGTAAATTGATGAATTACAATGCAACTGTAAGAACTGTAAGAAGATTTTACATGTTTTCTACAAAATATAAGAATATAACTCTCCGTCCTGAAAAAAAAAAAAAAAAAGACCAGCCAAAAAGAAAACCTGTAAAACATTAAGCAGGTATCCATTGCAAATGCATCTATAAAAAAGTTTGTCTTGTGCCTTTCAGTACACAGGTCTGAAAAGTACATAGACTACTCCCAAAACATTATAGTATAATGGGCTTTTTTGAGCACTCTCACTACAGTCTTCTATACAACAAGAGTCAGAAAAGATAATGTATTAATGAATACTTCCCAGCCTTAGGAAATCTTCCTGTCATACAGATGAACACCATGTAGAAACTTTCTGTATTTACATCGCTGGTGTTCCACTTAGCCCAGTTAGAAGATGGTTTCCTTGGGAGAAAATAACAGGGAACAGTCTCATTGTTGCTCTGAGCCATATCTAGACTGATGATGATGTTCAGATAGCTTTAGATACAAGGAGTCTGCAAGGATAACTGCTGCAATACACAATACACACAATCACACAAGAGCCAGAATCTGAGATCTCCATATGGTAAGAGATAAAATCTCTCTCCTATTAGTGTTTGTTTTAATTGTTAAAAAAAGTAAAAATGTTTATTTTAATTGTTGCTTTATTGTAGCAAAATAGAAAATGCACAGGATTGCATTTTTATTAGAAAATTGAGAGCAATTGGGATCATAGCATATAATCCATGAAAAGGGAAAATATTGAATTAACCAAAAGAGTTATTTGTTAAAAGATTTTCACTGACTAACTCTAATAAACTTCATAAAATGTGAACTTGAACTGCTGCTCCAATCATGAGCTGAATCCTTGTCTTTTAGAGAAACCTTCTTTTCAGATATTCTTATCACTTCAAGAAATTAATATTCATGAGTAATGGCTGAGGTGTTTCCCCTAATTTTGGAGGTACACTGTATGGGTTATTAGACATTTGGCTGATTCTCTACACTCGGGACCAGACCTAATAATTTTAGCTTTTATCAGGTAACACTATGAATACTATAATAACAGGCTCTATTTTAAGACCTTTTTGCTATGACTGCAAAACATTAAATCATGCAAAGTATTAAACTACACAAAGTGTAAGACAGTGCAAAATCATTCTCTGTATCTTCAAACCTTCTAGACGTGTCCATTATTACGCTCAGTAAGTTATGAACAGAAGGATTGCCATACATATGTTTATCTTTCCATACTACAGAATTTTTTTAAACAGCTGAATATTTGTCTTTTATGTGTATCAACATTTCTGTAAATCTTTAAGTGAAGCTCCAGCAAACACATCCTCACAGCCTATTGCAGCCACTTGTTTAACTTCAGGTTGATGATATAATCACTGGTGTTACTTCTGCCAGTCTTCTTTGAAGACTGGTCAATCAATTGAAATTGGTGAAAACATGCAAGACTTAAAAAGACATGTAGGTAGAGCCTGCTTTCATAGGAATATACACATTTTTATGCAGAAATAATTTAGGTATCTAGTAATTCAAGTATCAAAGAAAGCAATTTATTTTTGCCTGAAATCTAATGCTTTTGGACTAGAGAACCAAAAATTTTAAACTGAAAGGCTGAGATTATCAGGCAGTAATTTATTTTTTAACCCAGTGAATTGATTTGATAGCTTAGGGAAACTAGTTTTGAACAGATGGGTGAAGGTAGAAAGCATTTGTACCTTTTAAGTGGAAATCATGACTATATGCATTTAGGCATCATGGGCACCATAAATGCCTTTAACTGTAATTTAAACAACTAGGTTCAAATAAACTTACCTTTTTTTTTTTCACTTCAAGCAAACAAGTATCTCCACTATGGTTGATGCTTCCAGCTTTAAGATTGATTTAGATAAGGTAGATAAATCACCCTCCAGATGTGTGAACTTCTCATTATTGATTACAGAGGGAAGTGATTGTCTCAGACTTAGGTTTTTGATCATCAGATACAGTAAGTCATTTCAAATGAATTCTACGCAAAGGAAAGAAATTCAGGATCTTTTATTCAAAAAAACCTAACCAACTTATCCTCATGTGGCAAAATCAAATTCCTCTCTTACCATGTTCTTGTTGCACCTCTACACATTTGTAAGGTCAGTCTAAATGATCAACTGGGCTAAATTTCCATCAGCAGGATATTGTTGGACACAAACACAGCATCCCTTCTCTGCAAGTGATATTACCATAGGAAGTTCAGGCGTTGCTTCTTCATATATTATTTGTCTTTTTCTTCTTCCTAACAGATATTTTATTTCAACTGTCTTTAAGGTGAAGTTCTCAGTGTATATTTGTAGTGTTCGAAGAAAGAAGAGGATTGTCATCTGACTGAAAATTAAAACTGTTTCCATTCTGATTTGTATGGTTTGTCTTTTGGGTTCTAGAAATGTAGACACTTTGAGTCATCTGTAATTCCACCAAAATAAAGAGAAATTTTAATATTTGCATTTTAAGTTATGGCAAGTGTTCCCAGAGTAAAAGAGTGGATATGAAATCTAAGCAAATTAATTAAATTTCCTTTAGGAAAATGATACACATTTCTCTGGAGAGATATTTTGATATTGTTAATACAAACCCATCCTGCAATTTTGAAATAAGAAACTCCATTTTCATGGTAATTTAAAATTTAATAGCATATTTTGACAGTAGGTACTTTGCTGGAAACAATGTTCAGTAACAAAATACATGACTAGGTTTGTCCTGCGCTAACCTGCAAACTCCTCACGAGACACATTTTCTCATCATTAAAGGAGAAATTAACAAGTCAGTAATTGGCACTCCGCACTTCATTAGTGTATACCTCACCAGCAATACACCTCAGTATCCGCTGGTCAGGAGACAGCCTCTGTAGAACAACATTCTCAAGACGATTTTAAGCGAAAATGTATGCATCCCTGTAACAACATTCACCTTCTCTATTTACATACATGAGATTGGTTCCCAAGACTATTTCCATCTGGTCAGAGAGCACAGTCTTTTGTAGAGGTAGGAAACAAAAATGATTATTGGATAAACTCCTAGGAGAAATACTGCATATTCTTCAAACTAACACGAACAATGATTAAGTTGCAGTAGAGTGGAGATTCAGGGGAGCAGGGCAAGAAAGTAAAAAAAAGACACTGAGAGAAATAGGGAGAGAAGGTGGTAGAGAGAAAGGGAGAGGAGAAAGAAATGAAAAAAGAAAAAAGAGAAAGAAGGAAGGAAAGAGAAAGACATAAGAGAAAGGACAAAAGAAGAGGAAGGAAGGAAGGAAGGGAGGGAGG
>VZRS01005930.1:613835-623911 GCA_013398055.1 Ifrita kowaldi
ATATAATTATAATATAAAGATTATATAATGCCTTGTAGTGTTTTATTTAGAGGTTGAATTGTTTTCCTTTTGCTGATAGTCATGAAAGAATAATTTCAAAATTGTACTATTTAATTACGTTTTTCGGATTTAAACTTTTTTGTTTTTTAATTTATTTCTATTAGTGAATTCCATAGCAAGTGAACTTTGTCAATTAAGTGAACACATATTCTACTCTGAATTTTAAAAGATTTTAATGCTTCTGTATTATGTACTCTATGCAGGACAATGTAATTTTAATTACGGGAATTCAAGGAAGTTTTGAGGGGTAGTTTCTTCTGGTGTGTTCAAGTTTTTTGCTATCTGATTTTAGCATAATTCTTATTCAAGAAGAAATCTGTGCTATTTGTACAGAACAAGGACAGGGAAGTTGGGTTTCTGATTTCTTAATAAGGACATAATTCTCAGAAGACCTCCATAGCCATGTATAACGCTGAAATCAAATAGCAGGTAAGGTCCATTGAGAAGTATAAGATTTTTCTCATTATTGTTTTATTAAAAGTTGTAAATATTTATTATTATTTCAGATGAGAGAAAGGAAGAATGATCTGTCACTAAAAACAGTCTGCAAAAAAATACAACTGCAAATTCCATCATTAAGACTCTGGCTCTGTTAATAAATAAGACAGTCCAGGGATTCTTTGGACCTCAGGCTAATTGGCACAGCAAAGTAGCTTTCTTTACAACTAAACTCTCTTTCCTTCCTAAATAGACCATCCATGTTCAAACTGCTATTGGGAATGATCCTTGGCTCAGGTTTGACTGGGAGAAAGTTGCTGATCTTAACGATGACATCTTAGGGACTATGCTGGCGATTTTGCAGTGTAGGTGACTGCATGCCAGTGATCAGGCCCTTGACACATCCTGTTAGATTAACTGTTACAGGAGCGTCTCAAAAGCACAGATTGCTTGGCTTTCAGTACTTGGAGTACATTATTACCCACAGTGACATCTGTCTACAAGGCTGAATAGGGTAGGTCTGGATCTACGTAAGTTTGGATCCTGACAGAGTTGATAAGTCTGCTAGGGACCTTACATACACATGCATTTTATCTATACTTAAATTACAGTTATGAGTGCATTCACCCTATTTCTTTATGCAGACATAAGGAACATTTTTTTCCTCCTGATGGCAGTGTAAACATACCCGAGTTAAATAATGTTTTGACATCTAAGTTTGTTTAATACCTAAGCCAGGTCTTTCACTAATTGTTATGCCTCAGAGATAAAGCAAAAAAAAAAAAAAAAAAAAAAAAGCTAAAGCAAATGGGACAAATCTGGTCCCTGGATCTTGCATGAATAACTGTTAAATGGTTCATAATCCTACTTCAGATTTTCTATTCAATAAATAGTGCAAAAAAGGAAAAAAAAAAGTTGAAAGAAGATGTATTTGTGTATGTTACCTTGTAACTACCTCTGTGTGGTTTCCACTCCATTAAATCTCTTCATGCACTTCAGAAATTCTTTTCATTTCTTGAAATTAATCAGGGTGAAACTTTGACACTAATGAAGACACCTGTTCTGCTTCAGCCCAGTTTTCCTAAATAGTGTCTAGAAAAGAACAAAAGGGTTTCTAATCTTCTAAAATATTTGTTATAGTGAGAAATGTAAGAAAATATCCAGCTTATTCAGAGATAAGTTTAGAGATTGATGAAGTTACCTTTGGCAATAATGTATGTTAAATTCAACAGAAACAAAAGATGGAAAAAATTTGAAAAGCTGAAAACAGACGTTAAGAAATTCACACAAGAGTTGCAGTGACAATTTGTTAATAGCAAGATAATTAAAACATTGCAACAGTTTGCTAAGGAATATGGGAAAACACTTAATGTTTAAAATGCATTTTCAAAACCTTATGCTGTAAGTTTCTCTGGATAAGGTCGCAGCAGCCAGCATGGGTTAGGCCTGGTTAACTATGGTATTAGTGAATTAACATAGGTAAAATTTTCAGAAAAGGAAGTAGTCTAGTTTTAAGAATAGAGGAGCATCTCTGACCTGCACAACCTGTCCCTGAGAAAGCAGCAAACATATGGAGAACCTCCCAGGGGTGCAGTGTTAGTGCACCAGTGATGGGAATAGACAGGTCTTATGCACAACTGGAACTTGAACTGGCTGATGAGGTATCTCTACTTGATGAGACCAGTGTTGGTATCCAGTAACAGGATAAAATAAGAGTCCTGGGCACCCCACAGCCTGGATCCAGAATCACACAATGCCTGGCAGAGACCTCAAAGCCCACTTGAGAAACCTTCATTTTGCACTGTGTGCTACCTCCCACGCAACTCCTAAAAGTATGCATTTATCTATGGTTAAAAGGTATTGATATCCAAGTTTCTGCACTGTCCTTTGGTGTCAGAAGTAAGGTAGTGATTACATGAATCACAGATAGCTTTGGGAAAGGGAGTAAGAAAGAGGAATATCTGGTCCCTTCACAGGAGGATGAAAAAGACTCTTAACATAGTATTTGACCCAAATACGTGCCCCTGTTGGAAGGGGAAGGTAGAAAATTCTGGGTTATTGAGAAAATCAAGTTCAGGAAAGTTTCAGACTTTATAAAGGAAATAGGGAAAATTTTTAAATGTTACTGTGGGTGTGTGTTTTTGCATACAAGATTTTATTGGAAAAAATACAAAACCTGGAAGAATAAAAGAATGGTCCAGAAAAAAAGCAGATGCATTAAAAAATAGTAATAACCCGCTAAAAAGAAGCTGATGTCTGCCCACCAAAGCTGTGATATAGAGCAGAAAAATGTACAGAGAGCAGTGGTGGAGCTGGCTCGTCCCAAAGCAGAAGTGACTGCCAAGTGAAAAAGGCTGTGTTCTTGTTCTCTGAGGTCACTGCAGCCACTTGCTCCTGATTGGGAACTGGAACACTTGAATGGGGATATCTGGTCTTCCTTTTTCTTCTCCTCCTCCTCCACAGACAAGGGGGTTTGCTGGCTCTACAGAAGGGGCAATCCCTATCACTAAATGAAGGTAAGAATGACCTGGATATATTTGCACCATTGGCTGTCTGAGGGACATGATCCCAGGGACAGGGCAAGGTGTTCAGGCTACTACAATGCAGCCTGGGTGGCCACAGTGGCATGTCACCACTCTGCCCTGCGTCCTAGCAGCTTGTGAGAGCTGGAGGAGGAATGATCACATGGTTACTGAAGTGCTGGGAAGTCATCTAATTTATAAAACTGTGATTAAATGCTCTGGTGTTCAGGTCTATTTAGTCTCTACGCTCTCCTTTGGTCCTAAGCTGTGACAAATGTGGCAGGGGTGTATGTCTACTCTTTTCAGCAATTCTTTGTGATGCTGCAGCAGAGCATAACTATAAAGCTCTTACCAGTTTCCACTTTCACCCATTATAAGCATTTTTGGCTTTAGCTACAGATTAAAAACAAACCATTATGTTCATGACATGCCTGTCTTTTCTGAAGAGTTGGTGAAGCAGAATGGCCATTTTACTCTCTTCTACCCTTTGGTAAAAATTTATTCCAGTGCACTGAAATTTCTCAGATAAGCAGCAGTTTGAATTGGGATCTCTCCAAAGGCAAATGTCAGAAATAAAACTCTCACAGCACTATGCAAACAGATCTAAAGTCACAAACAGACAGACTAAACTAGGCACACAGCTTTTGTCTGAAGTCAGATGAGGTGAATCCATCTCAGTATTCTTTGCTTAGATGCCTCAGTTGCCTAAAAGCAGGTGGATGAAACTTGGAACTCAATATTAATAAACCTCTTTATTTCAAATGAGAGTTATTTTCAATAACCTACTGTTATCACAAGATTATTCACTCATCACAGAGCTTTCGTCTTCCTATGTCTGTATTGTGAATTTAGAACAGACAATCATACAACTCTGACAGGAGATCCCAAGTTGCTCTTAGGAATGCAGAATTTAGGTATGGGTCTGGCCCACCTACATCATCACTAAAGAATGGACACCTGAACCTGGGCTGAGTTGAAATGGGACTCCTGGGCTGATGGACAGGGATTGGGAAGAGGCCTGCAGGGAGCACAGGACTAGGCAGCACAAGGGAGGCCCACTGTAACATTCAGAGAGGGCCCTGAAATTTTCATCAATGGAAGTTGTATATACAGAACAAATATGAAATTATAGACATATAGAGGAACCTTAAACTGTTTTGGGGTGTGATCTTAGATTCATAGAATCATTAAAGCTGGAAAAGACCTCTGAGAGCATTGAGTCCAACCATTAGGCTATCTCTGCCACACCCATAACTAAACCATGTCCCTAAGCACTACATCTGCAAACTCATCATCATCATTGCACTGATTTTGTCATATGCTTATGTTTTCCCAAATGCATTTCATCATCTCATACTGTAATAGTTCAGAGAATGACAGCACAGGTAATATTGGAAGAGTTTTAACCTGGCGTTTTTTGTTTGTTTGTTTTGGGGGTTTTTTCTGGTTGCTTTTGCTGCTTTTATTATTTTTCCACAGCACTTCCTTCATTGACAGTCATGCTCCTGTTAGCTCTTCAGCAGAACTCAGAGGTATGCTTCGTAGTGTCATAGTCGTCAAACAAAGATTAGTACTTCAGTGGAAACACAGCACAAACTTGTACAACGTGGAGATGAACTTCACAACACCGAAAGAGTTAAACACTGATTGCAGTCACATGCCAATACAAAGTATAAATGGCCCACAGATTTCTGCTGAGTGCCCACTTATCAAGGAAGTCTGTTGGTAGAGGTAAGGATATTTGTGCCCACAGAACCTCTACTTTCCAATTNAAGACCTCTAAGAGCATTGAGTCCAACCATTAGGCTATCTCTGCCACACCCATAACTAAACCATGTCCCTAAGCACTACATCTGCAAACTCATCATCATCATTGCACTGATTTTGTCATATGCTTATGTTTTCCCAAATGCATTTCATCATCTCATACTGTAATAGTTCAGAGAATGACAGCACAGGTAATATTGGAAGAGTTTTAACCTGGCATTTTTTGTTTGTTTGTTTTGGGGGTTTTTTCTGGTTGCTTTTGCTGCTTTTATTATTTTTCCACAGCACTTCCTTCATTGACAGTCATGCTCCTGTTAGCTCTTCAGCAGAACTCAGAGGTATGCTTCGTAGTGTCATAGTCGTCAAACAAAGATTAGTACTTCAGTGGAAACACAGCACAAACTTGTACAACGTGGAGATGAACTTCACAACACCGAAAGAGTTAAACACTGATTGCAGTCACATGCCAATACAAAGTATAAATGGCCCACAGATTTCTGCTGAGTGCCCACTTATCAAGGAAGTCTGTTGGTAGAGGTAAGGATATTTGTGCCCACAGAACCTCTACTTTCCAATTTAATTCTATTGATTAATAGGTTTATCTACTTCCTTATTACCTGTAGGCATTAGATAATGTGAATTTAAAAAACAGAGCAGAGTAGAAGTCTGTGGCCACATTCACGTATTGTGCTCTTTATTGCATCTTCAAGGAAGACCATGTGTCAGAATCAATACAGGAAGAAAAACTCCACCAGAGAAACTCTAAGAATAATTGTGCTTGAAGAAAGAATAATTCCTTCTGTGACTTTGAAGAATAGAGAGGAAATATGAATAAAATTCCCTATAAATTATCATTTTAATCTTTACCCAACAAGCTTTGAAATCTGACAGTGACAATATGGGTTGATAAGAGATATCACTTTACAGAAACCAGCGAAACACTTGGAATTTAGAAGTCTCTTGCTCAAGAAAAAAACAAATATTCACATTCTGCCTGATCTTCATTTGATGAAACAAGATGTTTGCAAAAGCCCTTTTCTCTGTCACAGTCAAAGCAAGGGCATTTGCACAAAAACTTTAAGGGATGCACAAAACTACATAATCTCTGTCTGTAAATGACATACCAGGTGTTCCATAATGTCAGCTGCTTTAAAATTAGATCTTTTAATTTCTATTTGAAGCTAAATGAACCACAGAAAATAATTCAATTGAAAACACATCAAAATCAAATACAGAATGGATTTTGCCTGCAAGCAGCACACAGCTCATTCCATATTCTAAATTTTGCTCACAGAAGAAACTAGTAACCACTATATTCTATAGCCATGACAACAGTCATACTGTTCTTTTTGATTTATTAATTTATCTGATTAGGTGAAAGTGTACTGGAAGTTAATGCATGTTGTAACTGAGCACCAGACCTTCCCCATCCCATTGCTCTGATAGCCAAGGTTTTAAGACAACAATACCAGGTGCATAGATTTCTCATCTGTAGGCTAAAATAGGTAAGAACATGTGAATTCTGAATTTATGTCTTATGGCATTGAAAAATTGCAGCTTTAGACATTACTGAGATTATTTAATAACAGCTACATTTGTATCGTCTCAGATTTTTAAGACTTCCAAGAAACTTTGGTTATGGCAAAAGAAGCCCAAACAAACAGAAAACTCTTCACTTACTAAAATAGCCTGTGGCATTTGACCTTCACTTGAACAGTAAATCTTCAGCCATCTAGGAAATTCAAGGCCCTTTTAAGGTGTAGTTCTCTCTAAAACAGAATCTGAAATACAGCTGATGAATGGCACTCTGGTGGTGCTTATTTCTCCTCTTAGACTATAAAAGGGCAACTGCTGGTGACTTTGACAGTAAACTTTAGACCTCTGCAGTGAATTTAATACCACCCCAAAAAATTCACTCTTTTACTGATGAGACACAGAATTATGGCTGTTCCACATTCATCCTTTGTGGTTAAACAACCTAGACTTAAAATGCTGAGGCATGAAATGAGACCAGCAGTCAGGTAACCCAGCCTCCATTTTACACATTACAGGTAGTATAACACTGACAATAGGAAAAGGTAGGGTTAAAGTGAAGCAATAGAGTTGCTCTGTATTCCTCCTTAGTATTGTTTCTGAGATTTATGGGACCATACAAAGAACAAAATATATGAAACATCTTATTAACTAGTAATGAAAGCATTCACTTGAAAAGGGAGTTGTTGTCTGTCCCAGGTAGAGCTTAAGCATTTACATTAAATATGCACTGTATAAAATCCTAACAGACATCACAGTAAGCTGTCTGCCATAAGATACTGATTCATTATAGCCTTTAATGTTAATTTTTATTTTTTTGTGGTAGTTTTTCTTGAACATCTGTATTTTTCTAGAGTCCCTTTTAAAAGCTGGACTTCATCACTATGAAGTATCCTAACATATGTGTCAGAGCATTGGCTTTCAGTATAAAATACTGCAGTTTGTAATGAGTTACATAGGAAATATGCATTTTCCTAATTAATCCCAATCCAAAGTTTCCACTTTTTCTTACCACTTTCTATGTCCTGCAGCATCATTAAGTGTACCATAGACCACCTGATCTCTCTTGGCCTTCCCATAAAAAACTGCCCTTTCTCTGATTTATCACTGCCAGAATTCCTTCAGTGTTGCTAATTCATGCATATGCCATTTGGCACTCAGCAAGACCTATCAGAATTTCCAATTTATTGGATGCCCTCTGTTCTTCACTTGGCTCTGTCTCCTCAAATAATACCACGTTCTCTTCTATTATCTTACAGACACAACGCAGAACTTACTGACAAGAGCTTATGAAAAAATAAAAAGAAAGAGAAGAAATAGGATAAAAAACCTTGTTGTGTTGTGTACTAGTCTGCTACTTCTTATGTCTTGTCCCAGACCTCCTGTCCTGGTTAGTCAAGTCTTTGATGCCTGTATTCTCTGTTTTATGGCTCTGGCTTACCTTCTTAATAATTGTGTGAGTTTTCACTGTATTTTCCTCAAATAATACACCATTTTCAGTTTTCAGGTGGACATGAAGAAAAGGCCAGTTTAAATATATGAAACTGTTGATGTTCTCTTCCAAGTCATGACCATATGTACTTCAGGTAAGCAAGCATATGCTCTCTAGGCTTTCACACCTGCCAAAGCAGTGCACTCTGCATCTTTCTTATACATTAACTTGTGGTCTCAGTTGTGGCAATACCAGTTGAGGGAATGTCTTTTATTATCCCTGGCAAAGATACAATCAGCAGGATCACTGATTTCTTATGTCCTGGTAAAACATACACTCGTGTTCACAAACAGGGCTTTATTATTAGAGACAAAGGCTAACGGTCTCATAATCTATTTTTAAGATAAGCTGCCACAAGCAGCCCTTCAAATGGAAGGAAGTCCATGAATAATGGCTTGTCATCTGAGCAGGAGCCAACAGTTATGTACTCAGGAATGACCTTAGTATGTTAATCCATTTTCAAGTAAAGATGAACAGTCACCTATCTGGGCTGCCTCCAAGGTTGACCCATTTAATTTTCTACCTGGGAGACATTTCCATGTTCCGCCTTCTCTTCCAGACCTAAGTGAATAGTTACTTGCCTGGGAGGCACTGTACCAAGTTTGATAAATTACCTCACAGGCTGACCCAAACCTATTCCTGTCTGGAAGGCACTGTCTTTCTATTGACCTAATTATTAAGCAGACTGTAACAGTTACATATCCTAAGATGTGTAATGTAAATTATATCTAAAACTGACTGTCTGTAGCTTTAGATTAATAATTCATATTTAAAGTCATCTTGATTTTTAAAAGTAGCAGTGACTTTTCCTTCTGAAAAATATCAGAACATTCACTTAACTCTTGTAAATATTTTTTTTTTTACTTGATCAGTTTTCTGATCTTTTTACTTCAAAATGTAGAAGAACAGGAATTTATATTTCAGATTTTCAAGGTCATTGTGAAGCTTAATTTATGATCTTAAATTCCATGGTAAGCTTCATTTCAAAGGTGTTGTAAATGCAAAATAGTAGTGGTAGTATTTCTTACATCTGTTCCAGAGTTCACAAAACTCTTAAAAAACGAGCCATGTACATGACATCTAAGATTTATAGGTGAACATTGTCAATGACTACAGAAGAACACACAGGTGAATTTGATAGTGGATGAGTAATAAGATTCAATAACCAATTATATGTTAAAAAAGAAAGACAAGTAAAGAATGATCTTGGTAGTAAGACTAAAGGAATAATAGACAATAAGAATAAAACTGAAACCAGAAAAATCATGAGCTGAGAAACTTTCAGCAATTATAAATTAACATGAAAATGCTAAAATCCCTTACTTAAGAAATGTTATCTCCATTATTATCTCAGTAAGGTAAATATATTTTGTCTGAACAATTTTTCAGAAGAAAAAACAGCAGAGAAAACACAGCAAGAAATAGATTGCTAAAATCAACTTCTACATTATTGATAATGCATTATTTAAATTGCAGTGATTGACCCCAGCTTCACTTCACATAGAAGCTGAATACTCTGCCCAGGACAAAAAGCAAAATTTTCTCTTTTGAGCATATTTGGAGTTCTCTGTTTCTGCAGATGTGTGCCAGAGCAAATGGTCATGCAAATTAAAAAGTCCAGAATAATGTCATCCTACCAATTAAAATGTGTACCGATAATTTTTTTTTATGGTTTTTAGACTCATCTGACCTTTTCCTTGTAATACTCAGAGATATCTGCTTAGCTATTTTCTTCCACTTTTCATTTAGAAAGGGTGTGATTTTGAAAGGTGTTTAAGTGATGCAATTTCCCCACGTGCTGAATCAGACATAAGTCCCTGCACATGTGCAGTAGGAAGCATTGTAGAGGGATTTGGACACATGCTAACATAGCCAACCTTCAAAGTAAATAATTCATTTTCAAGGTTATGGCTGTGAATATCATTACAGAATACAACAGGCAGATCAGAGAATGCCTCTGAATACAACACATAAGAGAGAGGAGGCCCAAGTGGCACAAGACTGTCTATGACAGAGCTGTAAGCTGTCTGTCTGGGATCCATAAATAAGATACATTCTTCATGGACACAATCTCGAGGAAAACTGCTCCATCCTCTCTCTGCATACTGTGGATTTGTTTAAAGAGTGCTCAGTAATCATTGTGACAGAAATTAGGTGCAAAATCTATCCAAATAATTGACTCCTTCCCCCTGGATGACAAACAGATTTCTCTTTTTTTTTTTTTTTTTTTTTTTTTTTTTTTTTACTTTCCTGAACCTAAAGTC
>VZRS01005930.1:623946-700362 GCA_013398055.1 Ifrita kowaldi
TTTTTTTGACATTCTGACTCTCCTGAACCTAAAGGCTTTCTGTCCTGTCATGTGAATCTGAGTGAAAATCTGGTGGTTTTCTACTAACTCATCATGCTATCTCAAACTGTGTGTTACTATATCGCAGTTTTGTATACAGATTAGTATTCTTTTTCAGTCATTCCCACATTGAAGGAGGTAGTTAACACCCTGCTTCTCCGGTTAAAGTAAAAATTAAGGCATTTCATACATTGTGCATAATGCTTCATTCTTACTATTACTGCAAGTGCTGTTACCACTAGAATTCTTTGTTAAACTGTGTCAGTGGTTTTATAAACTTCCAGAATATCAAATGAAGCACATCAAACAGTTTGCTCAGTCATACAAACTTAGTTAAAAGATAAACCAGTTTAACTCTTTTGCTGTTAACAAAGTCTGTGAGGAAAGAAAAAAAGAAAAAGCAGCATAATGTCCAGACTGCTATGTCTATGGAATCAAATATCTGAAGATGGAGATCTCCATTTTCTAATGAACAGAACTGCTGAATAATTAGAATTTCCGTCCCACAAATTTTTTTATGTTTAACAGGCATCATTTTACTTTGAGTCAGCATATATATCTGAAAATGTAGCTGTTCCCCTGGAAGGGAATTTTTCAGAAATAATTAAGTTACTTATTCTATTCGCCCATTCTGCTACTGTGGAATACAGATCAGAAGGGGTTTTCTCTCTTTTTTTTTTTCTTTCTTTCCTTTTTTTTTTTAACATAAGAAGACATAAAAAAATATTCTTAAATTATTTAATATAGCAGAGTTACAGACTTTTAGAAAACCTATTTAAATAGAAAAGAATATTCCACATATTAAACTCACTTTTACTGCTTAAATTAAATGCTCTTATTTGCTGTATGCCATGGATTTCATACTCTCTCATTCTTTTAAGTCTTCCTACTGAAAAATATCAGTGAGGATCTTGATTTATTGAATAGTGAAAAGGTGAATTCTGTAATTTTGCACATATGTTTGTGTTTAAAAATATACTCAGGATATTTTTATACTACAATTAAAAGAAATAGCATAAATGCATAAAGAAAATTAATGAAAAAAAGAGTTCAAGTCAGCTTGACAAATCATTGTTAAAAATGTGTTTCTTTTAAGATGTGACTAAAAAGCAAACACCATGGAGAATTTAAGAAAAAAAAATCTACTTCACATTGTGCTTAAAAGCCCTAAGGGCTGCACTTACAATGTGTCACCTTATCACTCATTCTTGAAGTGCTTTACTGCTTAATCATGTAATACTCACATCTTGAACAATATCTGAGGGAATGAAGAACCTCTGTCTTTTTCAAATCTCACTAGAGCATTGTGTGTGAAGAGAAGGTTTGGTCAATATGCTTTTGCTTTTTTACTCCTGGATAAATTCTATAAAACTTACTGCAAAATTCTGAAAGTGGTAGTGAGAAAACTCTCCTCCACTAGGATTTTTCTCAGCCCACTTTTAAACATGATCCATAATTTGATTAAATGCTCTTGGGCACTATTAAATAGTAATAATGAACTTCACCTAAAGCCCTTAGTAATTTTGTTCCACATTTCCTTCTCTAATTATCCACTATTCCCTATTTATTATTGCTTCATTCCCTGCCTTGAGGCCTTCTAAAAATACTAAGAATGATAAATTAAACAATACATTTTGGCACCAAGTTAACCAGTGGGGAGGGTTATAATTTAATGGGATGTCTTCTGAATTAATTATTTCTGAATTATTTAATTGCAGCTTCTAAACAAAATTTCTTACTCAAAGTGTGACACTGAAAGCCAAATTATCTTCCTGTATTCTTTAGCAAAAGGAAAAACAAAATATAAAAAAAATACATGTTTAGATTAAATTCACAGGGCGTCTTCTCACAGATCAATAGAAGCCTTCTATTTTCTTTCATAGTTATATTTTTGCTAACCATCAGTGACTCCTCCCAAGAGTCATAACAGTATTTTTCAAGGTAATCTCACAAGTGTAATCACTAGGCAAATGCCACACTGGAGTTAATGTTTTTTTTCCCCATCTTTATTTTTTAAGTAAAAGTAGTCATTGGCTTTTATATGACAGCCTTATACTTTTCATTCAGAATCAAATTTAAATAAAGCTCTGACTCTATTTTTAATCTTAGAATTCCCTGTTCTCTCTCTGTTTTTTACGGTTTTGTTATTAATTCCTGATATAACTTCACTTGTTCTTAGTTTCTAAAATACATAGTTTTATTATTTTGAGAAATATAGCATTTGGAAGAATGTTAAGTGGATGGAGGCATTTGTGTGTGTCGTCTGAAAAAGTTAATATGGGTTAACCCATATAAAGGTTTTACTGAGACACCACAAAGAAAATTTGTCAGTATCCAGATGCATACTCTAGACACACTTTTCTGTATTGATACCGAAAATTCTTATTCGGGAAACAATTAAGCATGCTATGCAGCTTGCCACTTCTCTGGGATTGACAAAAGGAAAAGAAAATCAGGTCGTGTGATCCATTTAGCATGATGCCCTACATTTTGCAGGACTGTGTTCTTTCCTAAATAAAGAAAGGCCATGTAATCGTTGCACTTAGTAGGCATGTGGAAAGCTGAGTTTTATTCCTCATCCCACTAATTAATTTCCCTGATTCAATATAAAATTTTCAGTACTATTGTGTACACAGTTTCCATGGATACACTGTTCTATTTCAGACTTGTTTGTTTTCCTGCTATTTTTGGTGCAATGGCTATAAAGTGCCAGAGTGATAACTCCAGTATTTATCATCCAACCAAAAACTGGTACAGAGAAGAAAAAGAAAACATCCCAGACACTCAGAAATTGCAGATCAGTTTAGTGTAAATGTATTAATTCCCAAGTAGCCACAACAGAAAAGAATAAACTCTACTTTCACCCAAGAAACAGAAATTTGCCGAAGCTTTTTTTGACATATTTTTTAAACGTATGTTAAGCAGGGTTGCTCCTTCCAATCCATGTTATAGCTATTTCTGTTTCTCCATACTGGCTTTGGGCATACCTGCAGAGTCATCCTGGTTCACCCAGGTTTAAGACATTAACTATCTTTAAATTAAGAAGACAAAGTTTATGGAATATATTTGATGAGGGATAGAACAAAAAAATCACCAAAAAAGTGTGGAAGATCATATGAGCTAAAATTCAGCATCTTACCATTTTGTTTATGTCTTCACCCCTCCCAGACCCATGTTTGTCCCCTTTTAATTTGCCAGGATGCTTCAGGATACATAGCTTCCAGTCACTCACTCATGTACTGGATGCGAGGCAGAGAAATCCTCTGACCCAGCTTTTGTCACGTAATATGCCACTTTTCTAACTCAAGACTAAGCTGTGAGCAGTGGTGTCTGTAGCAGCTGTCTTCCTGGCATAAGAAGAAGATGATGATAAAGTGACATGAGCTATACTTGCCTGGAGGATCCCAAGCTGTAAGGGAAGACAGCAAATTAAAGCATCTGAAGCTGCAGTACCCGGGAAACTTTCCATGTATTATCTGAAGCAAGGTAAGGCCCTGTGGGCCAGATTTTTCCTTACTCTTCTGGCAATTCTGCTCCAGCCTACTCTGAATTTCTGTCTGAATCTCTTAGAGGAATTTGGGTCCAAGAAGGACAGTCAAAAACCTAACAATTTTCTGCTGCTATAAAAATGTCCATGTATTTGTGCTACTCCTAGGTACAAGAACTCAACATTACACAACATTCTTTAGTCTTGGGGCTAAGATGTAAAGTGTGATAGATTGCAGAGGTGTTTAGGGTACAAAGACTAAGTATGGCATTTTTGAATTTTTGGATAGGCAGCAGTGAAGAAAACTAGGTATTTGCATTACCTCTCTTTCTGATTTTAACAGAAAATTAACTGAGGACAATGTCCATGTCCTATTGGAAAAGCTTTCTGAAGAATAGAACAGAAGCAGTGAAAGGAATACAGAGAACTGTGATCATTTGGCACATGACATGGTTAGGAAACCCCTGAGACCAGTGCGCTTTCTTGCAAGGAACAAGATCCAAGCCTTGGAAATGATGAAAAGAAGAAAATCTTCTGAAGTACCCAAAGATGACTGTGTGACTTTCTGCTATTCACAGATTAGTAGACTGAAATGGAAGATCTTGTGAAAATGCAGAGACATAAGTTTATTGTCATTTAATTTGACTCATAATCACACCTGCACTTTCCTCTGTTCAAAGAATGGCTCTGTTCTAGTTCCTTATTTTCTGTTTCAAGCATATAATTGATCTAAAACCTGGAAGCAAAACGGAAGACAGGCTTACTGGAGCATTTTCATAAACCAGCATTTGCCTGCGCTTCTCTGATCTCTGTGAGCCACTTAGAGGCAGTGGGTTGATGCATTTCTTTTCTTTTGTTGTTAAACTTGATCATCCAGGACATAATTAGCAATAAAGATGTTCCAAATTGCAGATCTTCCAAATCCAGCTGATTAAATCTAGACATAATGGCCTCAATCTCTTTAATAAGCCTCCTTAATGTATCTTCCTTAATTTAAAATCTGGAAGCTGTTAATCATATATGTATATGATATGTGTAGGTGATTTTGCTTTCCTTTAGTCTTCTTTTTTTTTATAAATATTTGGCACATATAGGGTAATGAAGTAGCTTGTTTGATGAAAATACGCAGTCATATATACTGGCAATGGCACAAAATGTTGACCACAGCCAATAAAAATATCTCATTTTCAGAAGACCAATAAAATTCATCTAAAGACATCAAATTACAAGAATTATATTGGATAAAATTAATACATTAACCAGCTGAGAAAATAAAGCAGGAAAAACTGTTTTAAACAAAAAAAAAGAAAAAGAAGAGTTTTCTATATTTTTGTACTGTTATTTCACCCTTTTGTATTAGACAAAACTGTGGGAACAATGTTTCAGAGCATATTTATCCATTTACTAGTAAGCTGGATAAACAAGCATGAACAAGGATGTGTTTATTAGGGAAAAATCCTGTTTTCACATAACGAACATGATAATCCCCAAATATTCAGTAAATTATAAAAAATCTGAAATAACCATGCAATTTTTGAACATGAAAACATGATATGGCTTTAAATTGCTGCACGCAAGAGTCACCATTTGGCACTTACAGATATCTATGACTGAGTAGCTCTGTTAATTTTTGAAAAGATATTGTAATTGTCCTAGTTAATTGTTTTGAAATAGTATCCACAAAAATACTGTGTTCTTTTTACTTATTTTACAAACATCATAAAATATTTTTGTTCAAGTAATCTGTCCTTTTTTTCCAATAGACCTTTTTACAAGGGCACGCAGTGATAGGACAACGGGGAATGGCTTCAGACTGAAAGAGAGTAAGTTTACGTTAGATATTGGGAAAAAATTCTTTACTGTGAGTGTGGTGAGGCACTGACACAAGCTGCCCAGCGAAGTTGTGGATGTCCCATCCCCTGCAGTGTTCAAGGCCAGGTTGGATGGGGTTCTGAGCAACCTGGTCTAGTGGGAGATGTCCATTTCCATGGTAGGTTCTTTACGATTGAAACTATTTGATTATTATATAATTTGATATTAAAATAACCTGGAGTACATAAATAGAAAAGTAACATATATCTGAAGTATTCTATTTACTTCTATGAAACTTTGAGTCTGTGAGAAAAACTACCTTCTCTTCCTTCAATCCATACCATGTTTCTGATTAATTATCTAAATAAAAACTTTAACCTATATTTTGATGCTTTTTCACACTGATTTAAGAGAATACAAGTACTCTGTATTTGTTTTTGCTAATGTCTTAAGCTGTCAAATGAGCTAACCCTACTAAAATAAATAAATATGCGGGTGTTTTCTTTATAGGAGAGAATGAAAAAGAATTGTGCTTCATAGCTGAGTTTTGAAATAAAGATCAGTGTGATTCCAGTATAATCCATATTCACAAATCTTTCTTACAGTGTGCACATGATTTTACTAGTAGCTCTATCAGAATAAGTTTGATTTTTTTCCTTGAATTTCATTGCAAGGTTCATGAGTAGAAGCCTGTTACATTTTCTGTTCTATTTCTGCATTTTTCATTATCCCACTGTCATGTACCTGACATCCTCAAGCAAATGTACAGAGTGACCTGTTCTACTCACAGTTATTCGGAGCTAAGTACTCTAGTTATTTCAGGTGAATGCAAAAACTGAAGTAGCATTTTGAGCCTCAATGTGAATTTTTTCAACTGAAATACAACAGTCCTTTAATGTATATTCATTGAGCTTCATATTTCTTTTGTACAAAATTGGTATTAAAGTTCTTTGATCATTTTAAATGTCTCTAAGTTCACAAAAATATTAAAGTTTATAAAAAAGGTTAAAAACTTTGGGAGGGATTAGGTAAATTTGTAATTTTTTTTTTCTGTACTGGTAAAAGGTAAATCACTTGGATATTTTTTCAGAATACATAATGTAATCAATTTTGACTTAAGTGTCATATGCACAAAAATAAATGCTTATAGACAAGTATTAGCAAATTTCTTTCACTGAGAAAGAGCCAGCTCAACATACATTTTCTGCCTTTTCTGTCTTGACAGAGCTATAGAAGGATTCTCATTATAATGTCTGTTATTCCAGAAATGTAAAAGCTGCACACTTAGAAAGTATTGACATGTACATAATTACCCAGGAGTTCTTAAGCAAGAGCATGCACTTAAGGCCCAAAAATTACTTGTATGTGAAATGATTAATTTGGTTAGTGAATTCCAGAGTCTAAACTTGCTGTAGACTTTAGGCATAAAGTGGGGGACAAAATAAAACACACTGAAAACGAGTTTGGTTACTGCATAATAGCTACTGTGAAATGTAGTAGATATCATGCTCCTTATAGAATATTCCTATTCCAAATATTTATATTTCATTGAGGATCTGTGTTAATTAAAATCAAATTCTGTAACCTGATTTTTTCAAAGAACCCCTTGTACTTTTTATGAATGAAGAATAAGAAAGATGTTAAGTTACGAAACTGAATCAAAATTCCAAATGCTTGGAAGTATTCTTCTTAGAGAATGTATTTCCTTTTAGACCAACTTGCAGATCAGGGGAAAAGGATCGAATTTGTTTTCTATCTATACGTTCTAGCTGGTAAGGTGGCTTCCTTCAGTGCTGTGACCAAGCTATAGGTAAGTCCTGAATTTTGTTAAAGCTTAGAAAGCATGGGCTTCTCAAGGCACAGCACCTGCAGCTCAGACCAGCAGCAGCCAACCTTATCCAAACCCTGAACACAGACCTGGAGAGCTGGCTGGTGCAGTAAGGATAATGCTGAAGGCCTCTCTATCGGAAGAGCAAGCATGTTTTGACTCTTTCATTATTGTTGAAAATCTTAATAGTGCTCTGCTCTGCAGGCTGCCCCAGAGACACCTCTTTTCTACTGAACTTGTACCAGGATTACCCTATGGTATTTTCTTCAGCCTTTGTACTGTGACATGTAAGGCAGTTGAGGTGTAGGGAAAAAAGTGAAGTTAAATTGTTTCTTTGCCCTCCTTTCTGCCATAAGGACCTTGGGAAGTCATAGCTGGTCTCTGAAGTTTAATTTCTTCATCAGTAAATTGGAATGAGCTCCAGTTCTTCCTTGGCAAAGAGTTTTTTGTTCCCTGGCTGAAAAAGGAGCAACAGACACTAATTAGGTATTATGGAAATATTAAAGTGCTTAATAGCAAGCACTCCTACATGTACTAGACAGAGAGTTCTCTTGCACATATTTGTAAAAACAGTATAGTGTTATGATTTCTATAATCACCAAGTGAACCTGTTATTGACATGTTTCTAACTTCATTGTATGATTTGAAAGCATATTTTTCCTTTAGTGCTGTTACCTTGAGGGAGATAGAGAAAAAAAGCAATAGAATAAGATTGATTGTAAATCACTGATTACTCAGAGAGTCAGATCTCTTGCAGGGCTCTGCTGTGGAGAAGACCACAGTGGTATTGTTTTATTATCTCTGCTTTTGAGATAACATGCTATGAATACTAATGTTAAGAGGAAACAATGAACAAGGGATGGGGTGCAGGTATATAATAGCCAAAAATAGAATGAGGTTGTCAGCTGTTATTTCCATCTTTTATAGAATAACTAGGTCTAATCTATAAGCTATTAATTTTGTTTAAAGTGGTGTACATTCACATTGTTGTGCATTGATTCCAATTTTCTGAGCTGCTCTCAAACTAGATCATTTTTTTCATTAGGCATGTATAGTGTCTTGAAACTAGAAAACTCACAAGTTCTCTTTTAGAGGATACTTAAGAAACAATGCAGAAACTACACTTCAAAAATTCCTGAAACACCCTCACTCCAAAAAACCCAAACTCCTAAAATTTCAGCCTATGTCACAATAGTCATGGCTAGCAGGCTATGTGGCAGGATAAGATATGTTATCATTAAAAGTATGTGACAAAACAAAGAATTAAAGAAAAGCAAAATATTTCACAATGAACGTAACAGTACTTTAGATTGGACAGTCATCTGATCTCATCTCCTGCTATATGTTAGGTGAGGATGCTCAGGACCTTCTACAATTGAGTTTTTAATATCTCCAAAAATTACAATTATCCAGCCTCTTTGGAGAACGTCTTCCAGTATTTGACTGTCCTCACTGTGAATTTGTAAATACAGAGTCTATTTTCATTATGGCAGCTGTCAACTCCCATGACCTCTAAGTTTTTTACTTTGCAGCTTGGACAATATTCTCGCACTCTTCTCTCTCTAACAAGTAACAGCTAGCTGAATGCAGCAAACAGGTTGTCTCTCAGCATTCTCTTTTCCATGTTGAAGAAACCCAGCTTCCTCAGCCTTTATTTCATATGTTACTCCTGCCTCTTGATTATTCAGTTTGTCAGTCTTTCTCCTAGAGCCCCAAACTAGAAAAATTTCTTCACGTGCAGCCTCAGAAATGCCCCATAGGGGAGCACAGTTGCTTCCCAATGTCTGCTGGCTATGCTTGTCCTAATGCAAACCAGTAAAACTTTGGCCTTCACTAAAACTCACTGCTGATTCGTGCTCACTCATTGCTGATTCATGCTCAACTAGTGGACAGCTACGCCTGCCAGATCTATTCATACAAAATTACTCCTCAAGCAGTCAGCATCCACCTACATTGTGGCATGGCATTATTGCATCCCAAGCATAGAGCTTTTGTTTCCTAATTTCATGATGTTTCTGCCAAGCCTGTTCCTCCAGCTCCTGGAATTCTGTCTGAATGTGTACAAACTACTTCCCAAACTTGCTTTCTTCTGTAAACTTACTAAGTCATTGTCATGGATGGAGTGACACACTTCACTTGTAAGAGGGAAACAGTGGTATGTTTATTGATATAGAACAGCAATTTAACTAAGCTTGATAGTAAATGCAAGTGATTCAATAAGATTCATTGAGCAAGGTACTCATTTACTGCATAGAGTACAGAGTCAGATAAAACCCTCAGGAAGACATTCCTGATGTGTCATGATATGCAAAAAGGACCTCCTTGAGTTCTAAACTCCTTTCTGAGAGGAGTTTAGGTCTGGCTGTATCCACACAGACAAGACAATGTGGATCACCAGGCTTGGTCAGGGGTTTATGTCTGAAGGACTACATGTGCACAAGCAATCCTTTCTATCACTCGGCTAAGATTTTGGTTTGAGTGCACTTATTCCAATTCACTTACCAAGTGTCTGACGAGATAAGGATTCCCTCAGCCTCGAGGAGTAATCTTGTGAGGTGCTCCTATGCAAGGGGAGATCCTGGTGTGCAGACCACTGCTATGCAGGAGAGCTCAGTGGGCCCTGAACTGTACACTATTTAGTAAGATGACTGACTTACAGCCCTTTTTGCAAAGCAGACATGTTTTGAGCTGGCACATGCTTGACTATCCCTCATGTGTTGAGCAAGACTTATGACCCTTAGGCTCTGAGCAAGATTTATGGCCCTTACCTATTGCATTACCTGTATCCCAGGTGCAGCCACCACTAAAAACATTGGTGCCTACAGCTCAAGCAGAAAAAGTGAGGGGAGGGAGCACACTATCACAGTCATTAATAAAGATCTCAAACAGCATGAGCCCTAACAATAATCCCAAAGGAACAACACTCAAAAATATGCTTTTGAACTGCTGATGACTTATAAGCAAGTATTTTATCAGTCCAGTGAGCCTTACCTACCTTTTCTCCATCTTTTTAGGCCACTTCTTTTCAGTTATACTACAGAGATTTTACAGCTGACCCTGCTGCACTTGCCCACTCATCCAGTTAACTCAGTGTAGAAGACAATCATATTGAACAGGCATGATTTGCCCTTAGTGAATCCATGCTAGCTATTTCCAACTACCTTTTTTCTTGGAAATAGCTTCCAAAAGGATTTGCTGCATTTTCTTCACAGACAGCATGTATTACCTTGGCTCTTCTTTCCAGTTTAGAAGATGGGCATAATAATTGTCTTTTTCCATGCTACAGGGAACTCCTTTGACAGGTACAACTCTTTGAAGATGACAGACAGGGACCTTGAAATGGCATCTGACATGTCTCTCAGAAGTCTTGAATGTCTTCAGTCTGTCCCCATTGAATGTTTGTACAGTTTGTTAACATGGTCCCTTCCTTGATATTTTCCTGCTGTAAAGTTGCACTTCATTTAGTCAGACATGGGAGGCCTGACAGCAGACATTGCAAGTACAAACTGATACAAATGAGAAAATTAGTATCTCTGACTTCTAATTCTCCATCATCAGCAATTCACTTGTTCAGTAATAGCAAGCCTACATCATCTTTGGTTTCTGTTCTGGTTGTTGCCAGTGTACTTACAAAGCCCTTCTTGTTGACTTTCACATTCCCAGTTTCAACTATAGTTTTCTTAATTGCCTAATTCCATCCATGCAGCTCATGTAATATTCCTATTTTTCTCCTTGTAGGAAATCTCTATTTCCTCTTTCATTGCTCTATTTGCATTTGAGTTCAACCAGGAGTTTTTATCCAAGGTGGCCTTGTGTCCTGCCAGTCTAATTTCATGGACCATCCTTGTGTTTTGAGGAGTTTGTCCTCTGCAATAACCAGCTATCTTGAGATTTGGTTTGTTGGGGTTGCAGGTTTTTTCTGTTTTATTTTTTCCCCTTTTTCCTTCTTTTTTTTTTTTTTTCCATTTGAAGCAACATCCAAGGGAGTCTTTCTACTAATTACCTGAACAAGCTGAAGTCTCATCTTCTAGATCCCGTGCCTCAACTATACCTTTTCTCTTCCTCGTCTTCCTGAGAATACTTAATTAAATCACGTGATAGCACTTGGAATGAAGGTTGCTGTTGGCCAATCACACTACTCATTTTTATTCAGAAGCAGCAGTTCTGGCTGATCTGACTTCCCACTTTCTCTCCATTCAGCATCTGCATCAAAACACTGTTCATAATGCACTACAGAATTCTCCTGTTTTGCTTGTGTTCAACCATATTGCCCTCCCAGAAGATGCTGGAGTAGTTGAAGTCCTCCACAATAACTTTGTATTGCAACTATGAGACTTCTTCAAGTGTTTGAAGCATTTATGGAAAACTGTTTGATCAGGAGGTCAGTATCCAGCACATGCATCATGTTCTGTCTGTTTCTCCTCAAATCCGGTTTCAAAAGGAACTTATCAGCCTTTTGTATCTTCTATAACACAGCTCTCTATATTTAATTAATCTATTGACATAAAGCATAGTATCACTTCGTTTTCTTCCCTTACTCTTCTTCCAATATGGACCTATGACAACATGCCCCATGTTCTATTACTACTTGACTGCAAATTTAGCAAGATTTGTAATAACATTACAACTAACTTTGTTCCTGCTGCCACAAAATCAATTTGTCTCTCCTGTCCTCCATTTAATTACACTTCCATTACCATTCTGCTTTTGCTGGGAATAAGAAGTCAGGTTTTATCTCTGAAGATGAGTCCAACACAGCTCCATAATGTACTTCCCAAAGGTAAGAATATAATGAATATATTTTCTGTATTTTGTCCATGGTTGTGGGGCTTTGGGGTTTTGTTTGTTTGCTTGTTTGTTTAGGGGGATTTTTGTGGTTTTTTCCTTTTTTATTTTTTTTCTTGTTCACATATTCACATCCTCAGACAAACATGACTCAACAGCATAGTGTGCTACAATACTAAGCTGTATTTTACTACAACTTATCAGCAAAAATGCATTAGATTTCCTATATTCTTGTGTTCAGGCTTACATTTCAACTATTCTTTAAAAAGACTTGTACATTTTAATTTATATTTATGCATAAAGTGAAGAATAAGCTGTAACACCATGACTTCATGCATGTAAATCAATTACGTTGATTATCTGAAAGAATAATAATGCGAAAATACCGTTCCTCCTGAGTCTTTGAAAACTTCTGACTTAAAAACATACATATTTCTTGTTTTTACTATGTTTCTATAGTGATCCCTGCATGTTTTTGGGACATTCAGCTTGACTTTCCAAAGCAATTTGTCTGTGTGATTCAGCAGTTAACATGGCCAGGGGACCATTCCCAATCAACAGTTTGGATGTTGACATTTTTTAGAGGATAAAAGAGTTTAAAAGAATCAACACAATCTACTCTGTACCAGTTGGCCTCAGGGACAGATATTGACCATGTACATTTTCTCTCCTAATATACTCATATACAGTAGACAGTTCATTTTTACTTATCACACATATTGAGTCCTAATTTCAAAAATTCTTTATTATGTATTGTAAAAAGTCTAAAGATCCGTTATTTTATAAATACAGAGTAGGAATTCAGTTTTTCATGTGAGAGGAATCACTCGTAAGTAGGAACACAACATAAATACAAATAAATCATGATGGCACTGCAGATAAATAATTGTTCTCACTACTTTTCTGTCATATTGATTTACAAGGCTTCTTCTTTTAGCCTTAGGTTTAGGGACATCTCAATTATAGTCAGTTTGGAAAAATAACTTGATTTTGAGAATTAATTACAACTATCTTCTTAAAGTGCTTTTTAAAATCACATGTCTTATGATGTAGAGTACTGATTGGTGTCCTGGAAAGGTTTTATTGCCTTGATGTTAACTCTCATTGAAAGATGATTAACTGGATCTAGGGTACTCTTCAGCTATTCAGATCACAGCTTTCTTCCAAGTCATTGCATATTTTCCTTTTGTCAATTCAATGTTTCCATTCAATTTATGAAACTGTACAGGCTGCCACACATTATAAATTTCATATATTCACAGTCTATCCTATCCTTAAACCCAAAATGCTTTAAGTTAGACTGGTGGTTAACAAGACTGAAATTAATTAAAAGATACCAGGACTGGTGTGTTATGCTTTTATTTTAATTAGAAACCTGTTGAAATGGGTAAAAAGCAGGTCTCCACAAATGAGTGAAATCAAGTGCTACCTTCTCTGCTCTAAGATATATGGACACAAAACTTTAGTGTGAAATTGTACCTAGTAAACCAGTAACTCCCTATTTTGCTTCTCATGTCTACTCAACACTTAAACTGTTTTTTTTTTTATTTTATATAGCTGTTATAGTCTATGTATAGTTTGAGAATTCATTAGTAGTCCATGTAGCTGCATTGCCTGACTCATTGGCGAGACAGTATCAATTTTCCTTTTACTTCCTTAACTTTTTTTCTTATTACACTCCAGTCTTAAGGTAGAGGTGAAACAAAAGGGTTTTTTCCATATACATAAATTGTGTGATGCAGGTCAGCAGTGCAGAGTTATAGAATCCCCTTAGATTACCTGGAAATAACACAGGAGACAAACAAATCTCACCTTGAAAAATTAAAGTTCATGTTCTGACCTACCCTGACTTGGTCATCTAAACAGTTCAATGTCTAACAGATTTATGTCACATGTTATTTTTGCACCCAGTATGATACAGTCAGCCACCTCCAGCAGGTATTTCATGTCATGTTAGGATGGGCAATAAAAATTACATTAATAGACCTCTGGAGGTTCCTATGTTTTCTACTACGATATGAAAGAAGACTAAAGATGACTACAGTATAGATGTCTAACTTCTAGACATACAAAATGAGGTTAAATTAGTTTTACTGTATATTTAACGTGTGGTAAAGTTGTCTTACATGTGGTAAAAATTATATTTATACAAACAATACAGTCAAATAATTTCACTTTTTTTTCCCCCCTTGAAACACAAGTCCTGGACAACAGCTTTGTATTGAAACTCTTGGAATTATTTTTAGAACAAATTTGAAAGTCAGATTTTCTGAAAAAAGGCAATCCATACAAGTTTTTAATAAAGACAGTAACATTATTTCTTTTGTTTTTTTGGTTTTTTTTTTCTAGTAAAATGCCATTTTAATTCAGTCTTATGACTCTTCTAAAAAATCTGTGTTTGGTAATATCATTACATTTTAATCAAATATTTGGTTATTTCTTAGTTAGAGAGAGCCAAAAATAGGTAAAAATCTTGACCTTCAGAATGAACCCTGCTAAAACCCTCTTTATAACCAGTCAGGTGCTTAACACAGACAAAACACCAGCAGATTGTATCACGACTACTACTACTATCTATGACATTTCACTGAGAGAGTTTCTGATTGCCAAATGGAGAAACAGTGGAACTGATAGTGCTGCAGAAGGCACAGTAGTAGCCATATCAGCTTGCCAAAGGAGTCATCTCAGGGCAGAAAAGAGAGAGATAAAAATCAAAGTGGTAGATAATACCATCTTATAAATTGGTGTCTTACAGAAGGAACTATCTAGGAGACAGTCCATGCTCCCTGAACAGTTTCTAAAACTTGGATGGCTTTAAAAAACATAGGCTACTGCAGCAGGTTTTAATTGGAGTTTGATACGATACCATTTGTAATTCTATCAGTATGCATCTATATAAACACTTGCATACCTTTCAGATGCATGCATTAAGCAATTCAGAGCAGATTTAACACAAGTCTACAAGTTCTATGCAAGGTAGTGGCAGTGTGGACTTCTATCCTTAATAGAAATGCTATCTATGTTTAAACCCTATCAAAAAGTGTTTTATGGCAGTATGTGGTAAATGGTATGTGTTAAATAAAATCTCACATCCCTCCTCATTTAAGCATAAAACTGTACACTACATCAAACTCTGCCTGTGTTTGTACTCTCACCCTCTCTGCCCCTTTCTTGTACCCTGAGCCACTTAGGTGCTCTGCAATTTACATTTTTATTCCAGATCTGGAGCTTCCCTTAATAACCATCTATGGCCCATGTACATATGCAAAAAGGAGTGTTAAAAAAGCCTCTTGTGTATTTTTAATGAGTGTCTGCATTTATTTAGAGAAAATGAGAAAATCACAACAATGATAACAGGGTTCTTTTGGTCAGAAAATCTGTTTATGGGCATCTAATCCTGGCAGAGGTGTTTTAAACTTTCCTTGCACGAATGGAAGAGGTGAAGTATTAAAACCTAATCTCCTAAACATTGACATCCATATTGGCAAAAACATTATCACACAAAGATGTAAGATTGTTTCTTTACCTCTGTAAAATGCACATAAATATCCTTAGCTGCTTTGTGAAAGTGCAGTAAAATACCTGAATAGACATACAACCAACTTGTGGAGTATTTTTTTGTTATAACTTTTTCCAAATTATATTTTAGTGTATGTTGAACTTGTCCAAGAGTATAATAATTTCTAACAATACAGCAAAAAGTTTATTTTTCACGTTGAATGTAAGGAAACTCTTAACACTGTTAAAAGTGGTTTATCAGTGAAAGGCTAGCTTCCTCTTCCTTACAAATAGGACCTTAAACCTCAACACTTGTCAGAAACACTCAGAATCAGGAAAATTAACTCTATTATTCTTACTCACATAGTCTGTGACCTGAAAGGATATTTTCATTGTTTTTAACAAGCTAAGGAATAGCCTTTCTTTTGGTTTATGCTTCCACCTGAATTTTTCACTTTATTCTTCACCTGTATGTCTACAGGATAGAAAGGAAACTGATAGCATTTCAGATTAGAACAGAAAAATACAAAAAGCACAAGAAATTCTTTAGATAGATATGTCACAGTATGATAACCATAAGAAGAATAACATGGATTTCATACTGCTATACCTTTCCTTACATTTCATCACATTTTATACAAGCAGTTTCACATTTGAAAATTCCTACATGGCAGAGGAATGGACAGAAGATTTTACCTCTGGAGTTTGAAATATCTTTAGAATGTGTATGTACAGTTCTCTACATTGTAATTGAAAACCTAGCCAGGAATACCTGTGCTAATGAAATCAGCAGCCCTTATAAGGTATTGTCTGCCTATATTTTGACACTGCTTTCTTAACTTAGGCCTTTACTAGATATTTGGTGAATCAGTATTCCTAATTGCATCAGCTCTATGACAAATCAGTGGAGAAGGTGCTCCACTTGTGAGCATTTTGCTTAGCTCTTCTTTGGATTCAGAGTTATAAACGATGATGATGAGTTTCTCCCTTAAAAAATTGCTTATTCTGGGGACAGAGACTTTAACCATGGGGCTCTTATTTTGAAAAAAAAACAAAAAAAAAACAAACAAAAAAAGTATGCTAACCTTCCTAAACATCCACACTTGCTATCTCTCCAGTCCAGTAAAACTTGCATTATTTATAGAAACTACTGGAAGGATTGTGAGAAACCTCCTGCTCTGGGCAGAACTGGGATAACTCCCTCTTTTTGTATGATGCCTGCTGAGTTGCTTCCTTGGTTTTTCCTCTGTGAGCATGAGATTTTTTTGCTAGTATTATTAATAGCTGCCTTGTTTTGAACAATTTTGTCATCTACAGCTACTGAAGTTAATGGGACCGTTTATATGCTTGAAAGCATAACTGTGCTGAATCAGTGTCTTTAATCATAAATTTTATTGATTAAGTGGGAAATGATGACATACATCATTGCAGAGGAATTTCTCGTGATCGTTCTCCCAGTGCAAACTGTCATCTCCAAATGTTACAGTAATATCTGTTCACTGAAAAAACACTGACAGTTTACCCAGAATTTCTTAACATCAATTATTTGCTGAAATTATGATAGGAAAATTATGTTTCTTTTATCTTCAAAACAGAAACTTATACAAATAATTCCTCTCCAAAATGAAGATTTTTCCCCAAAAGGAACCCTGTATTCCGGAAAGATTTGTCTCAAAACTAATTATCAATGAAGCTTATACACATAAAACCCTCCAAAGTATCATGGCAAAGAAATAAGACATTCACCTGTGCATGGCATCATGGCAAGGAAGCCTAAAGCAGTGTGTTTTCCACTGGGAAGAGGTTGGAGACCAAGGGAAAGGCTAATATTTACTTTTTTCCAAATTAAACTACATCAGAAGTTTAATGCAAGAGAATTTTATTTGTGGATTGTTTCTTATTTTTTTTCTTTTTTCCTTTTTTCTTCCTAGCATTGTAGTTTGGAAAGATTAATCTTCACCTCTCAGCACCTGGCTATTTAGACTGAAAAACTAACCAAAATGAGAATAGTTGCTGAAGCAGATAATCTAGCTAAAAAAGTGATGCATACCGGCTTGGACTCTAGACAACGTGTTGCATTCATTTTATTCTCTGGACTGAGAGAACAACAAGGTTCTTCCTTTGAACAGTGCAAAATTGTGATGTGTAATGTGTATAGGTCAGCAAGCTGTATACAGCTGGAAATTATAAAAAAGAAATAAAACAACAAGTCAGTCTGAGTTCCTTGCTAAAATTTGGACTGTAAGCTTTTATATTAGCAAACACAAATTATTTTCTCCAGGAGGGAAAAAGAAAAAAAAAAGAAAAAACCAACCAAAACTAAGCAGAAGCTTTCCTGAAAGTATCAATGTTAAGTTGATTTTTCTGAATTATAAACAAGCAAATTGCTTTTTAAAAGTCTTTCAGATGTGTATTTCTTATAAATATTGACCATATGATAATTTTTAGAAAACATTGACTGTATTTGTTAGAACTGAGCCAGATTCTCATAACCTTACAGTGAAATCAAAGGTCCCCAGCAAAGGAAGGATATCGACCTGTTGGAGTGAGCCCAAAGAAGGGCCACCACTTTGATCAGAGGGATGGAGCAACTTTTCTATGAGCAAAGGCTGAGGGAATTGAGATTGTTCACCCTGGAAAAGAGAAGGCTTCAAGGTGATCTAATTGCAGCCTTTCAATACCTGAAGGGAGCCAGAAGAAAGATGGAGAGAATTTACAAGGACATAGAGTAACAGAAATAGTAGCAATAGCTTCAAACTGAGAATAGGTTTAGATTAGATGTTAGGAAGAAATTCTTTACTATGAGGTTTAAGGAGGCACAGGAACAGGTTGCCTATATAAGCTGTGCATGCCCCATCCCTGGGAGTGTTCAAAGCCAGGTTGGATGTGGCTCTGAGCAAACTGGTCAGATGTAGGGACGATGTCCCTACCATTGCAGGCTGGAACTAGACAATCTTTAAGGGCCCGTCCAACTCAAGCCATTCTATAACCCTATGATTCTGATATTTAAATTTTATTCATGGAATAAAGCATATTCACTATTTAAACAAAGAACTGTAGAAAGTAACATATTCCAGCCTCAAGTGATTCTGAAATTCTGTTATTTGACAAATGTTGCTTGCAAAACTGCTTGTCCAATTCAGTACCTTTTGTTCTGTTTATTTGTTTGTTTGCTTCCTTGTTGCAAACATTTAGAAGACAGATTTTGTTCTGTACAAATATTTCAAAAAGAGCTTTAATTAATAGAAGTACACAGACTGATGTGCAAATGAGTGTTCTTGTGTTTGATTACACATTCTTGAGTGCAATTATGGGTATTCACTTCAAAAGTGCTATCATAGCCCTCCATAATGTATATTCATGTCCACTGGTACAACTCCTATTTCAAACCTTTGAGCAGATCTAATCAGACCAAATTTTGAAAAATCTTTCTTCCTACATCTGAAGGCCATTATCATTACCAGAATCCAAACCTTAAACCTATGAATGTATAAGTTATACAACAAACTGCAGTCTCGTCATGTTTTCCACCAGCTTGCCTTCACTTTAAATGGTTGCTTTTGCTGTGTTCTAAACACTGGTTGTTGGCTACCATCTTTATTAATATGAATGAATGACCCTTAATAAATTGCAATAAATTACAATAAATCTCACAAGTCCAAAAGAAGCTGAACACCAATAAAAGTTTCCCAAAGCAATATTAAGCCATACAGTTAGTGATTAAGTCCCAATTTCAATTAGAATGAAATGAAAGAAGCAGAAATGGAATACAGTCCACCTAATACGGACATGTAATTAATAATTGTATTTTGTGCCCTCTTTAAACCAGTCTGCCTTAAAGTCGTGTGCTTCATGCACACCATAAATGAAGCTTCTCCCAAATGGCCATGGGCCAGTGTGTTCTGTGAGAGTGAAAACTTTGTGTCTGACCCCCAATAGTTATAAGTTAGGGTTGTTTTGGGGGTTTTCAGGATGGAGATAAAATGCAGATATAAGGAAAATTTTAACCTTAAAATCAGGAAAAGTTATGGAAACTTTTTGAAAGCTTAAGGTATGCTTAAATTAACTTTCTCCTTAAAAAAATACACGATTTCTGAGTTTGTCTCTATCAGCTTCCTTCATAGTCAGTAGAAAGAAGCAGTTCCTTTTACAGAGCAATTAATCTAATTCTGAGACAAGAAACTGTAATAGGTCAGATGGGTCACCTTTAAGAATTCATGGCACTGCTCTGTTCTACAGTTCTATGACTGAAAAGAGAAACTGGAAAACCATCTTAGATTAGATGACTAGACGGCTAAAGTTAGGTAAGATTAATCCTATGCTTAGTACCTCTTGTTTAATATGCTTCCCACATCATTCCAAAGCATGGTACAACAAACACAGCCTCAACATGGTGACTACGGTCTATATTATTTCCAACACTGATTTAAATTTTAGATGATGTTTGTGATGTTTATTAAGTGAGAGCAGGTCATTAAAATTATTGAAGGAGAAAACAATAAGAGTTGCAAGTAGAAAAGATTTATCCCCACGCCTCTCTAGAGTGCACCATATATTAGAACAGCCTTAGCAAGAGAGGCATAAAATTGCTGAGTTGCAACTCTAACTTGTGCAGGTACGAGTCATGTACAACTCTCATGCGTTTAATTCACTTTAGTTAGAGAGTTGCTCCTCTTGGTCTGAGAATTTTAATAAGGAGACTATAGGATGGAAATACAGAAATAATTTTAAAATAAAAGGGAGCAGTTAATAAATTTAGAATGGATAGATAAGAGAGTAATGGTGAACCTGTGACTTTGTTTTTAATGACTTGCTGCAAAATTTAAATAACAGTTTAATATATACCATTCAAATAGGACGCCTGGTGAATAAGATGACAAGAGACTTTGCTTACCCTTGCATTTAATTTTTATTTTATTTCTCATTCTGATTAGAACAAATTCTTTAATATTCAACGCATTTCAATGAGCAAAGTGTATGGTGTAATATTTATATTTTGAGAGCACTGCTAAAAAGACTTCTACAAGAAGCAGGCATAATTCCTTTTTAAAATGCAAGACTCTGACCATAAGGGATATTACTAGAGGTTACCATGTTGCATAAAATATGTCAAAGGATTGTCCATGTACACTCTGCATGAACAGAAAGCTCATTGAATATTTTCGTTGGGTGGACGTAGATTTAACATGTATGATAATACCATTCTCTAGAAAACAAAATAAGTGTTTTACTGAGATTTTTCAGGCATTTGGAAAGTCATTCAGTTTATGGCAGGCTAGTACTAAATTTACTATGAAAGGTCCTTGGTCCATCTTAATTTTTCTTAATCAAACTCCGAAAAGTGTCACTGCTCCCTGAAAAATTAGAAACTTCAAATACAATGGTTATTCTCTCTCTTATAGAATATGATGATTCCCCTATTTAGGTCTCTTGACTCTTAGTATCTCTGTATACGTCAGGGCCATAAAGGATCTATAGGCTTTATTGCCTCTGCCCAGCCTCACCAAGGACATCTTCACACCCCACGCACAGACTCAGGAGCTCCAGTTCAGCTTAGCCCAGGGCTATTAGCCCTGGAATCAGCAATGTCACAGGAGTGTTGGTCTCCAGCTCTGCCACAGCCTTGCATTGTCTCATCATGGAATCCCTTGACCTGAACTTTAACCCCTGGACTGCGTTCCTGGCCTGATCTCAGCCACCACTGTCACTATGGACCTGCCTAGTCACTACAAGACCTGATCCGAACTGCGACCTATGGACTGGCTTTCCAGCTTGACCTCAGACCTGCCTCTTCAGGATGACCTACCCCTATGATCCAGACACTTCTTTGGCTCTGACCACCCTCTCTGAGTCTACCCTGCTCACCTCACTGGGTCCTGTGGGACAGGGTCTGCTGGCCTTGAAATTTTCCCCCGGATGCCTGGCTAGGTTTCTCTGACAGTGTATCAGCAGTACTTACGCACAGTATTGATCATATTAGGATGAAGGAATTTTGTGTTGGCTTTCAAGAAGCATTAAGAAACCAAGGATTGCCTTACACCCTTGTAGGAACACCACCTGGAATTTCAGAGTAACATATCCCCAAGAGTCGCAAGGGAGCGTTCAACGGAAAGCACGGAAAAAAAATTAAATAAGGGGCCTTACATACTCCAGTTATACTATAATTTTTTACTGACAAATGGATAAAAAAATGATAATTTCCAGATGGTCAAATCCTCTTTGGAAATGTTCCTGTCCCAGTGACAAAAAATAACACATCAATAACAGTTGCTTATAGTCTAGAAGGAAATCCATAAATATCACTAAACAAATACAAGATGCAGACAAACAATGCTAATATGGACTTATTGACTTTATTTAAAATTCAGAGAAAAATCAGACTGGAAATATGACCTCATATTTTTCTAAATGTTTTCTAAATTAGTCATATGAGCAATACATGATATGAAAATTTTCACCAGGTGGGTTTCCAAAAAGCCACAGAACAAAGAAATACATTTTAATTTCTACATATTGAGTTAGCATCTACTTCATCTGAGATCTACTGTATGCTTCCTCTTTATGGCTTAACAGATTTTAAAGATAGTTTCTGCTTTCTGTTGCCCTGGAAAAAGTACATCTATGTCTAAAATCCAACCATTAAAGTAGTCACAGTGTATATAAAAATTAGTTTCCACCTACCAGGAATAAAATAAAATTTAAGATTGTGGCACAATACTATGTGGTAGACATGTAAATTTTTCGGGTTTGTGTTATTTTTTATCTACTCTGACAAGCTCATCTAGGGAAATACAAACTTCCTGCACTTTCTACTTTTAGAAAATACAGAGAGATTGATTCGGGTCATAAAAGTCAGTGCATTAAGAACATTAACCAAGAAAAGGACTCTGTGAGATTTATAAATTAATTTGTGCCCTACTGATCATTAAAAACCATGAACCTTGCTTTTATCCTGTTTATAAGGTTGCTGTGAGGTTGAATAGAACAAAGTTGACGTATCTGTAATCTCCACTGGGTCTACTAATCCCGCACCCTACTTCTGTCCGAGCATTAACCTGTGACATGACTTGAGATGAGGTTCTCATCAATGCCAAATGTCTGGCAGGTACAGGACATCTATTCTTTGAAAGTGAATAAAGGTTTATAATGTTTAATACAAATCCTTTAACTTTTTTATTTATATTCCTTATGTTAATGCGAGCAATCTTTTGACTCATAATGTTGAGCTGAAATACATTTTCTTCAGAGCTCCTAAATTCCTAAAGATTAAACTAAAAGGGATTTGTCCATCACAGCAAATTACATATTTAATATGATAGACAAAGAGAATTTACTAGGATATACTGATTTTTAAAAGCTTTTGGCTCCATAAATCATGTTTTCTGGTTTCGAGACTAATGTAATATAGGATAACTGATAAAATATTACTATGCCTTTGTTCCTATTAGTACGTAAAGCAAAATGTAATTGCCATAAACCATAAAATACAATTGTAATTTTAAACCCCTTGTGATTTCTTTCACCATTCCTTTGATTTTATTCCTTTTATTATTCAACAGTTTGGAGTAGAATGGAAGTTCTCGGTGAAGTGCAGTAAACCAGTGTACTTCAAATCTCAGAGAGGGCAGAGTTGAAAATGAGGGGATGGGGGACATGGGGAGACACAGCTGACGAAAGTATACACCCCAGATGTGTTCCAGTATTAAAGACCTGCATTCAGTGGGGAAAACTCCTCACCAGATCATGACCCTCACTGGTAGGTACAGTGAACCACCTAAAGAAAAGCAGTTACTTCAGATAAACTAATGCAGCATAAAACTCAGGAGAGGGATATTGAAGGCAATGAAGGAATAGATGTCGGTGAGCTGTAAATGAAAATGTAAAATAGGATTGCATAGGAAACGGTGTGATCTATTACCTTCATGACCTGTGCCAGGAAGCAAGTCTGAAAGATGCCAGTAATTGTATTTTTGTATGTGGAGTTTGACTTGTTTTATTATCAGAGGGTGAAATTAATCAGGAAGGGAAAAAAAATGTGAGTCCAAAACAATGACAGCAAAATTGAGTTTTACTCTTCTCCCTGCCAATTTTATCATTGACTTTGTAATTAAAGCTTGAAGAGTTTCCTGCTTTTTTTTTTCTCTACATTTCTTTAGAAGAGAGTAAAAAAAAAGAGGTGGACTTAAAATGCAAATTTCATTCTCTCCTGCTACACGCACTAGAACTGTGTATTAAGGCCAAAATGTTTTGTTTGAGTAGCTCAGGCTTCACCAACCTCCAGTAAATCCTAGGCCCAGTACAGAAAAAATCTGCACCCGGACCTTGAAATCTGAATCTGTGACTTTGATGTAGCATCTTCCTCTCCTCGCAGTGAGGAAAGTTATTTTAGGAATAATGCAGCCTGCACTCTCTTTGGGTCTATCTCAGCTTGGAAAATGGGCAGCAGCTTGGAAAGGGGCCACTCTCCTGGTTGTGCTCTTCTGGAACGCAGCAGCCCAAAGAAATAACACCAAAAATGGATTGTAGCATAACTCCTTACATGAACAATTTTCTTTTTTATCTTATGCACCTGGTCTGCTTAACCTGTTTGTTGGAGTACTTGGCCGAATGCTTAACATACGTCTGAGAGAGTTCATCTAAGGTTTCTGGACAAAGACACTTCAGTCTGTAACTTCTTCATAACTGTGAAAGCACCACTGCCTTTTCCTAGCAATCCTGATCTTACCTTTTTCTAGAGCTTCTAATTCTTCTGCAATATAGATTTACAGATTTTGCCAACTAAATTCTAGATTTATTTATTCTTTTGGGGAATGTATCAACATAAGTAAAGAGACTTTGAGAGACTGTCTTAAAAAGTTTTCATCTTATTTTATACAGGACAAAAATGAGATTATGTGTATTAAACATACAACACCTACTCATGTCACAACACTTAAATTAATTTCTGTCTACTGTTGAACCACTATTTTGGATAATACGAAGTCATCTAGTTTGGGGTTCTTTTCATTATTTAGATTTTCTTCTTTTTCTCTGACTTTTATCAGAAAATGCAATTTTTCTCCCCACTCCCCATCCTCCCTGCCATCCGTAACAACATCCCTTTCATTCTGTTTCTCTAAAATCAATTTGTGAGTGATGTATTTTATAATAACCACGACTCTTATGAAAGAAACTCCTTGCTGGTTCATTCTTCCCATGTGAACTTACTGGTTCATGTGATTTAGTCTCTTCATTTTTCTGTGACAGAGTTAATAGGATGCCAGTGTATGTCCACATGAAAGACCTGTGGAGGCTGTGGGTACCAAGGCTGCATAATTGTCCATCAGACATGTATTTCTCACATATAGTGAATATCCCTGGGCAGAAAATAACCTCACTAAAATAATTAAACTGAGAAATGTTATATATATAATAATGTGGTTTTTAACAAATCACATTTTGTGAAGTTTAGATTTATTTTTAATTTCAGAGAATGGGCTGTTTGACAAAGTAAAATCCCATCCACTATTTCTTACTTGGTACTGCTTTCAGAATTGGATTACCCATAAGTTGGGTTTTCTTTTACCCTTTAATTGAAAACGTTCATAGTTGGCATTAAAATTTGAATATGTCTATACAAGAAAGCAAAGAAATGCATTCAAGAGTAGCAATAAGAGAACACCAGAACAAAGGTGATAATTACTATAAATCAGAAAAAAAGAACAGAGGAAGGAATGCTCACATAGGCCCAGAAACAACACTGTATTTTCTGGACTCATTTTAAATAGGTTATATTCAATCTAGATGCAGTAAGATTTCCTGTCCTGTTCTAAAACAGAAGTAGTTTTGCCCCCCAGAAATAAATCAGTTCTTTAAAATGGAGATTAAGAATAGTGGAAGAAGGCTGTGATGCCTAGTAAATGTATTTCCGCAGTGTATATGTCAGTGGTACTGTTCAGCCAACAGAACTAAGGGAAAAAACCCAACATTACCATTCTGCACATTAAGCATTTTGGCTTAGGTCAGTACCAGCTGTCCTTGGAGAAGATGAAGCTTCTGCAGAAAGTGATGTTATGAGATGTAGCGCTGTTTCAAGGTCTTTGAAAAAAAAAAGGGAAACTAGTGCTCCTTCTTTCTCCTTTCCTTTCAGAAAAAAAACACTGCAGTGACCTTTAGCTTCCCTTCACCTTCATGTTTTAATATAAGAAAAATTGTAATTTCCTTAATAATAGTACTACTTCCAGAGTCCATTATAGATATTATAAAAGGTAATCACTCTATAGTACTGGGACCTTACACTTATTTCTAAAGACCTCCTGGACAATTACTCTCAGGACCATTACACATTTTGATGTCACTTCTGACAGCAGAGGAAAAGCTTCATTTTATCTCACAGGTCTGATACTCATTTCTAGTGTTAGTTTGCTAATTTTGTCTCATAAACCCCACAGTTATCCAACTGTCCTAAAGTCTTTGAGTGCATCATGAGTGGTCTCAAATATGAGAAAACAAGAATGTATTACTGTTCTTGGATGGTCATGGCTACCTACAAGAACTTGCACTTCACAGACATCCAGTCCCATCATACTCAGCAAATCAGTTCAGAAATTCATGTCTGAAACTGACGGCAAGTATCTGATTCAAAGTAGGTTTTCTTCTAGGTTGTAACTATCATAGTAAATTAAATCATATTATGCTGTGCCACACTGGTATACTAGATGCTACTTAAGTCCAGGTAGACAACAGCCACAGCCTTTCCCTCAACCACCAAGCTGGCCACGCTGCCACAGAAGAAGATCAGGTTAGTGAAACAGAACCTGCTTTTCATAAACACTTGCTGGCTGGGCCTGATTCCTTGGTTGTTCTGCAAATACTGCATGATGGCTCTTAGGCTGATCTGCTCCATGATGTTCCCTGGCACTGAGATCAGGCTTACAGACCTGTAGTTCTCTGGGTTCTCTTTCTAGTCGCTCCTGTAGGTGGGTTTGCTAACTTCCAGTAAGTTGTGATCTGGCCGGCTATCCATGACAGCTGATAAATGATCACTTTGTCCACCTGCTAAGTCTTCTTTTTGCCCTCATTTATATATATACAAACCCAAAATTATTTATGTCTCTACATAAGTATTTTTAACTACTGATCTGTAAGTAACAAATTTGAGAGGAAGGAAAATATCAGAAAATAAATGCAGTAGGAATTTTGTAGTTGAGTAGAGAAAAATCCAAATTAGTAACTCTTACTCCTTATAAATCTACACTGGAAGACCGACTAGCAGCTATAATAAAATGCATTTGGCAGAGACCAGATATCCAGCAGGCATGCATACTATTATAGACAAGGAACAAACATGCCCAGTTTTATTGTTGAAAGTGGCATGCGTGAAAGGAGTAAGAGAAAGGCTTAGAGTTATTTACAGTGGAAGATGGAAGTGAAGGACACAGATGTGCAGAAAGACAGGATTCAATAACTCTGTCATGCATAGAGATTCTCTGCAGAACAAATCCTGCCCTTGAACCACTCCCATGAAATAAATAGGAATAATAGATGGTACTTATCATATTAAAAAGGACCACTAAAATTCCTTCCTACTGCTGAGGTTTTTTATGATGAAAAAAACAGCTGTGTGTTGAAGTATGTTAGACATAAAGTCAAAGAGCATTGTGATAGCTGCATTCACTTGAAACACCATATTTTTTTATAAAAGGACTTTTTTCAGGATACAGAGACCTCAGAAGAAAGAATATAATCAGGCATAAGTAGAGAAACATCAAAAGGGAACAGATCAAACTACATAGAGTAAGCTGGAGTTGCTTATTTGGTTCTAGTTCTCCAATCTGCAAATTCAACTGTTCTCTTAATAAAATATATGAGTTGAAATAAATATATTGTCTATTTTTTACTAAAGAAAATGAAAAAATTTATGGAATTGTTATAAGATAATATTTGAAAAACAGTTGATTTCTTTTCCAGTAGGGTATATGATAAAGGAGGAGCTTGATCCAGAATGCAAATTAGGACAGGTGATAATGGCCAATTAAGTAATGAAATCATCAATTACTATTACCTATACTACTACTGTATATCACTGGGATCAGATTAAGAATATTGAATCACTGCCATTTCTTATCCTCCCTTCTTTTAAATTAGAAATATCTTCTGTATTCAAGTGATTCTACCTCTGATGATATTAATGAAATTATTAATTTTTCTTAGTGTATAGAATTTTAAAGTGGCGAAGAGGGTCAGAATTTGTCTGTCACTGAACATCACATCATCTGTCAGCCACATGTTGCCCAAGGAAATAGGCAAGCTGTTAGCCTGTTACTAATTTTAGTTTGTCTTTATTCAGCTTGGCTTGTTCTCTTGGGTCACTAATTAAAGTTCATGTGCTATGATTCAAAATAAAAAGTTCTTCTTTCTTCCCGAAGATACTTGCTGTAATGAAAAGTGACCTCAGTTTCTTATCAAAGTGTTTATCATAGACTGAAAGGTGTTGCATTTTTGCTTTTACACAAACAGAGAAGAGCACAATATTTTGTAATTTTTGATTGATCTAACAGTTCCCGTCATACTTACTGTTGTACAATAGTTGTTCCTGATAAGCTTGTATTTATGCGCTCCCAAAAACTTTGGAAAAAATTATCAACTGTGGGGTGAATTTTCACGGAGAGCAAAATTGAGAAAAACACAATGTTGAATTCTATGAAGAATAAATTACAGCTTCACACTGTTTTCAAACTGCTATTCAAAAAGCCATTCTGAGACACAGTGGCAAATTGACCAACATGCTATTGAAAGCAGACTTGACTTTGAATGCACACAGTATTAAAAAATATATTTTCAACTCTTTTCTTGGTTGTACTATTTTTTGTTCTGGTAACCAACAGCATGATTTGGGAAGTTCATGTGAGTTTTAATGAAAAGCTATCACTGCCTTTTTTTCTCCTTCTTTTAAGCCCTGATTACAAACCATAGAATAAATTAAGTCTGAAGAAACCTCAGGATGTTGTCTGATCCAGCCTCAGTAAGACTTGCCACCTTAAACTGTTCAAATAGAATGGAGGATCAGGTCTAGTATTCTATACACAATGCCATGTAATAGCATTACTAACATAAACCCCACAACTCCTAATAAAAAAGCTACGCATAATGATCAAAACCCAAACATTCTCAGTCAGAAACATGGTGATACATATTTGCTACCAACTGGCATTTATGTGACTCTATTCCAGTATACAGATTTGCACAGACTTTATCACATGAAGCTACAACATTGTTTAAGTTTTCTATCCACACTATCTATCTGGAGTAAAAGGCTAAAAGTGAAGAGATTACCATTAGGCTTATTAATCTGACCTCTTGGAGAGCCCAGGTCCTCACTGACCAAGTTTATTATAAAGGGCCTTAAGATACTACTATTCCCTGAGGCAAGTACAAAAGAGAACTTGAAAAAAGTTCCCAGGAGGTTCAAAAACAAACTTTACTGGCAAACTTTAGGCAGAGGTTGTATCAAACCACGACACATCAAGAATTTAGCAAAATTTAAAACAAATATTCAATCAAAATAATTTCACAGAGCTTTGACTTAGCAAACTCTACCCATCTGACCCTAGATTACCCTTATTTCAAGAAGAGGAAATTAGGAGTAGAAATTAATTGAAAGAGAGAAAAAGAAGGAAAAAGAAAGAGAGAAAAACAAGATACAGGTACTTTAGATCCTAGTATATTCTTAGCTGTCATACAAGCCAAGGACAAGAGGGACATGACCACATGCATCTCAGAGCAACGGGTTTTACCTTCACTGACCTTCTGTGGCCACATCGGCCACTCCTATTATCCCCAGCTGGGGTTCCTGGTCATCCAGCCACTCTGGGGCTAGACTGGGGCTCAAAGGGTGGGGTGTGGGACATTGCTTCCACTGTCCTGGGTGTGTTGGTCACTGACAACCATTCTGGGCTGGACTAGAAGCTCCAGAGAGGTGGGGTACAAAACTAGGGTAGTGGGGGTCATCGGGCAGTTGGAGGTAGCTGCTGTGTACCCCAATTTGTCTCTGGAGAGGGACAAATCAGGTGCAGTAAGGTTGCGAGCATCTACTCCTCCTGCCCTGTGCTGCTGCAGCCACTGATAGAAAACATTCCCACACCCAAGCTGGACAGCTCAGTATTACCAGAGACAAGGAGCCAAGGAGGGCACTCTGCTGCCAGTGTTCCACAGACAAGGTTTAATCCCCTGCAGAGATGGCCAGGAGAAAAGAGCACAACCTTCTCGGGGTTCCCTTTCCACAGTGTTCCATGGCCAGCACCCTGAGGGCACAGGGGCGGTACAGGGCAGGCCCAGGGCAGGGAGCCAATGGGCAGGGAAGGGGCGGAGTAGGGACCAGGTGAAGGGAGCAGCCACACAGGCTGCTGGGAGAGAGAGTTTCCCTTAAGCAGAGTCTGGGGTGGGGTAAGGTAACATTTCATCCACAAGGAGTTGTGGGAGAGGCTTTTCCTTTACAGTCGTAAGAAGATATTTTTCAAATGCCTGAGTTTCTCCACCAGCCGGCCTCAGCCCCTTTGGGGCTCTCTGGCTCACCAGCTGGATCGGTGACCCCAACAGTGGGGTGTGGAGCACTGCATGTCCCACTTTCTGCAGCATTTGCCTTGGCCCCCCCTTACCCCTACACTTCAGCTTTTTTGAGCCAGAAATCATTTTCTCCAGTCTCACACCTCTCTACTTCATAGTCTAATTCTTTCTTATCTTCTCATACACGGTAACTGGAGAAGAAGGAGGAGTTAGGATCATTACTACTTTACTAATCTGTAAAATCAATAAGATACAGGAGTCATTGATGGGATGGTAAAGTCAGCATTCTCTACTCTGTCAACAATGGATAGCTTTTGTTTCAGTCAGTATCTCTTTCTGGAACAAGATAGTTTTTCTAATGTCTCTGAAGATGGTAAGACAGAAAACATAGAAAGAATAACCATGCTAAAGTTGGAAGGGACCCATGAGGATCGTGTAGTCCAACTCCTGGCCCTGCCCAGGACCATCCCCAAGAGTCACACCATGTGCCTGAGAGCACTGTCCAAACGCTTCTTGAACTCTGTCAGGCTGGTGCTGTGACCACTTACCCAGGGAGTCTGTTCAGTGCCCAACCACCCTCTGGGTGAAGAACCTTTTCCTGATATTCAAACTAAACCTCCCCTGACACAACTTCAGGCCATTCCNAAAGGGTGGGGTGTGGGACATTGCTTCCACTGTCCTGGGTGTGTTGGTCACTGACAACCATTCTGGGCTGGACTAGAAGCTCCAGAGAGGTGGGGTACAAAACTAGGGTAGTGGGGGTCATCGGGCAGTTGGAGGTAGCTGCTGTGNACGAGGAAGTTGGAGCTGCAGTGAGGTCTCCCTTCAGTCTCTTCTTCTACAGGCTGAACAGACCAAGGGACCTCAGCTGCTCCTCATACAGCTTCCGCTCAAGGCCTTTCACCATCCTCACCAGTATCATCACAAATAATATTTTATACCTAAAGAGCATTTTAGCTTCATAAAGCTGGTGGTTGGGTTTGTTTGTTTGGTTGGTTTTTTTTTAATACTGTGGCATTAAAATGCTGTATATATGGCCAAGGCTGCTTTAGAGTTTAAATACTAAAAAAATAACAATATGGGACACAATCATCGAACTATATGCATTTCAAGAAAACCACATGACTAAATGCTGTATAGGCACTTAGTTATGTCCAGCTGGTAAAATAGGAAGGAATTAATCCAGCTAATTTTTTTCCGGAGTTTTTAATCATCTTTGTTCATTTGTGTATACTTGGCTTCAACTCACAATTCAGGAAAACATTTTTGTCACACTGTCCTGTATGATATGCTTGAACTTCAGTTTAAATGGGGTTTTACTTACGCATATCCCTTCATGCCTTCTTAGTCTTTTGTTAGACTCATTAACATCATATCCTAAATTAATACTGCTGTGTGAGGGTTTGGGGTTTTTTTTTCTGACAGTTATTTTTTATGTAACTGACCAGATGCACAGATAATATTTAATGAAATGTATTGAATTTTAACAAAATACTTTGCATTTTTTTTAAGGTATATAACTTGAATTTACTTAACTTACATGAAATTTGAAATAGTGGAACCACTGGAAACTAATGCTAATCTTTTGGCAGACGTAGCATTTTTAATAGGCCACCAGAAAACAGAAGGAAGAAAATTGTATGGATAAATGACAAAAAGTGAACACAGATTAATATTCTATTCTGCTGAATTTGAAAAATTAAATTATGTAGAAATTAGTTTTGGGGTTTCAGTGGATTTGGGAATAAGGAAAATATGTAGCATGACTGAGAAAGATCCAGAAGTTTTCACCCGGTAAATACATAAAATATATTTTAAGAGCTAAAAGAAAAACGAAAAAACCCCATCCAGTATTCTCTCTGGGATCTTCAGTAATCTTTCTGGTTCCTATTTTACCAGTTCCAACCACATCGATCCAGAAACTCTGAGTACTGCAGCTCTGTAAAATGAAATTTACAGAGATGTAGAAAAAAGATGAAAATTCTCTTCTATGGGAACTTGCTTTCACACAGAGAATGATCTTCACATTTTTACCAAATATCCAGTCACTTTTTACCAAAATCCTCTTTGGACAACAGTATAGGAAATAAGTACAAGNGCTTCTTGAACTCTGTCAGGCTGGTGCTGTGACCACTTACCCAGGGAGTCTGTTCAGTGCCCAACCACCCTCTGGGTGAAGAACCTTTTCCTGATATTCAAACTAAACCTCCCCTGACACAACTTCAGGCCATTCCCTCAGATCCTGTCACTGGTCACTACAGGACACAGATCAGTGCCTGCCCCTCCTCTTAACGAGGAAGTTGGAGCTGCAGTGAGGTCTCCCTTCAGTCTCTTCTTCTCCAGGCTGAACAGACCAAGGGACCTCAGCTGCTCCTCATACAGCTTCCGCTCAAGGCCTTTCACCATCCTCACCAGTATCATCACAAATAATATTTTATACCTAAAGAGCATTTTAGCTTCATAAAGCTGGTGGTTGGGTTTGTTTGTTTGGTTGGTTTTTTTTTAATACTGTGGCATTAAAATGCTGTATATATGGCCAAGGCTGCTTTAGAGTTTAAATACTAAAAAAATAACAATATGGGACACAATCATCGAACTATATGCATTTCAAGAAAACCACATGACTAAATGCTGTATAGGCACTTAGTTATGTCCAGCTGGTAAAATAGGAAGGAATTAATCCAGCTAATTTTTTTCCGGAGTTTTTAATCATCTTTGTTCATTTGTGTATACTTGGCTTCAACTCACAATTCAGGAAAACATTTTTGTCACACTGTCCTGTATGATATGCTTGAACTTCAGTTTAAATGGGGTTTTACTTACGCATATCCCTTCATGCCTTCTTAGTCTTTTGTTAGACTCATTAACATCATATCCTAAATTAATACTGCTGTGTGAGGGTTTGGGGTTTTTTTTTCTGACAGTTATTTTTTATGTAACTGACCAGATGCACAGATAATATTTAATGAAATGTATTGAATTTTAACAAAATACTTTGCATTTTTTTTAAGGTATATAACTTGAATTTACTTAACTTACATGAAATTTGAAATAGTGGAACCACTGGAAACTAATGCTAATCTTTTGGCAGACGTAGCATTTTTAATAGGCCACCAGAAAACAGAAGGAAGAAAATTGTATGGATAAATGACAAAAAGTGAACACAGATTAATATTCTATTCTGCTGAATTTGAAAAATTAAATTATGTAGAAATTAGTTTTGGGGTTTCAGTGGATTTGGGAATAAGGAAAATATGTAGCATGACTGAGAAAGATCCAGAAGTTTTCACCCGGTAAATACATAAAATATATTTTAAGAGCTAAAAGAAAAACGAAAAAACCCCATCCAGTATTCTCTCTGGGATCTTCAGTAATCTTTCTGGTTCCTATTTTACCAGTTCCAACCACATCGATCCAGAAACTCTGAGTACTGCAGCTCTGTAAAATGAAATTTACAGAGATGTAGAAAAAAGATGAAAATTCTCTTCTATGGGAACTTGCTTTCACACAGAGAATGATCTTCACATTTTTACCAAATATCCAGTCACTTTTTACCAAAATCCTCTTTGGACAACAGTATAGGAAATAAGTACAAGATGTAATCTAGAGAATCATAATCTAAAATTTAAGAAATTATGCGCATGATTCCCATGTATAAGGACTAAATAGGTGATTTGTCTTTGATTAGTTTTTATGTGATTCTACAAAGTGAGAAAAAGAGAAATACCAAAGAACGTGTTTATTTTCTTTCTCTCCAAAACCAGATTTATTTTTCTTTTCTTTTTTTAACATATCTTTTTGAAAGATCTCCACTGTGGATTAGGGAAACAATCACACTAGTGTGATCTTTGATTAGTCAGGCTTTTTTTTCCCCTTCTGCAGTCATAAAATCACAAAAAATAAGAGAATCTGAAGCTAATGATTTTAAATCAATTCTAGAGGGAAGAATTGCATGCATAAAGGAAGGGAGCACATCTCCAAAAATATCTTTACGAAGGTTTGTTTTCCTTAAGTTGATAACTTGTGAAATAAAGCATTTTATTAACTTTCTTGTAAGTATGGCTCTTGGTTTTGCTAGGAAGAGTATTGCAACTCATTTTACAAAACCATAAATTAGTGATTATAGTTGTAAACATCTCAAAACTGATGTTTTGAGCAATTTTCTGACTATTTAAAATTTTACTTGGCCAAGGAATATCTTGTAGTGAAGGCTTGCATATTTACAAACATGTTTTCTCTATGGATTGCTGTAAAAAAAAAAAGGAAAAGTGAGCAACTTAATATTTTTTCTAATTATAGTTAGGTTCATGCAGAGTTGTCCCTAAGAGATTCAGCTGAATGAAATGTCAAGAATTTGAAAGAATCTTAGAACATACATAAAGGTGCAGGAACCTTTGCTATGTCTTCTTGAGCTGATGTACTTGAATTCTGAGCAAAGATGAGCATTAATTTTTTCTGCTTCATGATTACAGCTAGAACCCATAGATTAAGTCATGAATGGAGCATATCCCTAAGGCAGAAAGAACTAATTTTAAGAACAGAATGGCCCAGATTAGATTTCACATAACTTAAGTACTAACCGAAAACAAGTTAGGTGACTAACTGAATCTTATAATTCATGCAGACATCTTTCAGAATCAAAAATTCATTAGCTTATCTTCTTAAACATGCTGAAGATCCTTGATACTGTTGTAAAAGGGTATAGCGTTATTTCAGGTATTACTGAAGTTCCCTGAAAGACAACAACATTGGACTTGTACACAAATAAGGAGAAGACTGGTTTTGTGAGGGAGAAATTTTATTTTCAGCAATTGGAAATCAAGGAGGAAGGGAAATAATGTCTGTTATTAACCTCTACTTGTTGTTATTGCATAGTGTCTCCTCACTTTTGCTTCAACAAGCATCAGCCACTTAAATGAGTAAAAATAAAACTCCAAGAATACACGTAAAATGTGTCTCCCAGATATGCCTCTGAATATTCAAAAGTGAGTATATAAGATGTAAAACCTACTTATTCTGTTGCCGTATGCATTAATGGAAATGTTTAAGGGAACAGCAAATGCAGTACACAAACTATAGATAAAGTAACATACAAAAAGAAACAAAATGCTAACTACAGATGGAAGAATATGGTTGTACAAGATAAGTCAAAGCTAGAAAGTAAATTATACAAGTTACTTACTAAAAACTTTACTTGTAAAGCTTAGTAGTTCTGAAAGCAGTCTAGGTAAGTGTCCATTTTCAGTGTATACCCGTCCCAAAAGATTTTATTTCAACTATTCTCTGCTTGTGTCACTCCTGGGGTTACACTACTACCTTGTTTGTCATAAGAGCTGTGTCATTTATGTAATATATTTACTGCTCTGGAAAGATGTTGTCTCTTTCCAGGCTATGTTTTTGTATTAATCAGCTGCTCTCAAAAGAGATGTTTTTTGGTTTCCACTCAGACTTCTACAAACTACTACTTCAAAGGGAATAAGAAGCAAGAGACATCTAGGATCAAATTTAATAGTGTTAATCAAAAGAGAGAAAAGATAGGAAGAAGGCCTCAAGATTGTCCCAAAGAGTTCTTCAGAACTTCAGCCAAGTCAGCTCTAGGAAAAAAATTATTTTCATAAAACAAAGTCCAAATAATTTACTTAAAATCGCAGAACATAACAATGAAAAAAAGAGGAACTGATGTAAGTGGTCGGCAAAAATAAAACATAAACCACATCTAGCCAAAGAGAGTTTGTTATTTTCATGTTTTATTATTTTTTCACAAGACTAAGCTTCTCAATAACTTAATTTTCTACATGTTTAAGCAATAAAGAAACCTAGGATAAATGATGTGATTTAGCTGGGCATTGCTTCTTGAAAAAAAGGGTTCTGCACATAATGTGTAATCTTGATGCAGTATAAGCAGGAGTGTAATTGGGTTTTGTTTATCCAATATGTATGCCAATATGTGGACAGCACAACAGTCTATTGTGTTTGCTGGCAGGTAAATTTCTCATTTAGTGAGCAGATAGCTCTTCTAAAAAGCAAACACAGAACTTAATTGATAGTGAATGTTTAATTCATTTTCATAAAAATCAATAGTGTTTCTCAAGGGGATAAAGGTGAATTAATTCATTTATCTAGATCTTTAAAGCTGATGCATAGTAAACATGAGACATCTAACAAAGGTTAAAGAGTGCTTGTTGATAGGCCGTCAAAATAGCAACACTATTTTGATTTGTTTGATTTCTGAACACCAGGAGGATTATTTATATTAAATTATCACTGTATCATTCCACAATAGAACTGGTGTTTCTTCATGTCATAGTCCTATTACTGGTAAACTCATAATGCAGCACAATCAAGACAGGAAAAAACTTTTTTTTTTTTGATGAACATAAGTGAATTCCATTGTTTTGATACGACAAACATTTTAAAACACAGGATGCTAACTGCCAGTAAAAACCTTAGCAACATAAAGATAAAAGACTACTTTTCTAAACTTGTTAGAATTCTTATGCCTTGAACCCTTTAGAGTCTCAGTAATAATAAAGAATGAAGGATAGGAAAAAGGGTAGATGTCTGACAATTGCAGGGCTTTCATAGTAGTCCATTATTATTGATTTGATTTGCTATTCCCTCCTATGATAATTCCATCACACAGGATTTTGGGTGGGTTACTTTGGTTTGGTTTTATTCCACAATCTTTACTGTCTGCTACAAATCTCAAAATTTAAAGAGTCAAAAATCAGCCAAGCAAATAAAGAAACAAACATTGAAAAAAATAGGTCTCTTTTTGTGGATTTAAATGTTGTTTAAAAACGTGTATTAAATTTAGATGCATTAACACCTATATTTTATAAATTTGTTTGCACAAGCATAAATCTCCTCTCCAGGACATTTCTGGAGTTCCCTGTTGATAAAACTGGTACTGAAGAATTGTGAAATTGTCACCAGGAGAGGAGATGACCTTGTTGAGAGTGAAGAGTTGAAGAAGTAATAATAAAAGATAAAATTTATCTTCATATTAATAATAAAATAAAATGAATACCTCAGTCACTGGCATTTCTTTAATTATAAAGCATTGTTTGATCTGTCTCCCTTTGAGATAAGAATTTAACAGCTTATTAACAATGGTCATGCAAATCCTAGTTAACAGTATTAAGTGCACATTGCATTTGTAAATTCAGTCTACTTCCTCCAAACCTGGCAAAAGACAAACAGAAGTATTGTTTCATATAGGTTCAGCTGCATGTGTGAAAGATACACTTCCAAATTCAGCTACCCCATATATAAGGACTTAGCCAGTCAGTTGTATTGGGATTTATATGCTGATGGATGTTTGCAACTACGAAGCAGTTGCTTTAGAGGCTATTTACTGTAATGAGGCTTGTGTCTCGTTTTTATCAGGAATTGCCAGAAATCTCAGAGTACGAGAAGACTAAATTTCATCAGCTGAAAAATCCACTGAGAAGTGGCATAGCTACCAGACATTAATGGAACTTGGTAATCGAGAACAAAACTGTATACCTCAGTCTTTCTGACCAGCACTACAAACTAGGGAAAGCTTGGAGTACTTTACATTCAGCTTGGTAAATTGGGTATGATGCCATTTAGTCAGGTTTATGATGATTGATCCAAACATAATGGCCAGTCAATAAGATAACCAGGAATAGATTTCAAGTCGTATATGAAGGTCTAGTGAAGGTCTGACTTTCAGCATGCAGCTACTATAATAACATGAGGTAAGCAAAAGTCTGAATCAATAGCATATTAACTATGTGCTATATCTAATTACAAATAAAGGAAGCTATAGGCAAATCCAACTCTATAGTAAATGTGATAGAGCTTATGCATTTATGCTCACATATCAGCTACCTTAAAGAGGGTAAAAAATTGCATCTGGATGTTGTTAAGGAGTAGTTAATTATCTGACGTCTTATCTTTTGCTGTTAACTACACAAACAGCTTCAAGATATCTTGTTTATATGCCCATACTTTTATTCACAATATGTAGCCTTGGCTGGTGTTTTCTTTATCACTGCAGGAAAATGGTCTGCATGTGGTTTTACTGAGAATTTTTTTTCCCCTAAGGAATGCTATTGTTCCAGCTGTTCCAGGGGAAGAAAAAGAAGTGAAAACTTTTAATTAGCTTCCACGCTAAATAATAAACAAAAAAGCATGTCATAGTTAACAGATACAGCCATGGATTACAAAAAAAAAGCCTTCCTTATTTTGTTTTAAGTAAATGAGGAGTCAACTCACCTTCATTTGGGGTGAGTGATGATTCATTCTGCTGAATCTTTCTAATGAAGTTGTTGTTTAGGTGAAACATCCTTTCTCAGAGGTTTCTGCTGGAAACTCATTATCAGCCACCACATAATAAATAATTTCAGTATGTATAAATAAATATGTTATAATTAGGTGCAGTATAATAGCAAAACTGTTGCATCACTTAAAAAGGTACACTTACATGTACAAGAAATCGAGAGTGGGTTCATGACATACACAGATCTATGCTGCATCACTCAGTCCCATGCAGAGATGTTCAAGCTAGCCCAGCACAAGACAGATCTGGAATGAGAAGCAGCACTGTTGTGCCAACACTGTGCTGTGCCAGAGCCAAATAATCCTGTTAGGAGGCTGTGCTGATGCCAAGACCCAAGTGTATATCTCTATCCGATACTGCTTGGTTCGTTATATACATACTAGGTTGTTTGGACATTCATTACATGGAACTGCATTGTATGGTGCAGGAATACACAGAAATCCTTATTTGCTATGCAAAACACAATGGACCTTGATATGCAGCATTTAGTGTTTATTCCCCTACTGTTAAAAAAACTACTTACGTTTTCAAAAACTCATTATATGGCAACAGGGTTTCACAGTGTCTAAGATTAAGATTGCTCCAGCTCTACTTCAAAGAAAGGCTGGCACTATTCCAGGCTAGAGGGTTGTTTTTTGGACTTCAAAAGTGCAACAGAGGTTCATGTAAACATATGAGGAAAAAGCCAAACCAGCTAAGCTTGGAACTTCTGGCAGACTATCCATGACAACATAGATGCTATGAAATAAGTAAGTGTGCTATGAAATACTGGATAAGTATTCAGAGGATAATGTCTGGTGCATTATAGTCTCAAGGTGCAGAAGTTACATTTGTTCAAGGAAATTAAGAAGGTAAGGCAGCTATTCTTGTGTACTGCTATTAGTTTCTAAACTGACTGTTTTCAAGAGACCTCATATTTGCCTACACAAGCTGTAGTTGCACATTTAAACACCAATGTGCTTGTACAGAGCTGGGAACTGTGTGCATGCCTTATTTATAAAATTAGTCCTGTCCTTGTAAATAAGGAAACATTTGTTTCTCTACATCAGAGAACAATAACAACAACAACAAAAAAATACTTAATGGAGATCTTGCCTGTTTTGAATGCGTCTTCTGCTTTGAATGTTCTCTTTTCCATAGGATGTTGATCCTTCAAGCTGTTAAACTCTGACTGTACTGTTCTCTCTGCATATCTATATTAGAATATATCCTACATGTACACTTTAAAAAGATCATGTTACACAGGAAAGCAAGAACCATTAAGGTAAAATATTATCAAATACAATGTAGCGTAGGCATACCTCAGGTTTGAATTGGCCCATTGCTTGCTAATTTTGAAAACACACCAGAAACTTCTATGTTTAATGGAAGGAAATAATACATAGTAAGGTTTTCCTTTGGACTTCATCCTCACCCTAGAAGCAATACAGTTCCATACCTGTACCACTGCAATAGTAATTATAGAGATGTGACATCAGTTAAAGAAAATCATGACATTAACAAGGTATATGCTATCTGAGTGTCAAAAAGGATCCAGATCACTTGCATGGTAGAGCCATCTACAGCTTTTTAAAATATTTTTCCAGCTATTTCATTATGGTCTCCAATATTTAGAAGTTCAAAAAGCAAATTTTGCCCAGTTCTATAGACTGACTAAATACTATTACTTGCTCAAATTGCAATAGGACAGAACACTCTTTATGTATGCACTAAGTTTTATGACCCTGTGCCTGAGTATCTTGTTAAGCAACTTTGCCTACACACAGCATGAAACATGTGATCTCTTTTTACAGTAATAAGAGCAGTGGTCTTTTAAATTAGGTACATTACAAAGATTGGTACCTGATTGAGTCACCTTAGAAAGTGAGTAAATTATGAATGAAGACAATGTTTAGATTAAAAATCGTGGTAATTTTTTAATTTGTTTGTTCTCTGACCATCATTTCTTGTCTCCTCTCAGAAAAGTAACAGGAAAAGTAGATTTCACTGCACTTCAGTCTTTTCTTAATGAAATATTTCCTCCTGTCAGACTTCTACTTCACTTTTATGATTTCTCTAAGGCAAGGAATATAAATAAAAGAGCTGGTACATTATCAAAAGTGGCTAATTCAAGAAAAAAGGGGGTTTCCATGTAGTATCAGAAACACATAGACTAGGGAACCAGAAAATAAGTTTGGAAAACTTTTTATGCAGTGACCCTTCATTTCCAAGTGTCTGTTCTATCTCAGTTTGCTTCCCTGTAGTTTTTAAATCAGTATTGATCTTGGAGCTTTGTAGAAACCCGTGCTGATAACTCTCCAATTATTGTCTTTTCTCTTTAATTTCTTCAAGCAAGTAGAATTTTAACATTTTCAAACTGTATGTGACTAGTGCCGTCACAAGAAGTAGATCTTTAGAACACGTTGACATTTCTGGAGAAGCACCTTAGATCCTAATCCTAGTGCCTCCAACTAATCAGTGATGTAGTAGCAATTACATAGGTCAGTGCCTGTCTTACATCAGTAGAGAAAATGTGGGCAAAGGAAAGAAGCCAGTTATAAAAAAAGAAAGGAAGCCAGATATAAAAGCATATATAAATCAAATATACTTCAGTACAGAGAGATTTATCAAGCAGTAACTTATTTGTTTGCAGCATATACTGTATTCCTAAGCGCATATCTTTCTGGGTTTATTTGTCGTCAATAACCGCTCAAAAGATTCTAATAATCTGTGGTGAGGGAAGGGTAGACATTATAGACTTCCTTGCTCAAAAATGTGATTTTCTTGGTGGGGAAGTGGACAGAGTGGGAAATGAGGGTGGGAATAGGAGGGAGGGGGAATTGAATTTTTACTTAGAGCTTAATAAGAAATAGCTTCCCTATTGCAAAGTACTATGGAGATGTGAACATTTAGGCTTCCCATTAAAACTGTAAGAACGTTGACAATCATAAGTGGTGATTCTCTGTCTAGAAATGAAAGAATTAGTCAAGCTAATGTTTTGAAAATATTTTAATTAAGCTAATGTTTTGAAAATATTTTAGTTTTTTCTTCTTTTTTTAAACTTGTTAATTATAATCAACATGTTAAAAGATGATTTTCTTAAGATAAACTATTTTTCTTTTCCCTTTAGCAAGATGTTAAAATGTGCTGCTTCAATAATTTAAAAACTTTCTTTAAAAAAGCTTTTGAAATGTAAAATTCATTTAAACAGTCTTTTCTTCATAAACTGTTACAATTTCAATAAGTAAATATATATAGGAAGAGGGAGGATGGGACATTTTTTCAAAAACATGATAAATTTTGCAATCTGGTCTCTAAAAGCACTTCTAGTCTGCATCTCTGCAGTGTGTGAAGGGGCGCTTTCAGAGGCAGGTGAAAAATGACGTTCTGATTAAGGCATGAATCTGTGACTCAGAAGCCTAGTAAACATGGGAGTTTAGCTACAAGCTTCCACTGTGATATCTGGTAATGTAGTTACCCCTTATTTCGGTCAGCTCTTCTCTTTGAAACAGGTATGCCTTGCAGAGGTATTGTAAGGGTAAAGATATTAACATCAAGCTGCTGTGGTAATGAAGGTTCTGTAACTACCCACATAAAAATAGTGAATGTACTTGGACTGCAGTTCATTCAACAATTAATGAAAAGGTGCATTTCCTTGAATATGACTGTGGTGGAACTATTCAATGCAGTGGCTCATTATTATAATATATCATTTATTAAAGTATCACTTTTATCTTTAAAATGAAATAGTCTCTGCAGATTTGTCCTTTGTGTCCTTAGCTCTCCTGTTAAGGACTATTCAGAGGGGTATTTTAAACATCCCGATACTTGTGTTTCTTAAGAATTTAGAAAAAATATAGAGGTCCTGTAAAATCTTTCAAAGCACTGCAATTATATGCACAATCAATATCATCATGTGATTCAGATGCATATATAGATCAGCACTATTCCACCTCCCTTAGAATTCAAGGTTTTCAAAAGATCAGTTTTATATTTACCTTTCTGTATAGGTAAAAAATACATACGTAGGACTTATAAATACAAGTTAAATATATAATTAGACATATAAAACATTACATAGATGATTTGAAAATAAAAAATACATTCTAAGTATATTACTCTAAATATTCTCAATTCTAAACCATTCTGCATTTAGCCGACTGAAGATAGGAGTAATATTGGCCAGGTCTTGCCCCATCACAGAATAGGTGATTTTATTTTGAAAACTCTTCTGCTACTTCCAGATAGGGTATTAAGATACAAAACCAAAAGTATCTATCAATTAGACACAAAACCAGAAGTAGTCATCTACTATAAGGACAAAAAAAAAAGTAGATTTTTGCACCAACATTTGAAAATTAATATCCTTACCGCAATAAAGTTTAAGAAGATGGCTTAGTGTCACTACTGCAGTTTCCTTATTAAGTGAACTAGATATCTGAAATATGCCATTGAAATCTAACTCATAGATTTTGCGAAGAAATATGATACATAATACACTTTCTTAGATCAATCTTTAGTAAAACAGAATACAGAACCATATTTTTTCTGAATTTGTTTTCCTGAAGTACTCCTTATTTCCTAACAAGGCCATGTAGAGGAGAAAGCAAAAAGCAAGAAAGCAAATCAGTAAGAAAGCAAACAAGTAAGAGAAAGCAAGAAAACATGAATACATGGAAACAAAGAGATACTTTCTCATGTCCACAGAAACTTACGTTCAAAGGAATATAAATTTTAAAACTTGAATTCCACAAAACTTTCTTTTACTTTGCTTTATTTTTTCATGTCAAGAATGGTCTGTCCATGGCTTATGTAAAATAACCACAACATTTACTAATTCTATTGTAGAACATTTAATTAATGAACAAAAATATCTTCTTTAAAATATTATTTGGAGCTTTTCTACTTAAAAAAAAAAAGGAAGTTAGAGTAAGAAAATAAAAATAATTCAAAAAAAGCAATACAAGAAATATTATTGTGAAAGTCCTGGAAACAATCCTTTTATAGCATTTAAGATATGTGGTTTATTTTAAAGAGTTTTTTATTCTTTGAAAACTATACCATTAGGCATTTTAAGTCTAGTGTAGCTGAAAAGTATATATTTTTTTACATTCTAATGAACAACTTTTGTTCCTGTTAGCATGTGTGACTTTACTTTCTGTTTAGATGACTGATTTGAATTCTTCATTTCCTGGGGTTTTTTTTTCCTATTTTCAAAATATTTCATTAAGGTAGCTTGTCAAGTAATTGGTAATCTTCCTCTTCTCAAAGCCACTATAAATGTCTTTTGTTGTTACTATTTCTTTATTCTAATCAGGCTTGATTTGATTTATTTTCCCTGGAAAGAAATATTTTGCTGCCTTCAGAATAAGCATTAAGACAGACACATATGGTTAGCAGCATACCATAGAAATTATAAAGTCATTTTTTAACAAAAACAACTTAACTCACTAAGTCAGAAGCTTTTTTTCTCCTCCTCCTCACTCCCATGCTGTCGAATGCTAATTTGTCTCAGTTGCCGTAAACACCAATTGGGAATTCAGTCAGTTTCTAGGGTGGAAACCAGACTGCTATGTCTCCTTTAGTTCATGCCATTAGATGCCCTCTGAATAGGCACTTACGTATGGCTGTTACCTTTAGCTTCAAAAATGGTGAGGCAGAGAAAGGACAGTAGAAGTGAATCAGTTTCTCTGTTATGTTCTAATATTTGTGGTGTACATCAGCATCGGAAGTCACAGATTATGGCAGCAAAAGTCATCATCGAGAACTGAGCATAGCCCATGGGTACACCAGTCAAAAGTATACATTCCTGTGTGTGCTAAAATAGTCATGCATTTTTTCTTACATTCAGACTTCCTTATTTGTTTTACTTACCTTTCACTGTCATCTTTTGTTTGTAACATGTGCAGTGTGGTCTGAAAGTTATGGCTCATTGCCGCACTTAAATTTTGTTCTACTTATTCTAATTCATTTTATCTTGTTATATAATGAATAAGAATACTTTGGAATCATTACAAATAAAAATGTGTTTTCCCCACGATTTCCCAGTGATTAAAAGAGATCGTAGTAGTTTTTCATTTCTGCGTGTAAGCAATTCTTAATTCTACAAGGCTGGGAGAACATTGAATTTTATGATCCTTAGAGGTCCCTTCTATCCCTAACCATACTGTGATTCTGTGATTCTGTAATTCCTTCTCATAGAAACATTCTGCTTTTTGGGCCGCAGTATTTCCCCTAATCCTTGGGCTCGCTATCTTCCCTAATTCCACAGGGGAACACTCTGCAGAAAGTGCTACGGGGTTAATTTGTATATTATCAAGCATTCTTTTGCTTTAGAGAGGCTAGATGTGACCCAGAGACAACATGAATATCAGATAGATTGTAAAACATGAGCCACGTAAATGGTGACATTTATAGTTGTGTTTAATGTATTTCATGAGGCAGAAACACTAAACTCATATCTGTATCTCAGCATTTTTCTGTTTCCATAGATCCCAAAGTGAAACCTGCCATCAAATATTAAAAAAATTAATCTTTCTTGCGAATATAGCAAATTACCCTTATCTGGAATGATCAAAGATGGATACATTTGCATGCTTTCTCTGCTGAAATTATTTGTTCATTAAAATCCACAAACTCATAACCAAGGGCTCTCGTACTTAAGTTCTCTTCGTTAAGCATTGCCTTTTATGGCCTATAAATGTTTTCAGCTGAATTTGTATAAAACAACTGCACATATGAGGCTAGTCAAGTAGATCTAGTTTGAAAAAACAACGAAAGCCACAACATTCCCTGTGGTGATCAGCAAATAGTTGTTCAAGGCTTGTCTTCTGCTAGGAAAATCATTCTTTAATGTAATTTAATATCATATTTCATCAAAGTTTAAAAAATTCCAATATACATTGTTTTTAACTTTGCATTTTTCTCTCAACATGCATAAACCTTGATTTTTCTCCCACTCCCTTTATTGTTTACTGCCTTGACAAATGACTTGTGGTTTTTTTGGATAGTTCCTCCAGGTTCTACCTTCCTTATTCTGTCCTCGGACCATTAACTTCAGACTCTTCTCAAACCAGTTCCGTTTCTCAAACAGATATCCTAATTAACTGCTTCAGCCTTACACTTCATGCTTTTTTCTCTAATCTCCTGAGAGAAAACATGACATAGTAATAGTCAACAATATTCTGCAAATGGCTCAGTTATTGCTCTCTGTGAGAACATGCTCCGAGTTTGCATCATTGAATTAAGCAAAAAAGGTTACTTTCACATGTAACAATTTTGGGGGTTTAACCAAATTGTTAATAGTTAGATTAGAAATATAGAATCATTAAGGTTGGAAAATACCTCCAAGATCATCAAGTCAAGTCTTTGGCTGAATACCACCTTGTCATCTAGATCACAAGCACAAAGACGAGACTAAGCATTAGGCATAGAACTTCCAATCATTTTTTGAACACTTCCAGATGAGTCAATCATCTCCCTGGGCAACTTATTCCAATGCTTAATCACTCTTTCAGTGAATTTTTTTTTTTCTAATATCTAATCTGTACTTTCCGTGGTGTAACTTGAGGCCATTTCCTCTTGTCGCTTGTTATCTTAGAGAAGAGGCTGACCCTCACCGTGTTACAAACTCCTTTCAGGTAGGTGTAGAGAGCAATAAGGTCACCTCTGAGCATCCTCTTCTGCAGGCTTAACAACCCCAGTTCCCTCAGGCACTCTTTGAAAGGTCTGTGCTGCAGACCCTATACCAACTTTGTTGCCGCTCTCTGGACCTGCTCCAGCACCTCCATATTTTTCCTGTAGTGAGAGGCCCAGACCTTAACACAGGACTTGAGGTGTGGCTTCACCTGTGCCAAGTACAGCAGGACTATAGCTTTCCTAGTCCTGCTGGATGCACTGTTGCTGATACAGTCCAGGATGCAATCGGTCTTCTTGCCCACCTGACTCATTCTCAACCATGGTTAACCAGCATCATCAGGTCCTGTTCTGCCAGGCAGCACTTCAGCTGCTCTTGCCCAAGTTTGTAGCCCTGCATGGGGTTGTTGTGACTCAAGTTTAGGACCCAGCTGTTCACCTTACTGAACTTGATACTTGTTGGCCTTGGCCCATCAATCCAGAGTCCAGATCCCTCTGCCTTCCTACTCTCCAGCAGATCAACACTGTCACCCAACTTGGTGTTGTCTGCAAAATGACTGAGAGTAAACTTCATACAGTTGACCATTACATGATTTTGAGTCAAAAGATAATCAGCAAGTACCTTGTCTCTGCTATGTTCCCAGGGATCTGTTTCTATGCATGTAATCACCATGCATAAATTTCCCATTTCTAAGTTTGTGGTTGCAATGCCCCATATTTCCCAGATGTGTTGTTATGGTGACTGAATTAAAAAGGAAAAATTAAATGGGGGCAAGGAGAGTCAAGTAAGTATCTTAAATTTAAATAAAAAAAATTAAAAGCAGATTTCTTTCTCCAGGTGAATCAGATAAAGACATAGGGTTAACAAATGGGAATGGCAAGGAAAAGACAGAAACAGATAGGATGTGCCATGTGAACAAAAGAAATGCTGATTCAGGAAGGAAGAGGTTTCAGAAAACTGGGTGGGCAGCTTAGACTAGCCCCTACGGCGAAACTAATTTGCCTGAGTGATACTTGTACAGCAGAAAATGCAACCTGACATTGACCTTGTCAGTATTGCAGTCACAATGTTTTCACAAAGAAAAAAATCCTTGAAATATGGATTTCAGTAGAATGAAAACACACGGTATCCTTCCACACAGTGCAAATTTCTTCTATTTCTGCACAAACCAGGCATGAGAAACAAAGCGGATTTCCATTTTTCAGTTTTCTGCTTTCTTTATAGGAGTGGAGAATCAATGAATACACCTTTATTATGTTTTTTCAAGGTTTTTGTATAGCAGAGGCTTAGTCAACATTTGTCAGTGCTAAGTAACCTCCCACACCTATTTTTTAGTCTTATGTTGTAGGGGTGCTGTGCCGGTTTGGCCAAAATCTAGCAATATATCCTCTGAAAGAAAAAAACAGGTTACAACCACCCTTCCCCCCACCAGGTTCGGGAAAAAAAGAAATTTTCCTCGAAGGAAAGTGAAAGAGCTAAAAACTATTTATTTAACAAACACACCAGAAAAGAATAATAATGCTAAATAATGAAATCTCTCGCCGAAGAGAGAAACCTGGGAAGATTTCAGAGTCTTTCTGCAGGTGTGGTCTCTCTCCTTCTCAGAGCTGGGTTGGTGAGGGCCCACCCCCTCGGGCCTCGGGGAAGATTCTCCCGATGTGTTCTGATGTTGTTGAAGCAGTCCAGAAGAGAAGAAGGGAAAAAGAAAAAAACCAAAGTCCCAGAAAACAAAGTTCAGCTTTCCGTCTCACGCCAGAGAGAGGAAAAAACTCCCAAAAAACTGGCCGAAAAAGCAAGCAGGATGCTCCCCCCGTGCTACCGCAGCCAGAGCACGCAGAGGAGTGTAATCTCCGTGTCCTTGAGACACTGCTTTGAAAAGTTTGCTTGGTCCTTTTTTTTTCTTCCCTCTCAAGTTCAGTTTAAAGGCACAGAAAAGGCACAAAATTAACTGTTTTGGCATAAAGCCGTGATAGGGGATATACATGATGGAGTCACCCCAAGACAGATGCAAATTTTTGCCCTTTCTTATTGCTGCACTACAATCGTGGAATAATTTTAAAACAGAAGAAACAGAAAAAGTCAAACAACAAAAATAACAAAACCAACAAACAAAAAACCCAAACAAAACAACAACAATAAAGTCCCCAGAATCCCCAAGAATCTTGAGGATAAAGTTGCAGTACTCTGACAACAGTACCGCTGTGGTGAGAATGAAACAGACTGCAAATCCAAATATTATTCCTGCACAGGACACTGAAACAGATAAGCATTCTTCTCACAAATGAGGTTGAGATAGTACAAGTCCTATTCAACTGCAGTCCCTTTGTTCTTCCTGTCTTTGCTTCTTCATCACAAACCTTTTCAAAATTTCACATTATGAGGATACATATTTCAGACCAAGGCACTCAGAGCGTGGCTCCTTGTGTAAGCTTGTTGGGGAGTTTACAAATACACCAAGTGCAGATTTGCTCCCATTGCTCACACATCCATGCTTTGAAGGTCAAGGAGAAGAATTGTAAATGGGAAATAGCTCAAGAGAGCTGTCTTTGTACTCCAGATTGAACGGCATTGTCACTAGATATTTCATATGACAAGTCGGTTCCTTGTATCCATATCAGCATATAGAGTTGAAAGGGAGAAACAAAACAGTTTTTTTCTGCATGGTTATGCCTAGAAGCATAATTATTCTTCTGACTTTTTTTTATACTGGTCTACAGAACTGGTAGTCACTTCACTTTTACACTGTTAGGCATTGGGTGTGTGTTGCAGGGTTTTAGCTGGGGCAAATGCAGGAGTTGTTTCTGTGAAAAGTTTTCAGAAGCTTCCCCTGTGTCTGACAGAGCCAATGCCATCCAGCTTCAAGAAGGACCAGTCACTGGCCAAGGCTGAGCCCATCAGTGATGGTGGCAGCACCTCTGGGATAATTGAGTTAAAAAAAAAACAGAGGGGAGAAAAATGAAGAAAAAAGAACAGCCTGAAGAGCGTGAGAATATGTGAAAGAAACAACCCTGCACGCACCAAGGTTAGTGAAACAGGAGGGAGAGAAGGTGCTTCGGGTGCCAGGTGAGAGATTCTCCTACTGACTGTCCCTCTGCAGCCCATGGAGATCCATGGTGGAGCAGATATCCATCTGCAGTCCATGGAGGATCCCATGTTAGAGCAGATGGATGCCTGAAGGAGGCTGTAACCTGATGGGAAATCCACACTGGAGTAGATTCCTGGCAGGACCTCTGGCCCTGTGGAGAGAGGAGCAAACACTGGAGTGGGTTTGCTGGAAGGTCCCTGAGAGGGACCCACAGTGGAGCAGTTCATAAAGAAGGGAAAGACTCAGGTTGGAGAACTTCAGGGAGGACTATCTGCCATGGGAGGCACCCAACACTGCAGTGGCGAAAGGGTGTGAGGAGCCCTCCCCCCGAGGAGGAAGGAGTAGCAGAGACTGATGATGAACTGACTGATGACTGCAGCTGTGATGAACTGACTGCAACCTCCATTTCCCATCCCCCTGTATCACTGGGGCAGAGCAGATAGAGAAATCAGGAGTGACGTTGAACCGGAGAAGAAGGGAGGGTTGGGGAAGGTGTTCTAAGGTTTACTTGTTGTTTTTCATTACTTTGATTTTGATTGGTGATAAAATTAAACTAAATTCCCCAAGACAAGTGTGTTTTGCCTGTGCCAGTAATCAGTGAGGGATCTCTCCTTGTCCTTAGCTCATGAGCCTTTTGTTATGTTTTTTGTCACCTGTCCAGCTGAGGAGGGGAGTGACTTTGATGGGCACCTGATGCCCAGCCAGGGTCAACCCAGCACACCGTTTCAACATGTTCAGGGTCAATGAGCAGAAAAATCACTCTGAAAGTCCTTAACCAGTATTTCTCATAGAAATTAAATGTAAATCTCCCCATACTAAGATAAATTTCTCTGCTGGCCTCTGAGGTCCTTTAGGTTGGTCACCTAAGGTAATTTACTGTGTCATATTTAAAGTTTTGTTTACAGCAGAATAAAAACACAACAGGAGATAAAAACTGACTTTCTGTGGAAAGAATTATTTGTCAACATCTCATATTAAATAGTAAAATACCAAAGAGGTATAGCAATTCTTACTTTTAGCTTTAAGGGAGTTGATTTGACCTAATTTTGTTTAGTTACTAAACTATCCACATCATTTACCTGTTCAAAGTGCTTGTTTCCTTGGGTAAAATTCCTCTGGCCTAATTTTGCATTTAAAAAAGCTTAAGACTTCCACAAGGTGACTTGTGTCATCCTACGATAGCTATTCAAAATAGAACATCTAAATCACATTTCAGTCATGATTATTTTTCTTCATTGACTTTAAGTGGACATTTGATGACTTAGTAAAACTTTAATGTCTGACTTTTAGACTTGTGAAACTAGGTAAGATGAACAGCATGTACAGTATAAAACCAATGCATTTTGCAATGAATTAATACTAAATATGTGTGTTATCAATCAAATCAAAGCCCAAATTGCAATAGCATAGGTGATATTTCCTATCGTGTCATGGTTCTCGGTATTCACTTTTAAGTTCTTTGATTATCACCCTCTAATTCTACTCAATGGTTGGTATCTTCATTTAACTAGCTCTTGTGAACTAGCATCTTCCTCTTTCCCTACCTTCTCTACATCTTCAACCATCACTTTGCTGAACATCTACAGGCCGCTTCTTATCCTTATACAGTTTCCATGACCTGTGTGTGAGTCTATAGGTCCTCTAACTCTACCAAATTCCTTGTTCTCTTCACCTTTCCCCAGGGTCCTTCTTTACTTCTTTTCACTTGATCTGTGTCTCTCAGTCATAAAGCTCAAGTGGAGAGCAAGACAGGTAAATTGAGAGATGTCTTCTTTATTTTACCGAGTGCATTGTTGTAGGGGGTAGCTTCAGGCACTGTATGAAATAAGCTCCCCAGTGGGAGATGGGAAAAAGAAGCACCTTCCATTGCATTTGAACCTTCAAACAACTGTGTGGTGCTGCAAGCTTGAGCAGAGTTTAAGTGTACAGTAATTTAAATAGTGTCTGTGTCTGAGACTTCACTTGAACAACTCTGTCCAAGAATAGGAGCATTCAAGAGTACATTTTGCTTGAGCATACGGATTTTTATCTCAGTGAGTAATGTCACTCTTCACTGAAACTCTGTGCACAAGTTTCAATTTTGCTACACATGACATAAAAACACCCCAACAACAAACCAAACCTGTATCAAATTGTTATGTTTTAAATAGTATTGAAAGGTACCTTTTTTCTCTGCTGCCGACTTGCAAAGCAACATACACCCAAAGCAGAAAGTTTCTGCTGAAGAGCAAACCACATGAAAAAGTCCACTGTTGTTGCTGCAGCTTTTGCCTTGCATATGCCAAAAACATTCCTCTGACACTTGAAAAAGAATTCAGCCCCTGATAACTACTGGATTACAGAGGAACAAGGAGTTCCCACAACTCACAAAAGTGGCAATATTTGAATTCAAACATCAGGTAGATTTGTTCTAGGTAAGAAAGATGTATCAGTCACAATATTTAGGAAATACGATGCTCTGATGAGAGAGGCAATAGACCCATTTTACTGACTTATGTAGTAGTATTAAATCTGGCATTTCATCATTTAAAAATTCAACTAACATAAACCCAATATTTTCACTGTTAATATGACTTCTTTTTCACACAGAACTTCCCCCTAAAAAAAAAAACAAAACAAAACCCAAACCAAAAAAACCTACACATCACTAACTTATTTTTTAAGTCATTTTGAAGGGTATTTTCCTTATATGCCTATGAAGTGGGAATATTTACTAAGTCTACTTCTAGGACATTGATATAAAAATGCGTATTTCCTTTTTTAATAACATGCTTACCGTTTTGTTTCTATTTATGGACATGAAACTTAGGATTTCTCTTCTATTTCTATATCTTCTACTGCATCCATGCCTTATCCTGTCTGTATTAAATTACTTGTTCCTTTCTCCATTTTCCAGCCTGAATTCTTACTTATTACAATGGGTTTATCCATGGGTTTTTCAATACATTTCTTCCTCCTTTTGATCTGAGGAGAGTGACACTTTCTCCAGTTCTTTCTGTTGCTATTGAACATAAGGGTTACGTCCATGGATTTCTATATTTTTAAAAGCTCATTATGCTGAAGGGTTTTCATGCTTTATTTGAATTCAGCCATGCTATAGACCGTAGTGATAGGCAGATATTTATAAAGCACTAGTTCTGAAACGTGAAATAAGAAAACAATTTACAGTTACGTTTTTAAAAAACCCACTATTTTATCCCAGTAGTTTTCTTCAATCTCTGATGATTTCAGATTACGTTTGAGAAAATTCCGTTTCTTTTTATATTTTTAGACCATTTAATTTAATAGCAACATCTCTGCACATTTGGTTTAGCTAAATTACACCTTAAGCCCAGAATAAAATTGGAAGGCTTAAATACGTGAATTCTAAACCACACAAGAAATAAAAAAATAAAAAATGAAATGTCTGAGGAAAATGAAGAATTTTGTCATTCTTCTTCTTCCTCCTTGTAAAGCTAGTAAATTTTTTAAGTTAATGGTAGTTCTCAGCCCCATAAAATCTAGTTGCCAATCACAGAAGAAAAATAGTTTCAGGGCTTTCTTTATAGAATCTAACATTATTTTTGAAACTCTCCAATGATCCTTGTAAACTTGTTTTACTTTTAAGATACTTCTCCACTTTTTATTTTCATTAGATTTAGCTCTGAGTTTGAATCTCATTTTAGCAAAGCAAACTAATTTCAGAGTAACTCTGGAATTCAAAAGGATACAGAGAAGAATAGTTTTTGTTTTGGTTTTATTTTCCTGTTAATCATAATTGTATCTTAAATTATAAGCTATAATTTTGGTGCTTTTTTACCTATACTAGTATTTCCCATGGTGAAAAGCAGAATGTCAGTTATTCAGACTGATCATCTGGGCTGACATGTCCAAATGTATTTTTATGAAAGATCACTTATCATAAAAACAGTGGCAGATTTAAAAATCAGACTTTCAACATTATCGTTCCTGCTGCCTTTGTCTCCAAATATTTTTCCAAATGTTTTTAAAATTTATTTTAATTCATTCAATGATTTAAGTTCTTCTTTCACTAAAATTTCAGATTCTAGAAAAGCTTTCTATGTGCATCTATAAGCTGTCCCAGATTTATTTTCTTTGTGCATATGCAGTCTCACACTTTATAGGTTAAATCTCTAACTAGGGCTATATCCAGCAGAGAAGGCAGGCATAGAGGAGTTTGATTCGCCCATCTGTAATTCTTTCCTCATCTTCTTAGCCTCATGTTTTGATAAACTTCAGTATTCAGACAAAAGGGCTGTTAAATATCTGCTTCATATTAGTAATTTTGATTTTCTTTGTTCTTTTGTTTCTCGAAGTTCCATTGTAATTTTTCTTTTAACATATCTCTGAAGTATCTCTTTCTTCTGAGGATTATGGCAAACACTAATCCAACTTGGGTATTGAAAATGACCTAATATATCAGTTTGGAATGCTTCCAGCTGAAGAAAATCTCATTCTTCTAGTCTCTAAACATTTCTTTTCAGAATGTTATCTGTCACAAAAGAGGCCTTTGATCCACCAGCTAGAGCTGCATTTTTGTTTTGCTAGCTGATTTTTGGAGATAATTTTATCATTTGTTCTGTTGTTTATCATTTTTCCGGTGTAGTATACCACAGCTGGTAGGTATTTATAAAAACACCTAGCTATCCTCTCTGCACCAGAGTTGTGTACTTGTAACTGGTTAGATTTAATGGAAACGAGGCCTCAGTTTTGTCATAAAAACATTCAAAGTAAAGGAACTTTTCAGAGGCTTGATAACAAACAAACAAACAAACCACTCTCTCAAACACACAAACCAACCACAAATTACCTGAAGTTTTGTAGAATCACAGCATGAATCACATAATGGTTTGGGTTGGAAGGGACCTTAAAGTTCCAACCCACCTGCCAGGGGTAGAGACATCTTTCAAAAGATCAGGTTTCTCAAAGCCCCATTCAACATGGCCTTGAACACCTCCAGACGTGGGACATCCACAACTTCTCTGGGCAAGCTGTTCCAGCATCTCACAACCCTCATCATAAAAATGTCTTCGCTGTGTCTGATCTAAATCTATCCAGATTCATATTAAAACCACTGAAAGAGAGGTATTCTACCATCTGGTTTTCATGTGACTACAAAACCTTATGTCACAAACTTGAACTTTCAGTTTGTATCTATGCTTGTCTTCATGCATATAAATTTCTGTGTCATATAATCAGTTAAGTAAGAAAGTGGATATCTCAGTCTCACCACAAAGATTTTGCTTTAGGTCATAGTCACTCACCAGATTTGCTACTACTTAACTGATTTAGATGAGCAACTTCCAGGCAACATCACTTCTAGCAATTCACTATTTTCATATATGGTCTCATAGTATTCCTCGAAGTAGAGTTAATTTGGATGTATAAGGCCTTAGGCTGCTTCTGCAGAACCTCAGATTTAGGTGTATTCATCACATGCATTATCTCTTTTATTCTTGATGCAACTTCATTACTATTATTATTATTATTAATTATTATTGTTGTTATTATTATTATTAGTGACATGTACATCACAAGAATAAATTGGGAGGTGGAAGGGAGGTGGTTATTTTTGGTGGTCTTTTTCTTGCCTTATTTCATAATGCAGCTACTGACAGTTTACAGATACCACACTTCCTGTTCAAATCACCTGAAGATCCCTTCCCAGAAATGCCTAGAAACTGCAGGTTTCAGATAGAGATGGATAGACATGGATATTTCTATTTTCACATAGAAAGTTCTTCATGTCTAGACAACTGTGGGACAGTTCTTTGTCCGTGAAGATGAAGCTTAATGATGAAAGATTTTAGCCCTAATTCACCTTTGTTTGTTTAGTTCTTCACTGACTTTGGTGTCTGCAGAGCTGTTTCTCTCGTGTATTCTCACTCCTCTCTCTGTGAGCTGTTGAAAGACAGTTTTTTACCCTTTCTTAAATATTTTGTTACAGAGGCACCTCCACCACCACTCACTGACTCACCTTTGGCCAATGTCAGGTTCATCTTAGAGCTAGCTGGGACTGGCTTTCTCCAAAATAGGGGCAGCTTCTGTTCTCTTCTCACAGGTGCCACCCCTGCAGGACCTCCACTACTAAAACTTTGACATGTAAACATCATATCCACCTACATATGGGCCAATAAACCTCACCTCCGCCCCTGGGAAGGTGATGGAGCAAATCTTCTAAAAGCTGTTTTCTGGTACTTGAAAAACAGTAAGGTGTCTGCAAACAGTCAGCATAGATTTACCAAGAAAAAATTGTGCTTCAGTAACCACATGGTCTTTTATGATGAAACTTCTGGTGACATGGGTAAGTGTGGGCTGGGAATGAGAATTCAGAAGTAGTAGTCAGCAGGTACAAAGTCCAGCTGGAGATCGGTTAACAGTGTTTTCCCTCGAGTGTTGATAATGGGGCCAAACTTTTTATTAATGCTGTGTGGGGTAAGATGATTGTATTCCAGAGACGAAACAACAAATTTGCCAGAGTAGTCAATATGGGAGGGTATGAGTGTTACTCTGAACAGACTAGAAAATGGACTGACAGGAACCTTGTGAAATTTAATAAAGGTAGACAATAAATCATGCATTTGGGGTGTACTAACTGTATGCATTGGCACAGCAAGTGGATGTCAGGTTTTCAGTGAGGACAAATACAATATCTTTGGCAAATACAATTTTTTTACAGGCTGATGATGTTTAAAGAAGCTGTTAAAAATAAAAAATACAAATACAATGGAAAAATCTAAGAAATACTGAGTCATTATTCAAAAAAGGGAAAATACAGGAAGTCATTCCCTAAAATATTTTGTTTCTTTAGTTTTTGAGGTAAAATGGTGAGGCATTTAATTAAATCAATTACAAGAAAAAAAATGTTTTCCTTTTCTATTGATTCTAAGTAAGAAAACATCCTAAATTATCTCATTCATAAAGATGCTAAATTGGCTGTCCAATTAGTCATAGAGCAAATATCTAGACAGAAAAACATCAGCATGAGTTTGGCCAGGGATAATGGTATTTAGCTGTGCATTTGGTATATGGTTACTGATAGTGGTTTATTCTTTCCCTTGAGTTTCAACAGTGATTAACAAAGGAGGCAGGATGCAGGTTTCATTATTGATTACATTGTCTCCAACTTTGCACACAGATTTCTTTTTCCCCAGTTTATAATGGCAATAATTACCTTATTAAAAGAATTTAAGAAGGATTAATGTAATTGACTGGCTAGGCTTGATAAGCCTTTTCAACTAACATTTTGGTTGCAAATTCATCTCCAAGAAATGCTCTGACTTTTTCTTTTTGTGGATATTTAGGTTCATATTTTAGATTGGTGAAAAATTGGCTTTACAATTTCCGCCTTCATTTAAACAGGAGCCAAAAAAAATGGCAGAGTCTCATCTCAAACACATTTAACCACTAGCCCCTGTTTCCTGATTGTTCACAAAAATGCCTTTTCCCAAGGCAATATGTATAATTTGCTATGAGGAAATGATAACATTTTCCTTCTACTTTTCAAATAGGTAATTGTCTGTTTAACTGGAGCTGAAATCAACATTGGACTAATAGTCTTGGAAGGAAAACAATTGCTGCATTTTCTGGCAAATAAGGCATCATTCGTACAGAATCCAGCTCAAAGCTTCAAAGTGGAAGCAAGGGGAAGACGGATATATTTCCTTAAGGATGCTATTGATAGGGATCAGTGCTGAGCGAAGGTAAGTTTCCCAAGGATGAAATTCTAGAAGAACATGTCTTGCTATGCTACTACTCTGCTTTAAGCCTGCAGATAATTATTCTATAAGTACGTATAGAATCATAGAATATCCTAAATTGGAAGGGAGCCACAAGGATTATCAAAACCCAACTCCTGGCTCTGCATGGGACCGCCCGAAGAACCACACCATGTGCCTGAGAGAGTTGTCCAAGTGCATCTTGAACTCTGTCAAGCTTGGTGCTCTGACCAGTTCCACTGGACATGCACCATTGTTTTTGCCTTCTTTTGGCCTTAACTACAAAAGATCCCTGCTCAGCCAAGCCAGCCTTCTGTCCCAACTGCTTGACTTCTGACATTTTGGAATTGCCTGTTCCTGTGTCCTTTGGAGGTGGTGCTTAAAATGATCAGCATGGATGGACCACAGAATTTTCAAAAGCATTTTCCCAGGGGACTTTGCTCACTAGGCCCCTGAGCAGCCCAAAGTCTGCTGTCTTCATGTCCAGGCTTGAAGTTTTTGCTGGCATTTTTCCTCCTGTCATCATAGATTTTAGACTCATTTGCTTCATGGTCACTCTGCTCAAGACAGCCACCAATAACCGCTTCACTCACAAGACCCTCTCTGTTAACAAGCAAAAAATCAAGGAGGTTATTTTAGTCAGCTTTCTGCATGAAGTTTTCATACAGGTGTTTTTGGAATCTTCTGGACCTGTTTGTGCCAGCTGTGTGGTGTTCCGAGTTAACATTCAGCAAGGTGAAGACTCCTGTAAGGACAAGGACAGTTATTTTGATGTGTCTCTTAGTTCTTCAAAGAGTAACTCATTGACATCATTGTCCTGGCTAGGTTATCTATAGTAGACTCATGAATATATAGGGCTCCTCTGCATGTAGAATTCATTATTTCAGACAAAAATAAATCTTCAACCTCAGATTTAGGCTATTTATTTTTAACAGAGAGCGTCTTTTGTTCTTGTTATACATAAAACCTCAGATCTCAGAAAAAAATACAGAAGCAATGCATGTGCATACATTCCATTATGACTGTCATTAAGTTTTGGATTATTCTAGTTTATTCATCATTATAATAGTATATAACATTTTTCAACTAATATATTTGTATTAGAAAAAAAGAAAGGACATAAACACTTATTCTATTTCATTCCAGGGGCAGATAAGAAAGCAATATGGTTCTGTAGTCGCCTTCAAAAAAAGAAGCCGCAATATTTACGATTTCCAAACAAATTAAGATTGGGTATAACATAATTACAGGCTTGTATGACAGCTACATGGCCTGAAGGGTCTGAGTATTAGCTGCAAGCAGTGAATATAGAGGAAATTTCAAAATGAAAAAAAATTCTTGGAAGGATATACAGATTGTTCTCTGCTTGTTCTGTTTGTTAGCTGGTCACACATATTGCTGAAATAGGAAATTCTGAGTTATAGACTGAACTCTTTGAAGAGTGCAGTGACTTCCACCGTGCTTTCTTTTCCATGGAAACCAGGGCAGGGCAGAAAAGATTGCCTTGTTCCCAGATCTCATTCAATACACAATCAAGAGTCAGTAAGCCAGAGAATGAAACAGACAAGCATAAAAATGTCCTTCCAGTAAGCAGATGGAGCTGAGCACAGGGAAAGAAACTTGAAATGAAAGGAAGGAGAAGGAAACATGAAAATTAGATAGAAGAGATTTTTTAAATAAATAACTAAATAATAGAAGTATTAAAAATAATTTGAAAGGCAAAAGTTCAGAAAAGCAGGCTATCATTTTTTGAAGTCTTTGAAATAATCTTAATGACTTTTGCAAGTTTTCTAGGTCTGCTTATATTTTTTCATTAATAGCTTACTTTGAACTTAGGTATTGACTAAGTAGTGGTGTTTAGTAATTTTAAAACCCCATACGCAAAGTCCTGTCAGAGATCTTCCTCAGGAGAGTTAGCAAGTTGTAAAAGCTGCTACATTAATTGATTAAGTGTGTTGCTTGACACAGGTAGTACATCCTGCCTCAGAAATTCGATGTTGGCTCACTTCTCTCATGTTATATGTAAATAGTTTTAAAACATCAGCTGGAGCAATGAAAAGTAGGTTATAAACAATGTTGTCTCTATGAGGAAAGACACAAGAAAAAGTACTGAGTTATTTTTAATACTTCAATATAATCGTGTTCACCTTCCTCTTCTGGCTTTTTCTTCCAGAACTTCCTAGGAACAGCTGCAGCCTGAAGTGAAAGGGCATCACATGTGGCCCTTTCTGCTGTGTCAGTCAGAGCAAGAGGCGACCACAGCTCCATCCCATCAATTGATGAGTAAAAATATGAGAGTAGAGCTCCCCACAAGACCAGTACATTCTTCCCTGCTGTTTTGGGGTTTTTTTTTTAATGGGATTTGCTCTTAATATAGATTTTGGCATGTGGCTTTTGGGAACCAGAGATAAGAAAGATAATGGGGAGACAGGTGAAAGAGAGCTAATCCTTCATTATCTCCTCCAGGAATATCTGTAGCTGGGTGCTTGGTCTATTTGTATTAATGTGAACTTATAATGTCATGTTGTCTTTGAGGTCCAATAACTTACATTTTATTTTAAGGGGTTTTGTTCACTTGACTAAATATGGAATTATATTTCTATATTTTATCCCTTCCCAAATTAATTATATTTCTGGTAATAAGGTGGAAACTTAAGCACTAACATGAGTGATAATGCAAGAAATGTTTTTGCACAGATAGATTTTTTTTTTTCATGAAGAAAAATCAGATAAGTATGGATAAGTACTTTGGTACACAAAATTCCCAAAGATATAAATCACAGAAAAAAGGAGGAATTAATTTGGCTAAATGTACACATTAAGACTGTGAATGCTTGCACCTGAGCTAATCACTTCAGGCTCCCTGGTAGTCAAAGGAGAGAAACAGGCACTTCTAGGTCACAATTCTTCTCATCCTAAAATAGGCATCTGAAGTAGGTCAGATGAACTGCGCCCTGAGAATGCCTATTATTCTCTACCAACTACAAAGAGAGCTCTGGTTTATTAATTCAGATTCAATGTAGATGTTTAAGGAAGATGAGATGAATCCCATTCAGGGAATCCAGAATGACTATTTAGAGACCTATAGCAAGAAGTGAGAATTCTTGTTTTCCAGATGTATATAGAATCCAAGATAATAACATGCACCTAGACACTGACTTTAGGTTCCTAAGTCATTTAGGCATTTTGAAATATTTAATCTTGTTTCATGCTTTATTTTCTTTTTGCTCAGAGAAAGTACTACCAACTTTTTATTACTGTATTTCAGTCTAATGATCCATGACTCATATTCTCTTTCACTAAGAAAGATGAAAACCTTCCTCAACCTTAACAGACTTTTATGAATAAAAACTTAACAAAGCAAAGAAATTCACCTTTTCATCTATTAAAAAAGTCCTGTACTGCCAATGGCTGGGGAAATTTAACAATAAGGACAGATCTGCTACTAGGCTCACCAGTATAGCTTGATTTCAGCAGGAGTGCTATGAACATTTTATCAAATGAACATCCGAGTTTCAAATCAAGCCAAAATGCCTTGGATTTTCTCTTCCAAATTTATGTGGAGAAATAATGGAGTCCAAATATATTTCCCCTCCATAACTGTGACTCTGTTTCAGCAGTGAAAATACCGTCTTATTTAAGAAGTTTTTGGTTCAAATGAGAGAACAAAACAGTAGATAACATAAAAGGATTTTTAATGAAAAATATTTTAAAGCTGATATAACAATATCTTAACTACAGCGCACCATTCACACCATTATCCACTTAAAGTATATATGGATAGTTTATAATGCCTCTAATCAGTAAATAAGTAAATTTTACAGTGTCAGTGAAAAATTTCTGATCTAAAAGCTTATTTTTGAGTCTCTATTTATCATAGCAAAGAAAGTATTCCATTACATTTTATCACTGTCAATGTGGGTATATTATGTTCATCTTAAAAAGAAAACCTAAATGAAAAAGAAACCCAACTCATAAATTTTATCATTTTTCAAGTTATTTGTTGGAGAGGAACTGAAATAGTAGTTTTAGATAACAAAGTTTTCTCAGTCTTTGGTATACCAAATAAGAGAAAAAGCAATGAGGATAATAGAAGAAATATTAATAGGATTTATAGCCCACTGAATTATCAGGATGCCTTCCACTGACTTTGGGCTTTTGATCAGATTCTAAAGTAAAGAAATACATTGAATTACTTTGAGTGCTTGGAGCTTGCTAACAAAAGGGGTTTGAAAAAAAGAAGGGCTGCTGCAGCTTTTGAGATTTCTTTTAGTTCAGTCATTCTACATAAAGATACTTGCAACAAGCAAGATACTTCTAAGCAGAAGTCATAATGAGATTAATGTTACTTAACATCTATCATCTTAAAATCTTGCAGCCATCTAAAAATTAAGCATTTAAGCAGTTTATGAAGCCTTCTTCTACACAGAATAAGAACCTCTGGAAATTAATGTGAATTACAGAACTTCCACACCTATTTTAAGATCATCTCTCTCTGATTGGTGGCTCTATTTACTGACCACAGACGAAATTTAGACATCTGGTGAATACAAATTGCTAGCTTCTACACAGCTAGAGTTTGTTTGCCTCGTCCTTCCTGAAACCCTTGAAACCTTGAACAAACATGATATTAACACTTGTGTCTGTGTGCTCTAGTGGGAGAGACCACCAACAAGAAATCCTTGTATCAAGAGGAGAGAAAAAATATCTCCTTCCCTTCCTTTAGAGAACTTCATAAGCTGTACAGTTATTTAAGCTGTTTAACAATGCATTTATTTAGCAATGTGTTTAGCGTATTTCATGCTTGAATCCTTTAGAGTCTCGGTTTTTGGTTTTTGGTGGTTTTTTTTTTAAGGTGTCCCTACAGTAAGAGTATTCCTAATGTTTAACTTTCTTGTGTGGATTGTTTTGGCTCTGAGTAGATTAAAGCTCAGATTTCAACCTTTGCCTCCAAGGAGGCCTAATGGAGATTTTACAGCTTTTGTCTCATAAGTGAGAGCTGATTTTTATGAACAGAGTATTAATCCCACACCATAACCTTTCACCATTTTCTTAACTGCAATGATACAGGAGTATAGTGGTAATTAAGTGATTTACAGGAGACATATACAATAACAGGAATACGCGTGTATGCCTAGGAACACACGGATGCATAGTGGAACCCATATGAAAGTTTTATCTTCCTTCCAAGTGCTTGAAATGATGCAAGGATGTATTCTGTCTCATGATGCTGGTGTTTTAATGAAGCTGGGGTATGTAATTCATGCCATGACATCTTTGCAATTTCAAAGTCTTCTGAGATCCTGTTGAAGGATTTTGCAGAACAAAGAGAGTCAAATGTGGAGAAACCCATTTATCATGTTTTAGAATCTTTTTTGAATCTGAAGATTAGTTGCTCTTAACCCCAGAAAGTCACATGGATCTTATCTGGAGAGACAACTGGATAGACAACTGGATGGTTGACTCCAAAAGACAGCCGGGAAAAATGAATAGTTTCACCACGGCAAGTACAAATTCAAGCATTTGGGGAAAAATGTAGAACTATGTTTGACAGTCTAGATATGCTTGCTAGAGATAAAAACCCCACTGTTTAGCAATGATAAAAACTGACAAGAAAATTTGAGCACATTACTCTATGTAACCTTATTTAGTACACTGTTGAAGTTGTCACATAAGATTGCAACTCCATTGGTTTGTCCAAAAAATAATAATATAACATTGTCTGTGCATATTCTCCGCTACTTAGCGTTGCTTCAGTCCAAGAGAAGCATGGACGTACTGGAGAGAGGAGAGCAAAGGGCCACAAAAATCATGAAGGGTCTGGAGCACCTGACATATGAAAAAAGGCTGAGAGAAGCTGTGACTGTTTAACTTGAAAAAAAGAAGGCTCAGGGTTAATCTTATCAATGTGCATAAGTGCTTGAAGGGATGGTGTGAAGAAGATAGAGCCAGGCTCTCTTCAGTAATGCCCAGTGAGAGGACCAGAGACAATGGACTCTCATGGAAATACAGGAAGTTCGATCTGCACATCAGGAAACACCTTTCACTGTGAAAAAAGTAACTGAGGTCAGGGTGAATGAGCACTGACACAGGTTACCTCCATGGACATGTTCAAAAGCCATCTGGACATTGCTCTGGGCAGCCTGATCTAGGTGGCCCTGCTTGAGCAGGGTGGCTAGACCTGGCAACCTCCAGAGGTTCCTTCTAACCTCCACCATTCTGTGATACTGATATCAAAACCAATATATTGTAACAATGTGCTGAACCAACATAATGTGATTCAAACTTTGTCAGTAAAGCCAGTTTATTTGTACTGTTGCAATAATACAGCTCTGTGGTCTCTGCTTCCATAAATGGTATACTAGGAGCTATCTTGAGCACGTCAGCACAGCTAAATGCTTTTTTTTTAAAATCAAACACAGATCATCAGGACTCCAGATTTATATCTAAGTATTTTAATATGAAACAACACACCCATAGAGAAAATTACAGAATGACATTGGATAGTGTTAGCTAGAGAGCAGATTGTTACTTTTAGGTGTTATTAAAAGTAGTGAGTAAGCAGTTGGCAGACTTACCAGATCATCTGTCTGCATGTCTGTTTCTCCTTCTCTCCTTCTGTTTAACTAAAGTGTCTGTACAGTCTAGCATAGTAGTCACTGGAAATTGTACCTTTTGTACAACAAAAATATTTTTACATTGTAATGAAAATTTTTATTCCCTATTTGACTTACTCAAGTGTCCATCCTATTTCTATACCTGAAAAAGAGATTGAAATATAAACTCAACAGTATATTAAACTTTGAAAAATTTCTACTCTATAAGAAGAATTAGACATCTGTAAGTTGCTGAAAGATTTCATATAATTTCTTGAAGGGATTTAAGTGGATTTCAAAGGTTTCTTGCAGTCTTTTGGAAAAGCTGGATTTAGGACATGCTTGTGTAATGCATACTTTCCATGATTTTACTTCTGCTCAGCAGATAACACAAATTAGAAATACTAAGCTGTCAAAGACTTTCCCATCTATGGCACCTCTCCAGATCAGTCTAAATCCATGTCCACGAGGAAGCACAGTGCATGGATGACAAGGCCAGATTAGAAAACAGATTGCAACACAAATTTGGTTAACACATCTAAGGCTTAAATTTTAGAGGTTTGATCTTGTTCCTCCTAAAACACTCCCTTTGCTACAGTTTTAGTCTAGGAAAGATTCTAAAAAATCAAGATCATTATGTTCTATCTTTAATATTTCAGTCTTCTGGGTTAAGTACTGGCATTCATTTGGAAGCAGGTTACAGTTTCAGAAATTTGAGGTACCAGTTGCCAGATCCTTAGTTTGTAAGATGAGTTTGTATTACTAGCAGGAACCTAGGGGGAAAAATGAAGTCATTGACTGATCAGCAGAGCAATTTTACAATATAGAACAATAAGAAATATTTTTTTTCTTTTCCAAATGAATTTCAGAGAATAATTCCATGGATTTTAAAACACAAGAGGTTATCTTTATTTTTATTTCACTTTCCTTTATTCCCCAGTCTTCTATTGCTCCCCTATTGTTAAAACAAAAAGTATGTAATCTGTTTGAAAGGTAGCAAGAATTTCTAGCACACTTAAGCAAAGTGCTTGGGGGAGATATCCTGAGGTTACCCAATAATTTGAACAAAAATAAGCTACCAGATAGTGAGGAGGGTAAGAAATAAGAAAATTCTTCAAAGGAAGCAGAGAATGAATCTCCATATTCTGAGCAAGATGAATAAAGCATATATTCACATCTTGCAACTACCCTGTTCAAAGACTATTGAAAACTTCTCTTTCTTTCAAACCTTTCCAACTCATCTCCACAGGATATAATTTAATCCTAGTATATAAGTATGTTTTGTGCATTCCCATGTGTGTGGGCTGGAATATCACACTATTCTCAAACAGAAATGTACTTTTTTTTTTTGACAATCACGTCACTTATGTTACTGACGGGGCAAAGAATGTACCTCAGTGGCTGAATATTTAAGTTCTTCAAAATCTATGGGATAATGAAGACAGTATGTCCATCCAAGTGAACAATTGCTTCATGGGGAGCCTCTAGATCTCAAATTAGTTAATTCCTGGACTTTAAATTGGCCCCTGTCCCTGTTGTTTAAAGCCAGCATAGAGTAGCACTGGCAGGAAAGCTGTCTGCCAGAAAAGGGCATTTTCAAAGTCACACAGCATGAACATATTCTTGTCAAGACCCATTACAAGAAAAAAGTAAGTGGCATTTCAGTGGAATTGTAAGGAGGCACGTGGGGGTGGGGTTGGTGTTTGGGTTTTTGTTTTGTTTTGTTTGTTTGTTTGTTTTTGTTGTGTTTTTTGTTGGGGTTTTTTTAATATTATTAGTAACCATCTGGAGATGAAGTACCTGCTACCTACTCTGAGAATATGGGGCATTTGTCTCTGACAAGAAAGCAGAGATATGTTTGGAATAAGAAAATCTAAGTATTATATTTCTTACTTTCTCACACTTCTTTTAAATTTTGTTTTAAATTACTCCTTTGAATTTTGATGCAGACATTTCATTTGTGTTGCATTGCATTAGGTTAAACATATTCTGTGATGTGACATAATTTGATGTGACTTGACCAAACCAGATGAAAATGTCTTGTTGTATCACTTATTTAAAGAGAAAAAAACTGTCTATATTTTAATTTGCTTTTAAATTTATTCAAAAATTATTTATGAAAAGTTAAATAGGTCCTCTTACATGTCAATTTCTTACAGTCCTGTGACAGACAAAGTAGCAACAGTCTAAGGTTCAGACTTGGACATTAAAAAAAATAAAAATCACTGACATTTTTTATAAACATTGAAGTTCCACTTAGTTCATAGGCATTCTATAGGATATTGCATTATTTGTACTTTTGCTACTACTTTCTAAGTTAAAAATCAGTGCCTATTTTGAGAAGGCTTATTAACTGACAAAAAAATTTCGCAAATGCAAATTCCCGGTTGGAGTTCATGTGCCAATATCAACTCCTATATAAAGATCTTTGCCCATATTCTTCTGCCCATATTATATAGGGGCAGAGTTAGGATTGCAGTCTTTCTTACAGCTCTGGAAAAGTCTGTTATGAGTCTGCTGTTAAAACAGTTTTTTCTCATGTATATTCTTAGCAAGTAGGAAGGTATTTTACAAATTCCCGCAAGCCATGTACTTTTCTGTCTAACATTTTAAATCATCCATCAGTACTATTGAAGAAAAACACGGAAAAAATGAGGAAAGGAATCAGTAGCTGGCAGCTTACTGGCAATTAGCAGTATTGTTTCCTGGTCTTTTAATATGTAGGTCATTAAGAATCAAAAAAATTGCAGTTGCTATCCTTGTGACTGTCCACGGGCCAGGGCTGCAGTTGCTAGTATTTCTCCAGGAAGCTTGAAAACACAGGGTTTTTACAAGGTATGCTGGCAATAAATAGTGATTTATAAATGCCCAATTATTCCATCTACTGCCCAGATATGGACATGTTCCTTCAGCAGGTCAGGTTGAAAAGTAATGTGAAAGAAAGACAAATCCTAATGCTGTGCATCTGCAGACCCACATCAATCTACATGGATAGGTAGAAACAAGATGAGCTCTTTGATAAAGGCATGTCATTCAACTCTAGTATGGGAAGCTTACACCTTTTTAGTGACATTCTTTGGATTTCCTTGGTATTCGTATGTTCTGATTTTACTCCTGTTAGCTACAACACTGCACTGATGAAGATGCAAATCTTTGAATCAAGAGGCATCGATTCATATTCTTCAGGTTAGGTACAAGTAGAGGAATTCATGTTTGTCTGCACCCATCCATGCATATCTGTTTTCCAAAGGCCACAGTGCAGCAGGGAATACAGCGTTTATAGTGCATGGAGAAGTTTATAAGGCATGAGGATATAGGGGAAAAAGTCAGCATCCAGGGGATTTCAGAAATTCTTTGTATATCACAAAACAATGCTCTGAGCATCCCTAGATTGGAAAGTCATGAATAGTTGATTATCCGGTTAGAAGTCTTTCCAGAGCGCATATCCAAAGGGCTGTTACTGGGTGAAGTGAACTGAAAGATGTGGTCTGGATGACTGGACCCCATGTTCCTGATTGCTTTATTGTGATGAAGTGTAACCATTGTAGCTTCATAATACAGTATTGCCAGTGCTAGTAACAGGCCATAAACTTCATACTGAGTTTGCCCAGGCTCAGGAAAAAGGCTTGTCAAGTCTGCTCTGAGTGTGTTTCTCTTGACCTGTCTCCAGGTGTTACTTGATTTCTCTGTGGAAGCATCTCTCTAACTATGGATCAGGTACCCTTATCTAATTTGGTTTGCTATTGTTTACATTTGTGTGATACAATAGTTTGATATGCAGCTAACAAGCAGTTTTTCCAGGCAGAAAGAGATATTTCTGCTTGGAAGGACAGTAGAGGCTTTCAGAGTCAGAAGCACAGGATGCAGCACTGACAGTGCAAGTGTGTGGTGATAAGGAATGGGTCATAACATGGTGAGATTGTGTAGTCAAAGCTCATCTGCACCCACAGAGGAGGACAGAGACAGCAGTGAATGGGAGAGCTCAAATTCTGGTCCAGTTCCTCCGAGGCCCATCACAGGAGTCAGGTAGGCCCTGTTAGAGGCCTACCTCCACAGGATCAGAGGATCACAGGGACACAGGGAGGCAGGAATCCAAATTACACTCTCCTGAGGAGCAAACACTCTGCCCAGGCTCATCCTACTCAGCCTCACTACTGTCGGAGCTGGGGATGTGGAGCTGGGGGAATGCAGCTCCAACAGGTTTAACTCTTTTGAGCTGCCAAATCTGAGTTTCCCCTAGCACTGGAGACCCCCACATCTATAACCAGCTCAGGAATGGTCATTTAAAACATAACACAGGTCTAGAGCTGGACAAACTGATTTTAGGGATAACAAAGGACACAAAGAAACAGTATCTGACATATGTAAAGGGCACTTCACAGAGTAAACGGATAAAATCTGGAGCTGCAGATCACTGAAGAAAAGAAAGTTGTAAAAGACCCTACATGGGGAAAAAGAATAAAAAAATAATTGTGGAAGAGAAAATCATCAATATGAGCACCATGTTCCTTCCAACAAAGGATGCCAGATGTTGACAACTTGTTGTAATACCTCCCTCACCACCATGAATACCATGGTGAAAGCCCTGACCCTAGAGTCAGTGTGTTTTCTTGAATTTCGGAGAACATGAATGGTTGGAAAAAAAAAAAAATCAGTTAAAATGTTCCTGGTTGAAGAAGGCTTTTGAACATATTCAAGGAGGGAGATTCCACAGCCTCTGTGGGCAACCTATGTCAGTGGTCAGTGAACCTGATCTCAGTTACTTTTTTTCACAGTGAAAGGTGTTTCCCAATGTTCAGTTGGAACTTCCTGTATTTCAGTGAGAGTCCGTTGCCTCTGGTCCTCCCACTGGGCATCACTGAAAGCTGTGCTGCCCTTCCAGCTAATGGTAGACGTTACCTATCTTAGATTATCATGAAGGGCCACCTCTGCAGCCCACACCTCAAAGACCTTGCCACTTAAATTTAATACAAGTATTTGTGTGATTGAGGATTTGGGGGTTTTGTTGATGCCAACAGAAGTTGATTTGTTAGTTAAAGCAGTAATTTACAAACTCCGAAAGAGGAGAAGCTAAAGTCACACCCATTCAGAAAATAATCTCTTGTGTAGAGAGAATATGATATTTTTTTATTTCACTGTGTTGAATTATCACAACCGATATGATTATAAATGGGCACCAACTCACACTCCTTCTGTCCCTGAGGAGTTGTGATTTCATTGGGCTCCATGTAGACATAGGACTATCAGCTTTGGACTTACATGATATAACCATGGGTTTCAGTCTGAAAATTTGCTGACTGAGAATGAAATATATCAATTTTTATGACCTCATATGTGAAACTCAGTGGCATTGCAAGCCCTCTGATACCACTGGATGTAATAATTTGATCTTTAGGAATTGGAGGTTAACTGTCCAAGAGATATTTTCATGGCAAAAAAAATTTACAGTTATACCAAAGACACACCAAAAATCAAGAAACAAACATCCATGTTAACTGTATGTAAAAGTAAGGCAAACAGTAATTTGAATAAATGTGTCTGAAATATTTTCATAAGGCTATTTTCTGATAGTAGAAACTGAGAAGTGTTAAAACTTGGGAAACAGGTGTGCAAAGTGCCTTTATTCATCCTGACGGTGGGAAACTCTGGTAACTACTGACCCATGTAGAGCATAAGTATTATTTTACTGTAGGCTGAAGGTAGCTGCTTCTGAAATACGGCATTTCTTTAAGGTGAATCTGACAGAATTTGACATGCATAAAAAGTGAGTAAACAGTATGTATGTAGCATGCATCACTGTGACATTCACACAGTCTGGGTTTGGCAACAGTTTGGTTTTGTAGGCTACTTTTGACATTTAAACAGAAGCAAAGAATCTTTCTGGAAGAATCTGGGTCTGCTTGCCAGGTATGAATATAGACACACACACACACATATATATATATATATATATATATATATCTCGTTGCAAAGGCCAACCTCAGGCAAAAATTTCTGTAGAATTGTTGTTGGAGGTGACATGTTGCAGTTGAGATATTTTGAGGAAAAATAGCTTGAATACCACCTGAGAAAAACATATTTTGGTCTAACGGTGAATGCTTCAATTATATGAACAAGACCTTCACCTGGTATAAATCATCTGAAGTTCCCTTGACTCAGTTTTATCATTTTTATTTCACTTTACTTGTGATGTTTATTTATCATGATATTACACCTTATTCTTTGGATTGAGGGCTCTGGTGAATTTTTGTTACTTTGGGAATTTTCTGCTTTTGGAAATGCTGTTCAAATTTGCATTCGTAAAGTAAACTACTGGGAGATAAGCCCCCACAAAAAAAAAGCTGTTTTACTCTAACCACATAATTTTTTCCTTTAGCTGAGATGAGGCATGGATTGTTTGTTTTCTATTTCTATATTATTTCTGTGTCCAGTAATATAATACTGTGTGTGACCTCCTGGAAATGGACTTTGAGGAGCTAAAACTTTTTACAGCTGTGTAATAGATATAAGGACCAGACTCTTAGGGGTATAAATACTCATCATTCGATAAACCAGCTCTGCATGAATTACCATGTTGCTGCATTCTTATAAATTGCCTCCACACGTGCAATGCACGCTAACATCCATATTGCATTTTGGTAGCAAGGTTTTTGTGGCATGGACTGCTGAGGTGGCCTCTCATGATTATCTAAGATAGATAAAGTCCATCATTACTTGGAAGGTCAACACAGCTTCTAGTACCTGGAGAATTTTGGGTTTTGCTAATTAAGGCATTCACTGTATGTGCTGGCTGGGCATGCGTAGTCTTCCTGATGAAAGAAATTTAGGACGGTTGGCCTCTACATCTTTCCTATTTTCCAGCCTCAAAGGTAGTAGAAATGGTCCTTTTTTTGTGTGTGTATGTATATAGATGGATGGATGGATGGATGGATGGATGGATAGATGGATGGATGGATGGATGGATGGATGGATAGATGGATGGATGGATGGATGGATGGATGGATGGATGGATGGATGGATATTCTTTAGGGTTCTGTACAAAATACTTTATTTTGTTCAGTTTTGCCTATAATGATTAGTGGGTTGCGATAGTCTATTTATCCTTCTCCTCATTTTATGACTCCCAAAATAATGAAGATTTTCTTTTTTCTTCTTCCTAAAGGTAAGAAAGCCCTTCCCAGAGGCATAAAGCGTATGTCTGTGGGGTACTTTATTTCTGTATTCTGTGGAGAGATTTGTTTCCCCTGGAGACATTATTATCACGTTTCCTGAAGTCTTCTGCTGCTCCAATGGGTAGCACACCTTCTTACAAGACCAAAATTTTGGAAGAGTTTGACTCCACAATGGATATTTTTTTCCCCTCTTGCTCTTTTCAGATGCAACATACATCTAATTTATCTGGTTCTTCTAGGGATACAGCTTAATATATTGAGTTATGTTCATTCATCCTAATTCTTCTTCACTTTTTTGTCATTGTGCTCACTAGTAGCATCTTTCCGTGTTCACCGGTAGCCAGCTTGATATTAACCAGGGTAGCCAGTTCCAGGGAAATCACTTGTCGTTTGGGGATTTCTGGGGTGACCACAGTTCATGTTCACAGGGTAATGATACTTCAGAGAAGTGTCAGACCTAACACTTACGCCCAGAGCAAGTTGTGCATATTTCAAAAAGTGTCAGTTCACTAGCATTTGTGCTATACATCTGTAGATCATTGGTGAAATTGTTTTCAGCTTACTTCTGTATTGTCTTGAAAAGAGATGTGTGATTTACAGGTTTCATTTTTGCCTGAAGTAGCATAATTCTGAATTTTCTGCAGGATAATTAGAGGATTCACAGGAGTACGAGTAAACAATCTGAGTTAAAGAAAAACTGCATAGAACCCAGGCATTGTAAATAGGTTAATTCAAGCAAGAAAGTTTTCTGAGATAGCTTTATTTTGGATTGTGAATTTTAAATTTAGAGTAAACGTGTGTCTAAGTCTTTGTTTGTCCTCCACATTTTTTTACTTGGGTTCTAAACAACCAGCTCCCTATTCAGATGCGTGAGTTGCTTTCCTATGTCTTGTTAATCAGTCAGCTGAGAAGAGTGAGAGAGGTTTTCTGTGCTCGGTGGCTGGAGTTGATCAGCACTGTATAATTACTGGTGCTGCAGTGGGCAGCAACAACAGGAACAAGCCTGTTTAGCTGTTGTAGCTTCATTCTTTGTCAGCTCATCTACAAGAAGATATAACTGGCTGGGCTTATACATTAGCTCCAAGCCAGAATTCATACTGAAGGATCCTTCATGTGGAAGAGACATATGTGTAATCAGTATATATATGTGTATATACTTCTCTCTTTAGCTTTTTATATGCAGTTCTGTGTGTAAATACAATTTTTTATCCATGTTTTACTCCTGACTCAGGTAGTCTCTGCCCAGTGGGCTCTGTGTGGGAACCTGGTTGCCTCAATTTGTGCTGACTTCTTCAAAAGTTGGCTACAGTTTTTTGTGATGATTTGACTAAAGAAAACCCTGAATCTATGGATTCAGACCAGAGGTATTGCTGATGTCCTGTTATGTGATGTCCTACAGGTGAGTCACACAAGAAGGTATTTGAGAAATTACTGGTAAATATTAGAGACAGCATCTACATGTGTTCAGAAGTTTGCACCCATTGAGTCTGCAAATGTTCTTGCAGCTAGGTGAGTAATACAAAAGATTTTTTAAAATAAATACATACTAACAAATATGCATAGGTATTTCTTATCTGTCCATTAGTAAGTACATGTTTTAGTTGACAATCCAAAAACATACATATGAGCAACACCGTTGAAGTCTCGCACATTATTGGAATCACAATAACTATCTCAATACTAGAAAGTATTGTATTGCTAATAAAAATGTTATATGAAGGAGAAGTATCATTTTAGTTCTGTATTTTCTGGCTGCCTCTTTCTCTGGAGGTTATCTGATCTCACAGGGGAGCTGGAGTTCTTGCTGGAGGCCTCCATCCTGTGTTGGGGGCTGCATCATACATTGGCACTGTTGGAGCTGAAAGTCCCTTTCCCTTTCCTGTCAACATTTGGGATATAAGAGGAGATACTCTTAGCATAGACACCACTAGTACTTTAAGCCCAACAATTATGCTCTGATCTGCTACTTTGACAGAGAAAAGAAAAAGAAAACAGCTTTAGGGGCAGAAGGGGAAGGTTTGCCCAGTTTATTCTTTAACAGTACTAGAGTAGAAAGAAACACAGCTCTGCCAAATGGGTTTAGAAAGCCAGAGGCTATATAGAGCATAGGAGGTGATGGCAAAATTCAGAATCAATCATTTTTTGTATTGTATTTAGTACTGAATTTCATACATTTATAATCATCATCTCTTCAGTACCAGTATCTTGCCCAGTATTGATATCCTGGCAGGTATTATAAATTAAGCATGATAACCCCACTATTCAATGTCTACAGAAAATACAAAATTGTTAAAAATGGACAAATAATCTGTGATATTTTTATTCTTTACTGAGTTCATGGGGTTCATTTTTTCTTATTTTCATTGTCACTTTATATGTTTGATAACTTTGGGCTACAAAACACATGTTTTTATTTATTTCTAGGAAATGACAATAAAGATTTTGCTCAGCCCAAGCTAGTGTAAATAATGGAGAACAGAAACAAGTATTGTTGTATATTATTTGTTCATTTCAGATCAAGTAGCATTTTATATGTGTGCTTGTGTTTATATAATAAATTCTACCACCCCAAATATTTAGCTTTTTCTAAAAAAAAAGGGATATTTTAATACACATTTTTAGACTATTGCTACATAAGACAAACACATCTAATTGAAGGCTTTTTCAAATGTTTTTCCACCAGATAAAATTTTTTGATACAATGCATAAACAAAAAAACTTCACTGTGAAATATTTCAGAAAATGTACTGAGTGATACCTCCATTTTGAGTAGTTTAACACTGAGAAAAAAATATTTATTTCATTTAAAATTTAAATTTATGTGCATATTTGGCTTTATTTTATTATGAGACATCTAATGGTATATGTTTATCGTAAAATACACTTGCATGTTTCTTCAGGTAAAAGGATTATATAAAACATGTATGTGTGTGGTCCTACTGCCCCCACCAGACTCTTATATGTTGAAACAAGATGGAACACCTTCGGTTATAGTGTTGGTGCAGGTGGAAATGCTAATCCCAAGACTTAAATTTATAGAATATTTACTAGAGATGCCTTTCAAAAGATGAATAATGTGACAGTGTTAACTTGTGCTCTTTCTAAACTGGTGTTTGCATTTTTGCACTAGAGTGTACTGTAGAATTGCATTCCCTGGTACTCAGAGGTGTCAGTGAAAGTCATGAAAGGTAAATGTCTGTATATTATTTTCAGGGTCATGTCTTGTATATGTCTCTCCTTCAGCTCATTTTTTATTTTGCTTTCCTTCTCAGTTAAGTAGAAGTATCTACTTTTAGGAATATTTCAGTCAAAGGCAAAATCTTTACTCTTGTCTGTCTTTTTCCCTGTCTTTCAGATATGCAATTGCAAGGCGTAATTGTTAAAGAAGCAGAAATTTCAAATCCTCACATGGTTCATTAAATAGCTAACATTCTGTTCTTATGTATGAAGAACAATGTTTTAAAAATAATTTAATTGTCTAAGCCAGATAAAATTTATTCAGCATAACAGCTGTATCATACAATTTTACAGACATTGCAAGATATAACAATACTACTGAAAGTAAATGAAATCCTGTGTTATAGATATTTAATTTTTTTAAAAACAGGAATATAAGGGTTCCCATTAAATTCTGCTTATCTTGAAATGCAGAAGCTTAGCATAGGGACTAAGGCACAGATAACTAGGCCTGCTACAATTTTAATCTTCACTCCGTTCAGTGGACATTGTCATATATTTTTGACCTTTTATCTCTGACCCAAGATATGCAATTTGATGTTGAATGGTGCCCTTTCTTGTCAAGAGCTGCCAAAGAATTCAAAAATTAGTATTAAAGTCTGCTTTGGAAAAAAAATATTAAATAATAGTTGAATATTGATCAGAGTTCTGTAATAATATTATGCCCATCCTGTGCAACATAAGTTGAAAGCAAGCATGGATTCCAATGTGCTATGTATTTGACAACAGCCTCTTAAGTTTTAATGTATCTTTTTTGTGCCAAAATGTCTGAAGGGTGTAAAGATGTACTGTCTGCCTTTCCTCACCTAACCCATACTGCTCAGTACTGAGGAGCTCTTAGTGCACATCAGCAGTGACAAGAGTTATTCGCTGAATATTCATGGGATTCCTTTCACTTTATTACACTTTCTCATTCTGTCTCATTGTAATCTTTTCCCTTTCATAAGACTTTTTACAATGCAGCATCCCTCGACATACGTTATTCCTTCTTGATTTTCAAACATATGTTGGGCAAAGTTGTAAGCCTCATAAAACAATAGTTCCTATTGTCGTGAGCAATTGCCAGATTGCAGATTTTGTATGAATAAAATATTACATTTTTATGTAATGAAAAAATACAAACCCAGCCTCACTATTGAAGAATCCCACAACAGACAGATAGCAAGGATACAGTTCACTCAGATGTGGTTATTACAGAACAGTCACCTAAAATGATCATGCTTTTAGGGCTGCTTTCTGATTTAATCCAATTACTATTCCAGAACAAGTGGAAACACTAGAACCCTGTTCACCTAAGAGGGCCTGGCAACAACCTTAAATATCGGTAAGAAAAGATGGAACGCTGACCTCTACATTCCTAGATGCTTCGGAGTGAAATTGGGGGTGAAATCTTGCAAACAGGAGCCAGTTGCAAAATTGTCACTCACCTTATGGGTGCCGCGTTTGTCTCAAGGCTACAATTTGTGCCTTCCCTTCTTTGTATATACATTCTATAGTAGAATCTGAATATGTACAGTTTCCTTTTAATTTTCTTCATAATTAACCAAAAACTCTACCATCCTTAGTCTGCCTCCACATGTCTTCCCTCAGACACTCCACACTCCCGATCATCGGAACATTGAGATGGCTTCTGTGAATCCCTGTCAGTGCCATGAGACACCACAGTCAGCAGAGCTGACATTGGCACACTCTTAAAGCAGTTTTCTATTTATAAACCACACATCAGCAGCTACTAAGCTCACTCAAAACCCCTGTGAGCTCCAGGCAGAGACCTTTCCTTTTTACAAACAGGGCTGTGTTCTGCTCTGAAAACCGATGGTGTCAAAAGCAAATGCAGAAATCATCCTGCCTCTTTCTCCTGACATCAGTATTCCTCACAACTAAATTCAGTTTTAGTTCCAAAAGATTACATTTTGTTACCATCCCTCTTTGTTAGGTACAAGCACATAGCAATTATCTGGCTTCCTATCTCTGTTCATTTTACTGAAAGGGACAAGGATTTCTTTTTTCCCCCACCAGAATGGAAATACAAATATTATTATTGAAAGCAACAAATGAAAAATTTGAGGATGAAAAATGAGTTTTATCCCCTAACATTTCAGTGATTCCAAATATAGGATTGTGACCTTTCCAAATTACAGCTTTTACATTATAATGCAAGGCTTTTTCAAAAAGAAAATAATTTCAATTCTATTAATCTAAAATAAATGTGTGTCTTCATATAATCAAAGGAAAAAGTGTGTGTATTTTGCCACTGCTGTATACATCAAAATAAAAGTGTGGATATAAACATCAAAAGTTGGGGATATCCTAAGCTTCATGAAACCTGTACATCTGTAGTGTTATACACATATTCCTGTACTGTCTTACAACAAGCCTGTTTCAGTACAGTTGCAGTAACTGGATTTACAGGGGCTTATTTTTATTCATAGCTAGATTAAAAAAAAAATATATATATATAAAAAAATATATATATATACATTCCCTGAATCAAAGTGAATTAAAAGGAAATGACATGCAAGGGGAGAAGGTAGCTCAGATTTCTCATCAGCAGTCTAATCATGAGTGACCCACAGGCAACTCAAAAGCTGCCCACACAATTACTCATAGAGTCTGCTTAGAAACAGGCATCGCTGCCAGGAAAATCTTTCTTACCTTGAATCCAAGTTTCGTGATGGCCACCTATAATAGG
>VZRS01005930.1:700540-717099 GCA_013398055.1 Ifrita kowaldi
CTGTAGTGTTATACACATATTCCTGCACTGTCTTACAACAAGCCTGTTTCAGTACAGTTGCAGTAATTGGATTTACAGGGGCTTATTTTTATTCATAGCTAGATTAAAAAAAAAAAATATATATATATAAAAAAATATATATATATACATTCCCTGAATCAAAGTGAATTAAAAGGAAATGACATGCAAGGGGAGAAGGTAGCTCAGATTTCTCATCAGCAGTCTAATCATGAGTGACCCACAGGCAACTCAAAAGCTGCCCACACAATTACTCATAGAGTCTGCTTAGAAACAGGCATCGCTGCCAGGAAAATCTTTCTTACCTTGAATCCAAGTTTCGTGATGGCCACCTATAATAGGAATTGGAGGGAGGAATGCAAAGTGCAAAGCACTGCATTAAACTGACACTATATATCACTGTTGGGCAGGCTGTACATTTTTATGTGATGCATTTTACAGACATAGATAAATATATGCAACTAAAGTAAGCATGAGCAACAGGGTAACTCCTAGTCTAGTTTCTCTTTTCAGTTGTGCCAATCTCACTGAAGTTAACAGAGCTGCCTCAGTACGAGAGACAAAACTTTTTGAATGTGCTGGGTGAGAGAGCGGTACTTTCTGTCTCATACCATGCTACAGGCGCACTAAACACTGTGAACTTCCAAGTAATGAAAAGCTGTGAGATCAAAGCCCAACTGCTTCTGTAGCCACCATGGCTAAAACCTGATCATGGTTTAAGTGACTTCAAAAGCATTAGGTGAGGGATGACTTTAGCATTTGAACTTAACCTACAGTGATACTTCAGCAACATATAAAGGAGGTTTTTCTGATGTCTATCGTTCTGCTAGGGACAGTGTAATCAGTGTTCAACAACTAGAAAGGAAGTATTTATTAGTATTTTTTCACAAAATACTTTTTTCACCAGAATAAATCTATGTTGGTGTACGTGGAAGGTAGGATTCAAGTAATTTCCAAAATCATATAAAGTTCTTTCAACAATTTCAACAAAAAAAAGTTTGTGCGTAAAGAAAACTTGAATGTTTTGACAGTTTAGTTGTTAGTTTTTAATGAAGCAAATACAAAATAACAACATGAACAGCATAAAAAGGATTAAAAATAATACAAAACAAAATCTTTTCAGCCTAACAAAATATGTACCTGGAATAAACTTTCACTTCTAGTTATTTCCCTGAGAAAAATGCCACATTAACTGATTCTTGCGGCACTGCATTTATGATGAAATGAAATTATTCTTTCCACTTATTTGACAGCTGATCTGAAATAATTGATTCAATTATTCATTTGCAGAGAAACAGCATGATGACTTTCAATACAGTATCTTAATATATTTTAATAGTGCATTACGTATCCACATGTGATGTTTTAAAGTTTCCATATTCAGCGCGAACACTAACTGATGTTACTTTACAATATATTACATATTGAAAGCACAATATCCCAGCTTGGGAGGAAAATCCAGAAGGAAAGAAACAGGTTGATTGAATTATTAAACTGGAAGACGGCCTCTTCTCATCACATAATTTTTCCAGCTTTTTGCTATCTAATTATTTCCTTCAAGTGACAGACAGATATTTTTTGTTATTTATTCCACCCCAAACCACTTTTAAAAACCAGCAGTTCATATATGGCAAATCAGTGCCAATAGAATCTTTTTTAAACTAATCTGAAAAATGTGGGATGCTTATGTATTGTTGTTTATTATACTGATTGAATTTAATGTAATTCAAACAGTTTTCTACTAATAAGTTCAATTATTACTGAAGGTACTCAGAGTTACCTCTCTAAAGGATCTATAGAGAGTGACCTTTTTCACTATTCTTTCATAATACTGGAAGATGTTACTTTTAGAGTTATGCACTTGAAGAATGACATTACAGCATCAGTGCTTTTTAACAGTTAGGGATTTTATAAGATTTGAGATCCCTAGCTGGACAGATTTGCAAACTCTGAGAATTTCCACTAAAATTAACTTTTACCTTTCCATTGCACAACCTCTCTCGATGATTTCTCAACAGTCTTGGGAAACCAGAGAGGTCCCAGCTGACTGCATCCTGGCAAATATTGTCCTGATTTTCAAGAAGGTCAAGAAGGAGGATCTCGGAAACTACAGGCCTGTCAGTCTCACTTCAGTGCCTGGCAAAATTATGGAGAAGATTATCCTGAGAGATATTGAAAAACACCTGAAGAACAACACTGTCATTGGTCACAGCCAGCACAGCTTCATGGGAGGAAAGTCCTGCTTATCAAACCTAATTTCCTTTTATAACAAGGTAACTCACCTAGTTGATCAAAGGAAGCCAATTGATGTAATCTTTTTGCATTTCAGTAAAGCTTTTAATACTTCTACATACTACAATACTACAGTCTCTCACAGGATCCTGCTGGATAAAATGTCCAGCTGGATAAACACATCATGTGATGGGCAAGCAACTGGCTCACAGGTTGGGCACAGAGGGTTGTAGTGTATGGGGTGACATCAGAGTGGTGACCTGTCACTAGTGGGGTTCCACAGGGATCTATCCTTGGTCCTGTGCTCTTCAACATCTTCATTAATTACTTGGATGCAGGACTGGAAGAGATACTAACCAAGTTTGCAGATGATACAAAACTGGGAAGAGCTGTTGACTCACTTGAGGACAGGGAGGCCCTACAGAGAGACCTTGACAAATTAGGGGACTGGGCAATCACCGACCATATGAAGTTCCATGAGGGAAAGTGCCAGATCCTGCACCTGGGATGAGGCAAACCTGGATGTACAGACAGTCTGGGGAATGAGAGGCTGGAAAGCAGCGCTGCAGGAAGAGACCTGGGGGTCCTGGTTGATGGCAAGTTGAACATGAGTCAGCAGTGCCCTGGCAGCCAGGAGGACCAAGTGTGTCCTGGGGGGTGTCAGGCACAGCATCGCCAGCCGGGCAAGGGAGGGGATTGTCCCACTCTGCTCTGCACTGGGGCAGCCTCACTTTGAACACAACTTCCTTGTGAGGGAGAAAGGAGGGGCACACACTGATCTCTTCTCTGTGGTGACCAGTGACAGGACCCCGAGGGAATGGCCTGAAGTTGTGCAGGGGGAGGTTTAGATTGAATATTAGAAAAAGGTTCTTCACCCGGAGGGTGGCTGGGCACTGGAACAGGCTCCCCAGGGAAGTGGTCACAGCACCAGCCTGACAGAGTTCAAGAAGCATTTGGACAATGCTCTCAGGCACATGGTGTCACTCTTGGCAATGGTGCTGTGCAGGGCCACAAGTTGGAACGGATGATCCTTGAGGGTCCCTTCCAATCCTTCTGTGATTCTGTGATTTTTTGATCATATTTGGATGTGTTCAAAATCAAATTTTCTAATAATAAGCTTCCTTAAGGGACGTACTTCTGCAATGAAAAATATATAAGGTCCTGAATATTAGAGTGTTATATGTGGAAGAAAAAGAAGGGATTGTTATGTGGACATCCTTCTCTGTTCAAGTTGCATTGGTTGGGCTGAGATAGTAAGGTTATCCCAAATCAGTGAGACAAAGCAAAGTTTCCATTCAAATTAACAGCAAACTTCTACAGACTCAGATTAACTGTTGTGTTTAAGAAAGGGAACTCAGAAAACTCACAGTATCATCTGAGAAAAATGTGTTGGCTTGGGCAATTTCTTTGAGAAGTGTAGGTAATGATACGAGAGCTACTGTAATAAGTGAAATGAAAAGGAGACATAAAAGTGATGATGTACTGTCTAATTTAGATGTATGGAGATTTTGCAGCTTATTTTTCAAGACTGACTTATTTACCCATTCTGAACACATAGAAGAGATTTCAATAAAAAGTAAATGTAACCATTTGATTTTGAACTCTGTTCTCCTTTGCCCTTCATTGCAAAGAGCTTCTTCCTGCTTTCTTAAGCAAATTACTGCTAAATCCAAAAGTTATTCAGTAATCTTGAAAGGAGGGTTGGCATTTTCTCAAGCCCAAGTTTGTCATTATTGCTTCAAGTGTGAAATTTTTCACAATCTTACACACAGTGTGCATTATAATGTTGGAAAATCATGAAAAAAAGAAAATCCTCAGTGTTACCGAGAAAGCCTCTGGGATCTCAGATGTCAGTTCGAGGAGAGAGATTGCTCTACCTATAAATTCATCTTTCCCAGAACTGACATCCAAGGTCCCAGAGCCTTTTCCATATTGCTAAAGACTTTTTTCATGCAATTCCAGCAACGCAGTGCATTCCATTCTTCACAAGAAATGTTCAGCTATTCATATTGCAGGCAGCCAGACACCTTGCTGACTTTCTAAGACTATTTGAGCTATTGGGAACAGAGGTACCAAAATACAATATAGTATTAAATTTTCAATAATATTTCAGAAATTAAAATCCACTTTATATTTTAAAAAAATATATCATCTGGAAAAAGCAAACAAAATAATCTTAACAACAACAACAACAACAAAAAAGTGAATTAAATATAATCTGTTAAAAATGCTGGATGTTCACATTTTAATTTGTGTGTGTTGTGTGTGTGTCTGTGTATGTGTCTCTCATGAGCATAAGTTAGGTGAAGTGCAAACATATCTATGCTGGGTTATCAGTCTCACTTTGGTGTTACACCATCTTCCTCTGTGTACTGCAAACACTCTCAGCTGAAAGTAACAGTTACATTAAAAGACAAATGTACATTTTTATCACTGAGATTCATCTCTGTTCAAATTTACTCTTTTAGTTACAATCAGCAAATGCTTTGAGGACTTCAAGACAATTTTTATCTTCATGTGAGTTGTAGGGGAAAGCAATGAGTTGTATTTAAAACAAGGTAGAGATGTGCTACTAGGTATAGCATAGAGGTGTGCTACTAAATGCTCAGGGATATTCAATTGAGCAACATGTTTTCCCAGTTAGGAGCATATAGCTATCCATAAACTCAGAATAAACAGAGAAGCCTTTTCAGATTCACACTACAGCAGCTCCACATTGAGGGCCCCTGAAAGACGAAGAGCTCCAAGGTACCGCTACACATTTTTAGGCATTAATAGACCAGAAAGGATCTGTTATATGACCACAATATGAGCTCTGGTTGTATATGGTAAACATAAAACACTGCTTTACAGGTGAATATTTTAAGTGCTTTAAAGACAAATTATGAGTTTTTGACATGAGTTGATTTAGTTGACAAAGTAAACATGAACCTGAGTGACATTGCAGTCACTTATCTGAGTGCACCTTTTTTTTAGGGGTGCAGGAGGAAGGGAGGTAGAAAGAAAGAAGGAAAAAAGAAATTGAAAAACAAAAAGGGATGAGAAGGGAAAAGGGAAAAGGGAAAAAGGAAAAGGGAAAAAGGAAAAGGGAAAAGGGAANTAAAGAAGGAAATTGGAGGGTAGGAGGGAGGGAAAAAAAATCCCTTCATTTGCTTCATTTTCAGATACTCCTCTGAAAACCTGTACAAATGGCCCTAAGGACATGAATCTGTGCTGCACAGCAAATCTCACCTGAGGTCAGGGAGCTTCACAGAGACTAAAACATCTGTTGTTGTGTAGTCGGGTGGGTAACTAGGATTTCAGCTGAGAGGAATTCTAAAGGCAGCTGAGATTTTGATAACTATTATTTTTATACATTTCCAGCTGAAGTTTTGGAAGCTTAAATGATCCAAATAATCATTATCAATATATATAATAGGATCAGAATTTTTAGAGGATAGGCTTGCCTGACTAAGGTATTTTTGTTCTGATATTAGGTCTTTTGGGAATTTTTTCTCTTTTGCCTGCCTTTCAGAATCCCAAGGCCTTATTTCAGTCATTGTCATGACTGCAGCACAATAGCTGCATCAGCCATCACTTTTGAGAAGATGCATGCTTTCTGGCTGAGCTGCAGAGTGCTTGTTATTGTTGACAATCACTTAACATCTGGAACAAATACTTTTTCACACTGAAAACAAAAATATTAATTGATTTTAGATACAGTTATGTTTTTTAACAGCATATTGGACAGCTCTGCAGTCTGGGAAGCAGCTAAATTGTCTTTTATTTTCTTTGTACCAGACATGCATAAAAATTTGGGAAGTGTATTTTATCTGTCACTTCTGCTAGCAGCAGACTAAATTTGCCTACATCTGGCTTCATGCCCTATAAAGTAAGTTGCTCTCCCTTTAAGCTCTGTCTTGTTTGGATTGTAATTACACAAAGGATTAAAGGCTAAGGAGTCTGTGGGATTCCTATTTAGACATCAGTGGTATCCATTCCCCCATTAACCCCACTAAAATCTTTCCCAGATTCTTTGCTTTTTTTTAAATGAGCACCAGTCCCAGCAGAGCAACAGAGCCAGAAGGAAAGAAGAGGAAGTATATTCCACACAGCGACAGGTTTTCCATGAACACCACCACGCTCCCAGCACTGGGCAAGTGGCAATTTGAGCTCAGCAAAAAAAGGGACACAGAATCATAGAATTATTTGAGTTGGAAAGGACCTTGAAGATCATCTAGTTCCAACCATAGGCAGAGATACCACCCACTAAATCAAGTTGCTCAGGGCCCCATCCACAGCTTCTCTGGGCAACCTGTTCCAGTGCCTCAACCTCTTCACAGTAAAGAATCTCTCTTTTAATTTAAAACTGTTCCTTCTTTTTCTAGCACTATCTGCTGTGCAAAAAGTTACTCTCCCTCCTTTTCATAAGCCTCTTTAAATACTGGCAGGCTGCAATGAGATCACTCAGGAGCCTTCTCTTCTCCATGCTGAGCAATCCCCTGCTCTCTCAGCCTGTCTTTGTAGGAGAGCCCTCTGGACAACTTCCAGCCCTCTGATCAACTTTGTGGCCCTCAAGAAGCAGCAGATCCTCATCTTTATTTTGCTGAGGACCCCAGAGCTGGACATAGTACTCCCTGGTACTGGAATCTCACCAGAGCAGAGGGACAGGATCACTTCTCTCAACCTGCTGGTGACCTCTTTTGATGCAGCCCAGGATGCACTTTGCCTTCTGGGCTGCAAGCTGGCCCATGTCCAGCTTTTCATTCACCAGAAACCACAAGTCCTTCCTCACAGGACTGCTTTCAATCTCCCACACTATACTCATATCTGGTATTGCTGTGACCCAGGTGCAGCACCTTGCACTTGGACTTGTTGAACTTCATGAGGTTCCTATGAGCCCAGTCCTCAAGTTTGTCCGGTTCTCCCTGGATGGCATCCCATCCTTCTGTTTTGTCAACTGCACTGCTCTCTGCTTCATGATGTCTGCAAACTTGCTGAGGGTGCACTTCATCCCACTGTCCCTGTCATTGATGAAGATACTGAAGAGCACCAGTACCAAGACTAAACCCTGACAGACTCAGCCCCTAATGAGGGACACCACTCATCATCAGCCTCCATATGGACAGAGTCATTGATCACAATCCTTTTGCTTGCTCCATCCATCCATCCATCCATCCATCCGTCCGTCCCCTTATCCACAGAATAGTCCACCTTTCAAACCCATATCTCCCCAATTTAGAGATAAGGATGTTGTGGGGGACTGTGTTAAAGTCCTTACAGAAGTCCGTGTAGCTGACATCACCCTGTCTTCCCTTGTCAACTGTTGCAGTCACTCCCTCACAGAAGGCCACCAGACTGGTCAGGCGTGGTTTGCCCTTAGTTAAGCCGTGCTGGCTGTCTCAGATCACCTTCTCATCTTGCATAAGCCTTAGCATTGCTTCCATGAGGATCTAATCCTAACATAGGAAAGAGTTACAAAGGTGTTTTACAAAGATGACCATTTCTTTAACATGAACGATTTAAATACTCTCATGTAGTTAATATCTCCTTGTTGATGATTATCACATTCCTTTTTTGTATGATACTGTACTTTTGGACTCTTTTGTCTTACATGTGTTCGTGCCCACACACAAAGAAGCAATAAGAGTGTCACTGATAAGGACTCATCAGAGGTTTCTCAGAAAACAGTTAATTCCCTCTGTAGTAAACATAGAGAAAAAGACAGCATAAGAGACCAGTTCTTTGGTGGGACAGCTGTAGACTTTAACTAAACTATTGCTGCTCATATGGCAGTATCATGCTCTTCAAAGATGTTGTCATAGTCCTGTAGGTAGAATGCAATTACTTTTTTGCCTGATCCAAGATCTTACGCTAGCCACAGCCTCATACATCTGCTGCATCTGGTTCTGGGCTCTTTGTAGCATCTGCAAGCTGTACAGAGGCATCACTTGAAACTTCTCACGTGATAGTTAAGTAGGGTAGATACCAATAAAATTCTTTATTTGGGACACCATATGGTGGAAAGGATGGCTGTAAAATAGCTACATGACAAGAGAAATTCATCCATTTGATAGAGACATGCTCTACAGCCTAAAAATATCTTACTTAAGTTAAAACACTCTTCTGTTGTGCCACTCTTCTGCCTAGAGATGTAAAAAAACCCTCAAACAGTAATGAAGGTTGGTTAAAAAAAAAGTAACTAATATTATATAGGAGTAACACCATTGGCTTTAGATGCTCCTTTTCCTCATCTGTAGATGATTGCATGTTTTGGCTATTCTCAAAATTCTCTAAAACTTTTTGAAATTTCTTCAGCCAAAGATCAACTCTTCTGTATCAGTTTTCCCTAATCAGAAGTTTCAGAGTGTGAAGGCAGCTATGCAGACACCCATTAAAGAATAAAGAAGAAAACGTGAGGGAAAAATCCCAACAAACCAAAGCCAATTTAGGTTTAAATTATATGTCTCCTTTGGTGTTCACAGAAACGTAGCAAACTAGAGGAAAATAATTCTTTTTTTCATTTTGTTTCTTTAGTCATAAATGTAGCTGTGTAGGAGAATAGCATGTCAAGGTTTTGCTTTTCCAACTTAAAGTTGTGCAAAAGGTTAACAAGCAGAGAGAAAGAATAAAAACCCAACACCTCCACCCACCCAAAGTAAAACAAACAAACTAAAAAGAACAGAGAAGCATAGGTGGGGGGAAGAAAGATTTTAGATCAGGCGAAAATTAAAAGTTACAAGGAAGCTACTTGCAAAGACGTAAAGGAGGAGCAGCAGAGGTACAACTGAGAGAAGTAGAATCCAAAGGCCCATGAAGACACAGGCAATAACAATGGTCATGGCTTCAGGCTCATCACTTTTTCTCGGTTATAATAATCTAACATCTCTAGAGTATATATCCATCATCTTTCAGTACCTCCCAGACAGTCCACCAGTGAACAGTGGGGGAACTAGTGTTTTACTGAGGAAATAAAAGCAGAATATAAAAATTTAAACCTAGGTTTTGCTATTTAGCATATACAGTAAATGATTAGAGTTTATTAATTAATCTGGGCTTTCATAAACCACCAATGTATTTGAGCAGATTTTTTTTCACTCTTTTTAGAAGAGTAAGTAGCATGCAGACATTTTAATAACCTCATGTCTCAAGTGTGTATATTTCTAGTACCTGCAAGAGGCATGATTCATCTGTCGACCACTTAATTTCCAAACTTGAAGGGTAGTACGCTATTTGAACAGAAGGGAAGAAATGCATGATGAGAAATAAAGAGGTCATTCTATTTTTAAGAACTTAGCCTGCATCTCCTGGTTTTACTTGTTAAATGTTCTCATCCTTGAAAAAATTATAAGCTACCTGCTGTCAAGCAGAAATGAAGATCATGTAAGTATAACCAGGTAAAATGTAACCAGGCAGCTGATCTGTTTCTTGCATCTTCATAGCTTATGGGATTAAAGCATGACAAGCAGAAAAGTACAGGTATCAGAGTTACACGGATCAATCTTCACTTAGGATTGTTACTTTGATGTGATCCAAGTAAATTCCTTTTAAGATGTAAGGATGTGGTTGCCACTTACAGTGATTAAGTGTAATCTAGTTTGATTCAATATATTACAATATAACTTTCTTTCCAGGTTCTTTTCTGAAGATTCAGGAAATTTTACACTTACATGTTTCTGCTCACTGGGAACCTATTTCTACAAACTTATTGAAGCAGTAAATTGAGTGGGGGAGAAAGGTTACCAGTTTTCCTTCTCCAGAAGTATCAGGCAAATGCTATTATAAATAAATTTAAATATTCTGCATCTCTTACATCTGACCTACCAAGAAGGTTAATAAAGTCGTACATCTAGTTTGTCTTTCTGAAGGCTTGACAACATCTCTTGACTAGACTCTCAAATGCATGGCTGGTAGGTCAATGTGAAATAGACCCAAACCCAGACAGCATCAAAGTTTGAGCTTTTCCTCTGAGGTAAGAACATTAGAACGACTGAAAAAGTTTAGAATTTAAAATTTAGTTTCAAAATGAAATTAATTAATACCATAGTTTTTTGAAATAAAGAAACCACAGGATGGTATACAAAAAAAGTAGAAATAATTTGTTAAGAAATCTTTCTCAGAGAAACCTTTAATCAAAGCTGGCTACCTGGAACTAGTGAAGCATACATAAATATACAAATTTCTCAGCATGGGATAAATTAGAATATAAAGATTAAACAACCCATCAGGAAGCGGGCTGTTATATCATCAATTTTCCTATTTTCCTGCAGAAAAAGCAACATGACCTTTTCTCTAAGGCTCTCATGGCCACAGTGATCAGTTTGCACTGATGACAACTGTCTACAAAAAGGAAAAAATTAAAGATCCCATATTGTTGCACTTAGCATGACTAATCAAATAAGGTACACGAATTTATTCTTTGCAAATTGCACTGCACATATAAATTCGATTGATGACTGTGGTGAACAGTTTTTGAATTATATCATGATTAATGGAAACTGGGAGATTTCAATCCATGCTCTTGCCAGAGATATGAAATAGTGTGTGCAGTTGTATATGACTGCCTGGCTGAAGGCTTGACACTCAGGCAAATAAATGAGTCTGGCAAGCATCTGGCCACTGCCTTTGCAAAGGAGTCTGCACACATCTTCGCAAGTGAAATTGCTTGCAAGAAAAGCATGTAAAATCTGTTGATTAGCTCATAAATTTGTACTCTCTCTCTATCCCCCCCACCTAAGTCAGAGAGATACACAGATAGATTTAAACTGGGGAGCCTTATATACTTCTCTTTAAGTTCTGAGTTTTCTAAGTCTGTCTAGCTGGAAGTACTCTCCAAGTTGCTCCCTATTTAAGTCTGCTACTTAATCATATTACTTTGTTGAGAAAATGCTAATATTTAGTGCTTCTCCATGCACTGAAAATCCCCACTCTAATGTTTGAGTGTTTTACAAATAATATCAGCAATGTAAGTTCACACACCACATGAAGTCTCTCATTTCAAGAAAAAATTCTTCTCAGGATAAGTGAGACGAGAGCATAAAAGACAGAGCAAGCAAAGGAAAAAGGAGTATTGTCAATGCTTTTTCTCAATTACAATCAAAGTCCAGCTTTAGCTCACCTCCCCTATTGTTAATCTTTGGTCAATCTCTGAGTCCTTTCTCCCCCTGCAGACTTATTCTTTCTTAACTCTCACATCTTTGCCTCCCTTAAGTCTTAACACTTTATAGCTAGAAGCTTTTTCTTCATGGCCTCTCCCCATGATATCACTCCATTACCTGACTCCCACACTGGCTTCTGACTTCCTTCCACAATCACTCTCAAAATCCTTTTTCTTGTCTTCAAGGTCCTATTCCTGCCTGTTTCTCTCTCATCTCTCTCTTATTTTGATGCCCGTGTGTGTCTTATATTCTTTCAAGCCCGAAGCATGACTTTCACTAGCTCAGCTGTGAAATCTGTGCTGAAATATCATACACACATCCCCCACATTTCAGCCTCTGAGATTCAGTAAAGAACACAAAAAAAAAAAAAAAAAAAAAAAAAAAAAAAAAAAAAAAAAAAAAGGAAAAAACTCTGCAATCTTCAACATTGCTATAATCAAACTTCAGATAAAAACAGGCAGTAACTGGCTTTACCATAATAAAATTGAATATAGCTCCTGGCAGTGTTTTAACTTCAATGTAACAAACCACTTAAAAGTAGTGATAGCAAAGACTAGGAGACTGAAACATACTGTTGTTTGTCAGCATGCAGACCTCCCTCTCATGCAAGCTTAATGATGTATCACATCTCCCACATCAGAGCTTTCTGAAGTTGTTTCCTAAAATTAATGAAAATGGGCCAATACCATGCTCATTGTTCCCATGGGATCTTTAACGAAACAAAGGCTTAACGAAACATGTCCCTGTCTTCTAGACCTGTTCAGCTGGTCTTTACCCTGGATTTGTTGTCTTGCCAGACCAGAAAAGAACACACAAAAGTGTGTTTTTCACTCACTGAAGCTGCAGAAAAATCACATATCTTTACAGAAAGTAATAGGGGAACCCCCAGCATTAAAGTAACAGGGTGTGAAAAAGATTAAACAAAAAATATGGGTATTTTTAAACATATTTGAAGAGGACACATTACTAAAAGTACTTTGTCTAAAAAGAATAAATTTTAATTTCCTGTTCGATCTGGAAGAAGAAGGTGGAGCTAATTAAAATTCAGTTTTTGAAATTCCAGCCTGTAAACAATCTAATTTGAAATTCAAGTGCCTCACAAAAAGCTTCCCAAAATCTCCATGGACAGTGAGGATGTACTATCAACCCTTGGCGGAAATTCCACTGAAAACAAATGTTCTGTCCAAGATATCGAAGATACCTTGACTTTGTTGAAGACAGCAACAAAGTACTCATGAACTTCTCAAGGGCCACAATTTCAAACTGAATTTTTGTAAGAAATGTGACTCTGAAGATAAGCAAGTTGTTAGAATTTTGCACTGAACATACTATATATATTTCATATATATATATAAGTATATATATATTCTCAGGTAAATACATACACAAATTTCTCTCAGCATTTGAAGAGCTAAAAAATATACAGGGGAAGCAGAAAGATGATACATGAAATACAATCTAAAAGTCTCATATCTCTATGTTTGTTCTACTGTATTATTTCAAACCTCAGTAATAAATTGTAGAAAAACAACTCAGACAATTAAAATTCTTATTTCCCATTTATTCTATTTTCTTCCTTGTTTAGCCCCCTAAAAGCTGCCTTCCTTTGGAAAGGACATTGAGGCCTTGCTGAAAAGCACTGTGTACTATTTTACTTTTTTCAGCAAAAACTTGAAAACATATACCGATAAATCTTAAAAGCTTTCCTCATAGAAAGGTTGACCATTTTCAATGGAATTAAAAGGTTTTAAACAAACCCATGAATATTGACCAACTCTCCTTGTAGTGCAGAAGGGCCAATATGCTGCCTTGTTTGGTTCTAATAGAGCTCCGCCCAAAATGCAGGAGTAACACAGAAGGTGAAGGTGATAAGGGATTGCACATTCTAAAAGAAAGAGTGATGAAGTCCTCTTTCTATCCAAGCAGTGGATGGCCAAATAAGAGCCTTCAGCATGCTGCTGTCCTGGCAAGGCAAACTTACTTCCCAGGGCAGTAGGAAGGTACATCTCACTCCGACAATCTGACTTTGAAGGAGTAATGCTCAGACCTTTCTGCAGCTGTGCATGATGTGTGTGCTGCAGTGTGCTTCCTCAGGCACCTGGAGAAGGAAGCAGACCGGACCTTCCATAAATATTGCTGTCCTCTGCCCAACACATGAAGCAGAAAGCAACATCCAGAAGACAGCCCCGTCCCAAGCTGTCCCTTCAGTCATCATCTGACTGGTACAGCCAGTTGAACCTGGGAGCTGGGACAGCTCTGGGGTCCCACACTGTGTACACTGGTCCACCTCATTCCTTCTACGAACACTATCCTTAAAAATGGGTAATATTTATATCTGAGGAGGCCATTTATCTTCAAGGGCAAACTCAGAGAACTGCTTTCTGGAAATTAAAGTACTTGTAGTAATTAACAACTTTTGCTGCAACTGAACTCCAGTGGGATGGAAACGTGAGCCTGAGAAAATTTTAGATGTCATTACCAGTCCCTTGTGTCGTCATTCTTTCAGTCATTCATTGACATACTCTCTCAAGAAAACGCACTTGCAGGAATAATTGGACTGTGCCTTAAATTCAATACAACTTTTCCTCCAGTTGCTTTTTGTGATTCATGATGAGGAAAGATTGAAAAAAAGTTAAGAATACAGAAAATTTCTTTTTGTTTCAGGATTGAAAAGACTAATATCTCAAAATGATCTTCTGCAGAGCTTCATGAAAATCAGATTTCAGTTGTCCTTGACAGGAAGACAGGATCAGAAACGTTCAGAGTAGCAATTTATAATAAACTTCTTTGGAAACAAATGTGACAGTAGCAATTTTAATGAAAAGGAGAAAGGCTAGAAAACTCAGTTTATGTTTTCAAAGTCTCTGAAGTCTCCAAATGAGATATTTGTTCTCTCAATAACGAATGCAAGATCTCCACCTCACAAAGAAAATGTAACAAGTAAAAAATTATGATTGACCTGACAAAAACCAGTAGTTCTCTGCTTATGCAGAGAACTTATCCTGCTGTCCAATGCAACTTGTTTGTCATCACATATTTCTTTGTCTAGTTCTACATTTGTATATTTGTTGTTGTTTTATTTTTCTTATTTCCCCCTCGAACCTTAGTTCTCATGGACAGAGACGTTCACTTCCATTCCTGTATAATTAGTGTCCTTTATATTTGGTGTCATTAGGGACATGGTATAGCTTTGCAGATTTCAAAGGCTCCCAACAGAACAAAAGAGAACCTATATAAATTACATAGCCTGGAAGTTATAGTGTTGATGTTTCATGAAATGAAGAGACTCTGTGCTGATTTCGTTATTCCTGTTGCAAAGCTTTCAACCTCTGTGGGATGTGTTCCTCTTGTATTTTTGCTGCTATTGCTAATATTCTTGTTTTACTCACTTGCAGCCATTACTATTGCTGCTGTTGTTACTGCTGTTATTATTATGCATTTATTCAATATTACTGATATTATTTGTCCCAAATGAGTGATCAAAATAGTGAGCTTTAGAGACTTCTTGAAAAAGGTAGTCAAAAAACTTTTTAAAAATAACTTGAAAAAAACCAAACAAACCAAAAAAGGATGAAAAATTCAGCTAATGCCTAAGTCCTATTAATGCTTTTATTTATATGAATTGTGATTCTCTGGACAAAAGATGTGGTACTATATTTGTGTCTTATTGGTCCAGAAAAGAGAACAGAGAAGAAAATGAGGGATAGGATGGAATATGAACCAGAAAGTCATACATGAAATGAAAAAAAAAGCCAACCTAGCCTTACATATCTATGGCTGACCTCGTTTTATCTCTGATATTCCCTTGAAACTAATGAAAAATAATCCTCTTCCATGAGACACAGTTTCATAATTTGTAGAGATCACAACCCTCTATAAGGGTAGATTCTGCTAAGGATCTTCTCAAAACATAACTCAGGTTTTGTCCAGTTGAACATTTAATTGTATAAAGAGTAAGTAAAAGACCTCCTATTCTTACCAGATATGTTAGCATTTTTGCTTCACAGTATTAGGAAATATGAATTCAAAAACATTAATAAAATCAAGAAAAGGAAAAACAACAGCAATTGCAATTTTTATTGAGAAAGTAAATATTTATCTCAGAGAGTGATTCCTATTTTGATGATCTCTGTAATGACAGAGCTACTGTTTAAAAAGTGGTAACAAATGTCTTTAAAAAACTTAAATTGACAATGCATAAATACTTTAATAACCACTTCCAGAGTACAAAACTGAGTTGAATCAGAGTACAGCATAAGGAAAACACTGCACAGGAGGTCTGATCAAGATATCTGTAGTGGGTTGATCTTGACTGGACATCAAGCGCCCACCAAAGCCATTCCATCAGTCCCCTCCTCGGCTGGACGGGAGAGAGAAATTACAATGAAAGGCTCGTTGATGGAATTAAGGATGGGGAGAGGTCACTCACCAATTTACCATCATGGGCAAAATAGACGTGACTTGATGAAATTTGTTTAATTTATTAGCAATCAATTCAGTAGGATGACAAGAAACAAAAACTCAATCTTAAAATACCTTTTCCTCACCATTCCCTTCTTCTGGGTTTCCTTCAACTTCACTCTCGATTTGTCTGCCTCCTCTTCCCCATTTGCACAGAGGGATGGAAAAGCGGATTGCAGTCAGTTCCTCACACATTGTCTTTGCTGCTCCTTCCTCCTTAGGGTAGGACTCATCACTCTCTTCCTCTGCTCCAGTGTGGGGTCCCTCCTGTGGGAGACAGTCCTCCATGAATTTCCCCAGTGTGAGTTCTTCCCACTGGCTGCAGTTTTTCACAAACTGCTTCATCGTGGGTCCCTTCCTCAGGGTCATAAGTCCTTCCAGCAAACCTTCTCGAGTGTGAACTCCTCTCTGCATGGATCCACAGGTCCTGCCAGGGTCTACTCAAGCACAACCTTCCATGGGGTCACAACCTCCTTTGGGCATCCACCTGCTACGGTAGGGTGGATCCTCCACAAGCTGCAGGTGGATCCCTGCTCTCTGTGGACTTCCATGGGCTGCAGGGGTACAGGCAGACTCCCCAGGGTCTGCACCACGGCCTCCAGGGGAATCTCAGCTCCAGGACCTGGAGCCCCTCCTCCCTCTACTTCCTCACTGACCTTGGTGTCTGCAGGGCTATTTCTCTCATATGTTCTCACTCCTCTCTTCTGGCTG
>VZRS01005930.1:719083-783226 GCA_013398055.1 Ifrita kowaldi
CCCCCCCCCCCCACCCCTTTTTTATCTTTTCCCCCCATTTGTTATTCCAGAGGTGTTACCAGTGTTGCTTGGCCTTGGCCAGAAGTGGGTTTGTCTTGGAGCCGACTGGCATCGACTCTGTTGGACTTGGGGAAAGCTTCTGACAGCTCCTCACAGAAGCTACATTTTAGCACCCCTTGTTACCAAAACTTTGTCATGAAAACCCAATGCAATATCTCTGAGACGAATGCATGAAAACAGCATAGCCACTGATAGTTCTTGCTTAAAAAATGATGAGCTATTTTCCAAGAAGAAAAAGAAAAGCTAATAATTTCTTTTCAAGTGCTTGATTATATAGAGCTGGCAGAGATGGTACAAAGTCAAAAGTAATGTCTTTTTTCAAGAGCTAAAATTTATCACATGTTCATTCCTCATAGCTTTGCCTGGTTGTATGGGTGCACAACCAAACTCACCTACACTACCTAAAAAAGTTCCCACAATCAGTCCTCATTCCTTTCAGTCTTATGGGAAAATTTTGGCATTAAATCACATAAATAATGGATGAAGAAATCATTGAAGCAAGTAAGAGTGGCTGGCAAGGAAGCAAATAAATGAATCCCATCCTGAGTATTTTATTACTAAAACAAAATTCAGAGAAGATATCGAAAAAGAAAAATGCTTCATCTAGCACTTAACATCAGAGGGTTGTTACCTTTGATTTTAAATTTTAACATTTAACTCATTTGAATTGCATTTTTTAAATAGTGCTGTTAAGGCACAGGGATCCTGAAACGCGTGTGTAAGCCAAAAAGCTCTGCATTGGCCTGTGTCTTGCTCAAGTAATTCATTGCCTACCCACTGATACATCTTCTTTCTCCAGGCTTTGTCTGACCACTGTCCCTCTGCCTTCCCACTCCTTCCACACACATTTTTTGTCTACAGTCACTGGTCTCCATTACCAAACTCTACACCTTTGCCAGCATGGTGTAATGTTACTTGCTACACTCCCTCACATATTGTTCCTTTGTCATTTTTGAAGCACACTGCCAACAACACATTATGAGTCATAAAGATCAGAATACACTCTTGCATGTCTCAGTTGCTATCTCTTGGTTCATTTCACTATCGCCTTACAAAGACAATAAATTAAAACCAACAAAAATAAAACAAATCCCCAAAACCTAGAACTAGACACATTCTTCTTTTTTCTTTTTTTCTGAGAGTTCTGAAACAGAAAAGTAATTTACCAACCCTTGGAGTAATTCTTACGGGTCAAAAAAAATCAATGAAAACTGTGCCATCAGAGGAAGCCATATGTGTCATATATATTCCTATGAACAATTGTTTCTGCACAAATTAAAGATAAATGAATAGTGGGTTATCCCATAATATTTTTTTTCACTGAGTTACTGTAATTCATGTTAATATTTAATGATCATTTCCTTCATGTCTGGTAAGCAAAGAAAACTGTCTTGTGCTGCCCACAATTTGCCTGTGCTTCCAGAGTAGAGTGAAAAAAATAATGCAGTGATACTCAGTTCCTATATCAGTGGCTGATTTAACTGAAAGGATTAACACAATATTAAAAGTTCTGAAGGAGGCAGATAGTATGGCAACTTAACCTTTATACTTAGAAATACAGAGGTGAGGGAAAAACATCTCTTATTCTAGGGAATACAGAAACAATAAAAGAAACACCATCTATTCCCAAGCTCCACTTGACTTCCATTGGAAAAGCTGAAAGTTGAGAAACATATATCATCTATCAATACCTCTAAAAAGACGTTGCATCTGCCTACCTTTCCATACTAATGTATTTGAACAGGAATAACTCAAGTTATAGCTTTGAGAATTTCCAGTAAATCAGCTTTTTATCAAGATCTGTAATAGCTTAGAGAAGGTTCCATTTTTTTTTAAATGAAAATAATTCTCATTTTCTAACCAAACAAGAAAAAAATGAGTACAGTAAAAAAAATTGAAAAACTGTTCTAAATTCACAACAAATATAACTGTATATTTGTGATTATAAACAATTAAATTTGTGAAAATTAGTTGTCCTTTTGTCCCTGCAAATTATGGAAAGTAAGAAAATATGAAGAAATTTTTAACCGTCCTGTGTACTCCATAAATCATATAACACTACCTGTCTTCATGAGGAATCTTTTCTCTTCCAAATGATAAAGAAATTGTGTATGCTCGATATTTACAATGTGCTTTAGCCTTGCACACTAAATTTCCTTGCATATTCACCACTAATATCACCCCACAGAGCTGAATAGTTGACCAACAAATGAAGGACCTTATGTTCTATAGTCCTTAGCTGGGTAATAATGAATATCTGTGACGAACTCTGAAAGTGAAATTCACTGTTAGTGAATTATTGAGAGCCTCTACTTCAGTGGATAGTTAAAGAGGTGTTCACAGCGGTCAGTGTGTGAAGCTCAAAGCCACAAAATGTGGCACAGAAAACATCAAGGGTTTCAGAGAGCTGAGCTTTTTGTTCAATGGAGATTGAAGAAGCCAAGATCTCATATCTTCCTGTTTATTCTGTGATATAACCAAATTTTAAAACTCCTAAGTGGAAAATCTTTCTTACCTTTTCTCTTGCACTTTAATTTTTGACAATTTCAGGGCTTAAACTTCTCATCAAATACTACCAATCCTCTGGAGTGCATCAAAATGCTGAACAGTGGATGTTGATATTATCCCTTTAATTTTGCACTGCAGAACTGCATCTCATCAGAAAAGATATTTCTATTATTTAGATGAAGTTTTATACTGAGTCCAGCTGGGAAGGCCTGCCAGCTAAGGTGGGGAAAAAATAAAAGTGCACTAACATATATCATGTTTCATGGTGAGATGAAATGCAACTTTGGAAACAGATTTGACATTTGAGATTTCCCTCTGTTGGAAAGGCAGAATTTGTTGCAGACATGAAAATGCTCAGTATGTGCATCTGGAGGAAGCTGTGCACAGTTCTCCGAAGCACCCCTGGCAGCTGATAATGGAGAGCTGTTGGCAGTGTTTAGAGAGGCAGATGCTTACCTGTGCTCCTACAGTGTGCAGTCTTGGCTCGATGACAAGGTGAGAAGAAGGACAAGCCATCACAGAGTGGGGGCAATTGGCAGCTGGTACCCTGCTGGGGAAGGGTAAACGGGTCACCTAGGGCTTCTTACTCATCTGTAGCAGAGTCATCAATCCATGACAGAAATATGCACTTTTCAGGAGATAAGGCAATTCCTTATACAGGAGAATGGACAGAAATTAAAAAGTTGATAATTTAATGAGAATTAAACAAATTGTTTGCAGCTTGGCATGTGATATATTGCAGACCAGAAAATATCATCTCTACCATAAAATTGTATCCAGACTTATCTGTGTACTAAATAAATGCAGGACTTGTTGAGACAAGTGGCAGGTGTTGCACTGGCAGTGTTCAATGTCAACTGGATGCTACTGAAACTCCGTAGAGGGCACTCGCCTACAAAGTGCTTCTTCATATCTTTCTCTTGTTCAAGCTGCAGGGCAGGTTGTCTTATTTTCCTATCTTATGAAAACAGATTATAGTTCGTGAGTTGTTCATCATGACTCCTTGATAGTGTGGAAAGTCAAAACCAGGAAAGTGTACAGTAAGCCAGAAAACAAAGAATCTATTTACACACAAAAAAACCCCCAAACAAACAACAACAACAACAACAAAAAAAATAGAACACCTGAATCCTTTCCTCTTAGCAGTGTTATTTCGTATTATCTTGCTGTGCTTGGGTGTGTTTCCATCGAAGGTACCACAGCAGATCATGATATTCTGAAGTTGAAAGATCAGTGACAAAGAACATACAGGGCATACAAGCATATTTATTTCATGTTTAGCCAGCTAATTTATTCAGGAGTTCATTGTCAAATTTAATAGTGGCAAAAAGGTTTTTTAAAACGTTTGTAAAAACTCAGAGTACAAAAATACTGAAGTATTTTATGATTTAAATTTATTTGAAATTGAATGATAGTGGAAACATTAGGCCAGAGGAACACATAAGGTATCACTTTTCTTGTCCTTGGCTGAAGATGAAACCACTTCAGGCACTGGTATTCAATATGCATTTAAACCTGAGAATGGCCAAGCATGGATAGTGAGACAGATGTCATTTGAATAAATGAACAAAAAGCCAGGGACGCACAGGTTGTATAATAAGTGACAGCACAAAGATCATCCGTTTATCAAATCTGTAAGATTGTTTCATACCCTCCTCACTGGAAAAAGGAGTACAGGTGTTTTGATCAAAAGACTAGGATCTTTAGGCATTTCATAAACATTTGTGAAGTCCAAAAATTTGATTCATGTGTTAAGTTTTGCTGAAAATAATTTTCATCGAAAGAGGCTTACTCCATAATTTGCTCTCAATAAGTAAACCTTTACTGAAAATCAGTATACTTTCCAGGCTAAGCAGTGTTTTCAGTCTTATTCATTGAGAATTATGTATTCTGATATCTTAAAACATTCTGACAGCATTGATATTGACCAATGGCTTAATGAATTATTGAGGTTTTTCTCCTGACAGAATTAAAACATGACGTCTGATGAAGCATATAGTAAACTGGCCCGTATTTGGTGTCATCATCTGGATAAAGCATCTAAAAATTGGTGAAATTTACCCCCTGGTGAGATGAAGCACCTTGACATTAATGGCAGTAAGAAGAAAACTTCTGGATGTAAAATGGAAGGATTCCTCTTTGTGTAATGGTTGTGGACATCCTGAAGCAGCACTATAGCTGTTATAACAATTCACATAAACTCATGATTGGACTGGTGTGGGCAGCATTTATTCCTGTCAGTTAACTTGTAAAAGCTTGCTCAGACTTACAGTCAGATTAACCCAGATCTGTATGACTTTACAAAAGCTGGAAGATGGCACTTCAATGAAAAACACAGTCCATTACTGGAAATGTTAATGATAATCAAAAACTACAAGTCTTATAATTTACTGGACATCTACTCTAGATTTTCCAAGTGATCCTCAGAGTTTTTTTTCCATTTAGTCAATGTCTTTCTATATCCATTAGAATTTTTTTACCTTTCCATGGTAATAACTCACTGAATGATTCAAAGCTAGCTTTGATCAAAATGATGAGGTATTCATCACTTGTGAAAATGACTTAACTCCATAATAATACCTAACACAGAACCAAAAAGGTACTAAATCTGAGAAAGTTATTCTACAGACTTCTGCCTCATTTTCACTTAATCAGTTTTGATCAGCTTCTTCCTCTTCCACTGCTTTGAAAGAAAGCTTAGACTGTAATGTTGCAAAGGCTGCACCTAGAAGGGTACCTAAGACTGTCTAATGGGATTGCAGCAAACAGACAAATGTGGAGGGATGTCTTTCTTGTTTGTGTTCCGGAACAACTCATGCTATTATGAGAAAAGGCTTACAAGAGGAATATATATTTTCTTACCTTGAATAATTGCAAATATATACCTGTGTTTGGGAAGATCAACCTAGACACTCATACCAAAGAAGGAATAAAAAACAATCCAATGCATAATGTGTTGAAAGTATTCCTAAAAGGGACATATTTACACTCTATCAGTTATATTATTTTTAATTAGGCATAGCTGTTCCCGTTATAATCATTTTCTCCACCTTTCAGTGCTCAGTCCACATACATGTAAGTGTTTTCTGGACAGTTCTGGAATTTTAAAGTGGGCACATTGATGTAAATCATCTCTTCTAAAAACACAGTCTTTTTTAGTAACTTCAGAATTCACCATTTCTTCATTAAACATATTCCTTGTAATGACCAATACTTCTCTACATTGCATTCTCCTATCATAAGTTTTTGAGGAAAAAAAAAGGAAAATAAACCCACACATTATTAACTATCATGGAAAAGGAGTATCAAGTTTCACTAACGAAGTTTTCCTTTTCATAGTTACAGTAATATCTTAGCAGGCTAAATCTTCTCAAAGCCCCTGTTAATGCTTTTTCAGATACGTTTTACTGATCTGTAATATTTCATATTAGTTCTTTCAAGCTTGTAGAGCTCAGGTAGCTTCCACAGTATAGGTAAATGTCACAGTCATCTCAGATTCCTGATGCCCCTAAATCTCTTGCTTAGATTCAGCACAAGTCTGGGTGTACGACAACCATGATTTTTAAAGTGACAAAGCTATTTAATATCTTTACTATTTTGCACAAATTTCACATTCTGTTTCAATTTACCTTCTAATATGCAGAGTGAAAAGTGTCAGTATTTTTGAGGATCATTCATGTATCCAAAATATAAGGGTAGATATGTATGAAGTGCCTTCACACCAGCTGGCCTTTCTTGGTAATTACTGCACTGTGTTTGATCTCAATATCATATACCTCTTGTCTTACACCACTGGCTATGACATAAAACAGGACTACTGTGGCTTGGCTTTTCACTGCCACACATGAAATCCCACTATAATTAATTAGTGTTGTTATAGCAACACCTTTTATGACATTGCTTGACACTCAAGGGAGGGAGTGACACAGGGGTGAACTGTATGAGAAATCATGTTGTAAATTTCATTCTTGAACTCCCTGACTACTTTTTTCTTTTTTTTTTTTCCTTTTTTTGCTAGAATAATTTTCCTCCTCAAATTGGTTCCCTGCTGTATTGAAGCCATTGAGAAGTCAAATCTCAGTGTTAATCTTATATCGGTCTTGCTCATGTGAATCCTGAGGGGAACATGCTAAAATTTGCTGTCAAAAATTACAAATGCAGGACATCTTTTATTTCAAAGTGGTTGTTTTTTTATTATTTTTGTTTACAGTGATTACAATCAGGATAGAAAGTTCTTGCTGTATTTCACTGTCACTAATGGATGCCACTCACTTACATGGACAGTATTAAAGAGGTTTTCTTTGAAAATAAAGCTTCTGTGCTAGCAAAGTTCTCCACTATACCTCAACTGCTGCAATGGAAAACTTTTTAACTCTCATTAATTATTAGGAAGTAACTAAAACTTTGAATAAAATAAAAAAGAAAGAAAAAAAGGGAAAAAAGTTAAAGGACAGACTTCATACCACTTTTGGTAAAGGAGGTCCCATCCTTTTATTCAGGAATGATACACACCACTGAGCTGCTCCTTTCACTTTCAAACAGAGCTTCATGTGAAGGAACATTCTCCAACTACCATGATTCTGCATGTTTATTACTGGAGTGAAAAAAAACCCCGAACATATATGTCTGAATGATCTCTTCAATGTTGTTAAAGCCTCAGCAGTGACTGAGCTGTAGGAGCAGTTCTGTTGGGACACAACAGGCTCCTGCTACCACAAGTCAGGTGAGTTGCCCAAAAGTTTACTGCTAGCACAGCTGTTTACAAGGATTCAGCTGTTTATGGACTGCTAGAAAGGGGGGTTCCCATACCATCCCCTTCCCTGTTCCCTTTCCCACATCCCACCACAAACACACAATTTATCAGCTTGTTCTTTCTTTCCTCCCAGAGCCAACACACTTAGACAGCAGATACTGCCAGTTCTTTGATCAGGATGAGTAATTTGGCTGTTGCTCATCCTCTCTGAAAAGGAATGGTTAGGAGCTCCTGCTGCTGCTTCTGCAGCATGGAGCCCTCTGGGTTTCATTCTGTGATGCTCTTGTGCCATTAGCAAGACAATACAGCAAAATGAGAGTTGAAAGACGTCCTAAAACGAATGGTCATTAAGAGTCAAAAAAAGATCCAATATTTTGTTATGCATTAATTACATGCATTATAAAAAATTAACACTGCTGGTTGTGTTTATTATCATTACTATTATATTATTATTATTAAATATTACATCTAATACAACAGTATCTTATTTTATAAGGGACAAGGTTAAAGAAGTACACATCCCATAGTTTACAGTGTAGAAGCAAACACCCATAAGTTCCTAAGTGATTTTTCAAACTAATTCCCCATGTCATTAAAATCTTAAAAAAAAACAAAGATGCCACTTCAATGCTTAAGAGAGAGCAAAAGTAAGCTTGTTTCTTCAGAGAAATCAACTGTGAGGCCAGGAAAGTCTAATCCAAAATGCTAGAGTCCTTGAAAATAAGGATTCACACTCACAGTAACTGCTAGTCTATAGATTCTTTTATTCCTCCTTCCTGGCCAAATGAATCCAACTCTGAATTTTGGCACGGCTTCTACAAAGAAAAGGATAAGGTGATCTTCCCACCTGCTGTGTTATCTAGTGATGTAAGTCTGCTTCACTAAGCTGAGAAATGGAAATACAAAGTCTGTTAGGGACAATGGGGAACAAAGCAGCCTGCTGAAATTTCTGATCAGTATATAAAAACTAAAAGTTTCCTTCTCTTCCACCAGTGCTTCAAAGGAAAGTGTTAAATAACAAGACAGCTTGAAAGATGTCAGTTCTGTGTCTTCTGTATTATGCATATTCTGCGATTGTCTCCAAAAGTCAGCTCCAGAGGGATTTAGGCAGAGGGATACCTAATTTCTGCATCCCAACAAAACTCAAATGCTGAACTTAAATGTGTGAGGATTTAGGAACTTCTGGGTATGTATTTCTAGTGTCCAGAAAACTTTGCATTTGAATAACAACATGCCTACAGAGATTGTTCAGGGCTTTTCTGTACCACACTCTTCCTTACAGGTATCTGCAGAGTAAGTCCCACTTCAGATTACTCAAGCCTTTTTTTAATATAGCCCTTAGGCAGTTCTGAAAATTTCATGTTATATGTCAAAAGCTGTCAAGGAAAAAAAAAAATTGAATGGAAGTGGAAAGGCAAACTAACAAAACTGTTTAGCAAAAATGTCTCATTATTCTTTTATCCTACCTTCCACAGTTTTCCTGGAAATGAAATTATTATAAGGACTGAGATCCTGATTACATTTGATATGCAAATGGACACAGTATCAGACAGTTATTTTTCTGTACCTTTATTGCATTCACCAGTGTGTTGTCACCATAAGTACTGACAAAGACGTGTGCTGGAAACCTCAATTAACAAACTATAACTCTATTACAATAATACCATATAACTGCATTCCTGCTCTAGTCTGAACTTTCTTTTTCCAGTGGAAAAATAAATATATAGTGATACAAGCAGCCATTTTTTTTGCTGTGTAGACCATAAATGGAACTAGATCCACTATTTTTTCCTTAGGCTGTGTTAAAATGTCTCAATTAAAATGAACCTTATTTAATATTCTGTTGATACTACATAACACAGGATATGTCAATGGCAAATATTCTTTTGAATGCCTCTAAAGTGGAAAGTAGCTGCCATGCCTGTGATCCCTTGAAATGTGTGAATAAGTACGTAGGAGAGCACCGCAGATAACAAGAAATGGCAAACATGATGACAGATGTCGTAACTCAGCAGGGCAAGTTTCTTACTTTTCCAACAATTCATATAAATTACTATGTATTTAAGAAAAAATGTAAGCTTGGTAAACCACTACAACACAGAAATATGTATATCACTGCTTTAAGCTAAAAGAAAAACCCGCAACCAACCAACCAAACCAAACTAAAAAAAAAACAAGCAAAAGCTCGCATGAAAACGGGAGTAGTTCTGAGCTTGAAATCTGTCAATAGAGCAAAGATAGCACACACCTGAGAGGAAAAAATCTGTATTTTCTTTAAAGTGCATTTTAAGCTATCTTTTAACTCTTAATTTTAGTTTTTTTCTTCAAAAGAATCTTCATGCTTACATTACTGAAAAAAAGCAAACTGGCAGAATATTTTATACAGTTTTTTCCTTGAGCTTACAAATATCTATTTCAACAAAACAAATAAAGCATCAAGAATTAAAGCTTTCCATGTAAAGATGAGCTTGTCTGTTCCTGAATTCAAATGTACATTATGCACTGTAGCTCCCTCTGCAAGCACAACATTCTTCTTTCCAAGACCCAACTCTGTGTTGTTGGCTTTTATAATATGTGGCAAATAACATCAATAATTCATAACAATAAGCAGTAAAGAAACAAGATTTTATGTGATATAGGTATTTCAAGTTTGAAAATCAGTGATGTTGCTTTTAATAAGATAAAGAAAGATCTTCCATTGCTTGTCTTTAGAACACATCATTAAGAATTTACAGGGGATTAAGGTCACCTGCAGCTGACTGATTCCATCCCCATGACTTCCTACAAAGCCAAGAGAAGATGGTCACCTCTGCAGAGAACATTGAAGTGTTCTCAATACCTAAGCCTTTTCATCCTTGGTCTCCACAGCATTAGTATGGTCCACCTCTCTCATGACTTTTCCTGTGGGAAGAGTGCTCTCAAGATTTCTCAAGTGTTCCTGCTCTTTTCCATTTTGGGCCCTTTTCCACTGTATATTCTGAAGCTGAAACAATATTCTTATCCCAATTCAGCAAGTCCACAGTTGTTCTGTTCCTGTTCTCTCTAATTATAACATCTTCCAAGTTTCTTGGAAGAGCAGTATCCTTTCCTCATTCTGTATAATTTCTTCGGTGGAAAAGAAGGAAACAAATGTCAGTATAATGATTAAATAAACATACAACTAGATTATTGTTAAACATATGGAAAGAGAAATCCCACTTCCTTTGCAAGGTTATTAAAAAGTACTGAAAATAGGATGTGAATTTCGATATTCTTGTTTTCTTCTCCTAAGTCAGAAAGAAAGCTTTTCAAACTTCAAGAAGGATTAAATGAGGTATATGCCCAAAAAAAAAAAAATGTACAAGGATTTGGTTTCATTTGGTGAGTATCTGAGAGATTTTGAAAGGGCCGAATTCACACCATGAATAATCCTATTAAATTAGTACCTGAAATCATGTGGAAATACACCTGACTATTCATATTCCCATACTATTCTGTTACTTACTAGCACAAACTGAACAGAAGACTTCATCAGGTTGTAAAACTTGGGACTACTCTCTGAGGCAGTTGCCTAAAAAGCAGGATATGTGCACTCCCTGGGATGTGCAAGATAATCCACTGGGGTGTAGGAACAAAGTGGGTTTTGTACCCTTAATAAGTCAAATGAATTAAAATTTTAAACCCAATGTTTATTTCATCCTTTGCATCTTTATTGTAACTGATTTTAACATATCTTTTCCCATATGTTTTATAATGTACATAATATATTGGTGATGGGTCCATTTTGGAACTCGCTAGAACCAGTTCTGTCATACAATGGGAGAGACCCAGGTCTCACCTCAAGGATGCCACTTCTGAGGCTCACCTTCCTGCTGCCAAAACTTACTGGGTAAACCTAAGACACATGTATATAATTTATAAATAAGCAAATATACATATACTGTGAGTGCATGCTCAAATTTTTTGCTACTGTTAGGAGTGTGCAATCAAAAAATTGTGAGACCACTGCTCTACAGTTGTTAGCTATACTGTTTTCACACACTTGCCTGCTCATCTTGAAGTTTGAGCTGACCATTCTTATCTCCGTACGGGAGATGTAGGTACCTCTCTGAAGCCTTCATCTATTTCTCAGTCAGGCAACTCAAGCTAAAAAGTGTTCTAAAGCACCGTGTTTCTTTTCATTGACTACCAATGCATCTGCAGGATGATTAGTTCAGATGCTGACAGCTACATAGTAGAAGTCTAAAGCTGCGTTAGAGGAGCCCTTCTGCTCGAATCTACGCGGAACATATTCTCTATGCAGAAACTCTGATTCTTCTACACATATTAAGAGAGATAAGCACTTTCTGATGCTGTCATTTGTGGCATGGAGTATTCAGACCGACTTTCAAGAATTTGTAGTGAATAAAATTTCTCTGAGGGAAGTCTTACAAGTTCCTTCCTTCAGATTAATTTAGTTTAATTAAATGAATCCCCTAACAAGGTTGGTCCTTAGTGGGTCACTGTTTCTTTCTACTTCTTCATTACAAACATTTTAGTAGTAAAAAAAGGACAGGTGCACTGAGTAAAAAAAGAAGGAAATAATGAATTTTTGTATTAATCTAGTAATTTTAAATGCCTTATTCACAAAGGACTAATCAGCATAAGGTCTGTCACTACCAGGTGTCTGTAGTCAAGAAATTAATGAAAAAACCCCACCAGGATTTAGTGAACATTATTGATTCACTACAATTCTAAAACAGTTTACATATTATCAGAGAAGTAGCAGTACAAGGGCCCATTTACATGATCATTGCTGGTATTTTTCTCTACATACGAAATGGGCACAGACAGGCATGTGAGCAGAATACATTTCAGCTCACGATAACATCATGTTCCCTTTTCATAAAAATATATATCTTTAATATTAGCTCTGCAGAACACTTTATTTGTTTTTGGGTTTTTTTATAGTGGCTGATCTCTGCCTTCTGAAAAGACTTGTTAGGAGTGGTAAGTTGTTTTGCAGAGGAATGAAAATCGTAATTTGTTTCTTTGACTTTATTTGCTTAGCACTTGCATTTCCTACCCACTTTCTCTCTTTGAGAAATTAAATGAATATAACTGGAGAATTTTCTATATTGCCTGTTTTTTCCATTGTCCTTCAAATTGGAATTAGAAATATGGGATATTCTAGAGATTCAGGGAAAAGCATGCTGAGCTGATTTAGCATTCATGGCAAACACTTGATTTCTTACATTTAAAACAGCTTTTTGTTTTAGCAGTCTGATGTAAGAAGCTATCTCTGTCACCACTGGCTGTTCAGTAGCATGTCTATGTCCAATGAGCCAAACCATCAAAACTATAAATGCTCTGTCATATAAAGAGTAACTAGTTTTAAGAGAAATCATGATAAAATATTGTCCTAAAGGTAGACCATTTACTGAGATCCGGATAAAATGCCTGAAGCCTGAGACTGAAGACTATTATTACACAATAAAAGTAACACCTCTCTCCAGGGGAAATATTTTTATACAGCTATAGCTCAGAAAAGTCACCACCTCATTTATTACAATTTTCTCTTTCTTTCTTTTAAAATGAATGGTGTAAATCTTTCCTGGACAATTCTCTTAAACAGACTTGGTTGAATTATTCATTATGAGTAATATTAGTTGTCAATTTAGACTTTTTTTATTCACAAACTTCTGCAAGCTGATCTGGGAATGAAATCTTGGCCTCAGTGAAGTCAGTGGGAGATTTTCTATGTACTTCAAAAAGGACAATCTTCATCTTTTATATTTATGATATATTCAAATTAAAAAATTCTGTTGATGTATGTGAGACTTTGAGAAGGTACACAGTTTCAGTCTAACCCTCTCTTAGAGCGGGTTTTAATGTGGTTTTTCTTTTAAAAAATCCCAAATTATATTCGTTTGATTACTCTAAAGTAATGAAAATGCAGGGAATGACTCACCCAGACAAGTCTTCAGCCCACTGTCACACAAACATATTCAAGCAGAAGGAGATAAAATACTAGAGAAAAAAATGTTAAAAGCTTTGTGCAGGTTAAAACCAACTCTCCAGAATTTAGTGTTGATGCTTAAATTGCTATTGTGAATTTGTCACAATTCTCTAAATTTTAGCAGACAGCAAGAAAAGGTCAAATTTAAAAGCAAAGATCATCAGTAAAAGGAATGTGATCATTAACAGCAAACAAGAGCTAATGATTTTAATGCACCATTATCTAGCATGAAAAAAACCGAAAAACCAAACCACACAATCATTAGAAAGAAAGAAACATCACAGCCCAAAACAGAGGGGATTACCAACACATTAGAGAACTTGATGTAAGCTAGACTATGCATGAGATGCAGTTTTAACTTCATGTCCCCTGAGACAAGAAAAGTCAAAGAGGAGAGAAGGCAAGAGATCATCTCAGAGTGTCAGAGAAGAGCAGTGGTAATTCTGCTTAATGAGACCACCATGGTACGAATACAAACTTAAAGTTATCTGGAATCTGTTCAGAACTTTTGCCATACAGGATACTTCTAGTAATAATAATAACAACCCTCTCCCCCACCCCCTAAAGAAAACCCAAATGAACAACTACCTTTTAAGTGGATGTGCAAAATTTCAGTTGGTGAACACTTCAATGTAAAAAGACAGTTTTAATTTTCTTAAAAGTCTCTAACTTAATCCTTTTAATCAGTTTTCTTAGCACATTATGTATCAGCAACAGTCATATGAGCCATCTCAAGTATTGTTTCACTAATTTATCCTTTACAAAGCATCCCAAGCTCTTGGGTTTTTCTGTTTCTTTTCATGCTGCAGTAAAAATACACATTCTGAACTGTCACATGGAATTAATGTAAATGGAAGAATTACGCCTCATCATCTGCTTATCATGAGCAATATTTGTAATTAGACAGATTAGTAAAATGTATCGGGTTTTTTTAATTTCGTAAGCGTTCATTAGCAGATTATTTGATTTTTATTTTAAAAAACCCCAAAACAGCAACAAAAAAATCCATCTGCAACCAGTGATATTCCTTATAAAGATACATATAAATCCACAAAAATACGTAATTTCTCATGTAAAATTCTTTCTTTAAGGTCAAAGGCCATATTAAAAGAACTTGCCAATGATGAGCTCAAAATTAAAGAAGCCACAGTCTTTTCACTTGAATGGTGAGATATTACTCATTATTGCCATTTAGTTTCTAAGGAATGTATGATTAGTGAATCTCTTCTTCCCATTAGGCTGTATCAGATAAGGGTGGATTCAGTACCACAGTATTTGGCGAAGCAATGCTGTTTGTGAAAAGGAAGCAGGTCCACCTTTGGACTTCAGGGCGTAACTGGGTCTGTGATCCAACTGAGGATCCCTTGAACCTGAACATCTTGACTGCTGGTGAGGTGACATTTTTACAACATTCAGCAGAAGGAGAAACTTATTAATGACAGAAATCTTAAGAGAAATCTGGTGGTGGTTGCTCAAAATAAATCTCAGTATGATCTTGAAAACCTCATATTTGATGATAGAAGCATTTGGGGCATGCTACTTAAATGAGCATAAGTTCATTCAGCCTGTTTAGCTGCCACTTTTCAATTTAGCCATATGGGAGGTTTCCAGTTGAGACATTTAATAGCCCTAACAACTTGCTGTTCTAGAGGAATTTGATTACAGTGAATACAGGTCTGGCATGCTGCTTACATAGCTGGCACAGACATGAAACATAGGAAAGCTGTCAGAGGCTGAACTTTTCATCTTGGCTTATCACCTGACAACCATCAGGATTACATAAGTGGATTTACTTCTATGGTCCTACTTCACTGAGTCAAGTTGTTGTTTTAGACACAAAATACTCCTCATTCAGAAGTGAAAATTAAGTTCTTGGCTTTGAAGATGATGGTTTATTTACCACTATCATGAAAAAATAGCACGGTATATATTATATCATAATGTCATATGCACTTATGGAAAAGCTGGAGGAAATACTTTGGACTGAAAAAAAGAGAAAAAAGTAATAAAACAGACCTGGCTTCACACAGAAATTTTCAAGAAGATTTGAGTACTTTGTTTAATTATTTTGAATATCATAACATATTTTTTAATAATTCTGGCTTCGTGTTGCTTCATATATTTTCATTAGTGACTATCCTGTTACCTCATACAGTAATTAAAAAGGCTCAGCATCTTCCAGGTAGGAACAAATTATTTGGTCTTCCCTTGGTGAGCCTAATCATAAAGCAAGATAGGTAGATATCCTTTCTGTCTTTAAGCTATAAACTAATGTATTTACTAAGTTATTTTAATTTTCACATTAATAGTTTTCAATTCATTCTTTTAATTGACCTTTTGCTACTTTATCTGCTTCAGACCTACATTGTTTGCAATATTCTGGCATTGTTTATGGTTCTAGCAGTCAGACTCAATTAACAGAAAATCAGAAGTAAACCCAAAGACATAAAGCTTAGGCTTAATCTGTAGAACTCTGTAGTAATTTATTAAGTGACAATTCTAAAACAATTGACAGCATGATCAGTTTTGATACTGACAGTTCCAGTGTCATCAAACAGCCACATTCTTCTCCATTGTCATTTTTAATTATTATTTGGATATTACAAAGAAAAAGTGACAAAGTTCTGTGGCACTCTAGGAACAGCTGCTTCTTGAATCCTCTCATCCTCTCTTCACTTTCGTGTTGGGGTTTTTTGCCTTTTGTTTTTTTTCTTTTTTTTTTTTTTTACATTGTCTATTTATTTCTCCTTAATATTTTGTCATATTCTTTCAACTGTAAGATCAAATATTTTCTTCCTCAGGTCAAAAAATATTTTTTTATTCATTATCCATTAAATAAAAACACCAAAACAGCAACAACCCATTCAAAATCAGAAGTGTATTTCTTATTTTAGGACAAAGAATGATCTAGAAATAATTTTATAATTGAAATTCATGTTATCCAACTTCAGCTGAGAACAAGCTGGTGATGAGGCTAAGTTGGTTGTGTAGGGCTTCTTCATAGTCAGCAATACACAGGCATCTCTAGAGGGCATATCATCCCATCACCTTAAATATCTTATAATATCTGTTAATTGCTGTATCCTAGAGGCTTTTTCCCAAAGACTAAACAAGCTCCTGCCGATTGTGCCATTCACTAATTTTACTCAAGATATGATTCCTTCAAAAAATTATTTACAAGCTTAGAGAAAAAGAAATAAAAGACAGACAATAGGAAATGCATTTTTAAGGTGGACTAGGGGTGTAGTTTTCTGTTGATTTTTAAATGCACTCTAATTTTCTGATTATTATTGTGAGAAAAAAAAAGTTCAAAGAAAACTGGCACTTAATACTTTAAGAAAGTGATTTTATAAGATTTCTTCACATCATTCCTGTTTTTGCAAAAGAAATGCTTTCTGCAAACAAGAACAATCAAGCATATGCAAAAATGAGCTGATTCTTGATTGGGTCACTTTTTTATTTGTTTACATGCTCCTTTCCCCTTATGACACCTACATACATTTAACCTTACAGAGACACCCAGGGCAAAACAGGAAAGAATTAGGCATTTCCAGTGTTTAATTAAAATGGAAAAACACTTCCAGCACAGAGTGCAGAACATCTAATATAGTTGTCTATACATCTGGCCCGAGGAAATGTAGCTAAACATAAATTATTCCATTGTATCAAAGAGGTTTTCATTTAGATGCAAGTGAGGGCCATGAGGGGCTATATTATTGCTGTAGTTCCTAAGACATCACTAAAAGCAGAATAAAATTATGTTGGCAAACTGTGGATTAGGGATGGGTGAGCCAGTTTAAGAAAACAATTTGTATCTACCCTGGAGAAAGAAACCCTAGAGGAAGTTTATTAAGGCTGCAGCATTTAGGGGACTTATATATGCATTTTTCTCCTTATTTAGTATGCTTTCCAGCAAGATAGAAAAAAATCTTTTCCTCTCTCATGAGGGAAAGAAACAAATTTTGTCTAATTAATTTGTTAATTAATGCTTCTTATTGAAAACATCATATTCCTGGTCATGCATCATTTTATATTTTATATCATTATTTTTATCTAAGAGAATAAGAAAGTAATTCAACTGGGGCCAACAATATGAAATGTTAATAAATACTGCTTTGAGAACATCATTTGTAAAGAAAGGAGGAAAGTGAAATAAGTTGTTCTGTCTCGTTATGTGTACAAAAGGGTCCAGTAATTATGTGAACTACTATAATTAAGGCATTTTTTTGTAACTGACTGAACATCTCAATTTCTGAAAAAATAGTGGAATCCTATTAAATAGTGGAAGATAGTAAAGGCAAGTAGAGAACCTTGAGATATTTTCTGCATATTTTTGCAGCACCATCACTGTCATATAACACTTAGGTAACATTGAAATTTTGAGGAATACCTCGTTTCTCTCCATATCACAGCCTCAGAAAAATGCAGCTCTCTAGACCATTGTAATCATCACAGTTTCAATTACTCTCCTCCCCCTTAAAAAACCCAGTAGCAAACGATGTCAGAAGTCCCGGGCAATGGGATTTCATTGGCCCTTAGTCAGAACTCCACACTGTCCAAAGTTTTTATATACTTTAAATTACTTTGAAAGTAAAAATTAATCTATGTTTTCCAAAGTTTGAAAGTGCCAGAATGCATAGGTCTTCTCTACTCAGACGTTCTGAAAAAAACCTGCTGTGATCTCATGCCTGAAATTGTATAAGGACCTAGGGAAGAAAGAACGGGTGCTGTAATTGTGGAAGCTCTAATGAATGAGGTAAGTGAGAAGTAAAAAAGGATTGTGCTGAAAACATGTGTGGTAAAATCTACAGGGACATTACATGCAAAACTCTTTAGGGAAATGCCAGGTCTGGTACCATTTATCTATGACCTATTGCAGGTAAAAGTTATAGACACTCTGACACAACTACACTGCTGTGAAGAGTCCGTGATTCAGGATGTAAATTTAAAGGGCTTTACTGATCACAGCAGCAGGCTTTTGCAACAGAAACAGGAAAAGGCATAGTCTACTTTTTTTGAAGGCAGAGCTTGATCAATCTACACAATAAGCTATGTGATGCTGTTACCTGTTTTACCAGGGCCCTGGGGCTGATGACCCATATTGACTTTTCTAGACATTTACTTAGTCTTACTTAGAAAATACAGTCGCCCACTCTGTTCCTCTTTGTGATTTACTGGAGAACTGGACACTCAGTGAGTGTTTAAGAACTGGACACTCAGTGAGTGTTTATCTGCTTTGATCGTTCACTATATCACAGTAAAAGGACTTTAAAGTGTCAGCTTTTTAGTTGATGCAGAAAGGCAAAAAAAACCCCACTGCAGCCCTTTTAAGTGGCAATTAAGTAAAGACCTCAAAAGAGGTTGACAGGATAATATTGAAAAAGTTAAACCTATCTTGAAATAACCACTTGAATACAGAATATCACAAACAAATATATGGAGGCTTAAAGCTCTCATTGTACAAGAAGTTTAGGATAAGCATTACCCTAATGCTGCATGCATCTTCCAAATATGCTCTTTATCTTCTTTTGCACCCCTCTGTTAACTTCCAGCTTAAATAGCCATTAGCAGTGAGTTAAGGGGATAGGAAGGTCCAAATGACACACACTAATTCCTCCAGGAATGCGGGCACCAAGAGCTACACGAAAGACCTCCCCTCGAAGGACACTCAGCATTGCACATCACATTCCACCTACTGATAGCATGGTGTAGCTGCTGTGAGATATGGGCTCTTTTTTGTATAAACATGCAGTATGGAAACCGGTGAAACAAAAAACAAAAACAAAAACAAAACCCCATCAAACAAACAAACCCATCAAAAAACCAAAACTAACCAACCGAAAAAAAAAAACCATCACAAAACAAAGCAAAAAAACCAAAAACAACAAAAAACAAACAAAAAAAACCCAAATAAAAAAACCCCATCAACCCCCCACCATAAAACAAACAAAACCAACCAAAAGACCACAACAGCAACAAAAACCAACCCCTAAAAAAAAAACAAAACCAAAACCACAAAAACAACAAACCAGAGTAAGACTGAACATAAGTTTGAGTGAGTCTGTACAGTATTCTACTGTGGCTTGAATCTCTCACCTTACCATCTGGTTTTTTTCCTTTCCTACCTTCTTATGTTATAGAAGTGGCAAAATATTCCCAAAACATTGCTGCAGGCAGGCAAAAGACATTAACTTAGTTTTCCTTTGAGATACCATGAGACTGAAAAAATGAAGGACTGTACTACACAGTCCCCCTAAAGAACATTTATTTTAAAGGCTCACATGAACTCTCTAAAGAGACCTGGGAGGAAGAAACCTAAGTCATGGCTGTGGAGATCTCTGAGGTCTTTAGAGATTACAGTGAAATCAAGCAGATGTATTATAAATCTTCTGAAGTTAGGAACTGTTCTGGTAATACATGCTTTTTTCAGTTTATTTTATTTCTAAACATCTGCATCTTCTTTCCATTTTGAATACCTCTGCCTTCTTCAGATATACGGAAATTTGCTTCTAAAAGAAGAAAAGCCTCAAGTCAATCACAGATTATGAATGCAGAAGGAAATTTTGGTTGGTAAAACAATATTTTGAAATTTATCTTTCCTCTCATCAGAAATTGAAACAAATAGGAAAATGTTGAAATCTACAATTATAGGGTGATGACTGCATCAGGCTGCTTGGTTGTTGGCCTTGGAAATATGGATGCAGTAATCCTTGAGATCCTGGCAGTTGAGACATAACTGTTCCTACATTTCAGGAGTACAATGCCAACAACACAATAATATTCACAACAACTTCTATGTGCTTCATGAGAATAGCCTATGCGACTGGTTGACTTGGAAGGCTGAGTTTTGCTGGACTTGGCAAGCTGGTGACAAACGACAGAAATTTACTTGGCAGGAACTGCTTGTAGATGTAGATTGGTTGGATATTTGGCTTGAGCTGTTTGGTCATTGTCTAATGCCCTGATTTTCTCAAACTGTGGCAAAACCATACTTCTTCCTTGACACTAATTCAAATACTTCATGATTATTTACTTGCAAAGTCTTTCTTCTTGAGGGTAGAGGATTCTACTTCTCATGCCCATTCCCATAGACAAGGCAGGGTAAATCCAGGAGGGCTGGTGACAGCTGAGGCCCAGTCTGTTACAATTGGATTTATGCCAGATGCCTTTCATTTTGAATGAATGAGACTAATGGGTTCATGAATAAAGCCAGCTCCATTGTGACAATTCTCTAACAGCCACAAACAAACAGAGAAATGAGGAAAAACTTTCTGCAATTTCTGGAGATGGGAGCACCTCCTCCATGAAAGCAGGACCTGCCATTCACTCTTCCATAATTACTATCTGCATTGTAGTGTTATTGATGTTAGGAAAGCCATTGCTTGCCCCTGAAATCTGAAGAAACTGAAGTATAAAACTCTTGAATGTCTGTTATGTAACTTGTTAAAAAATAATACATATATAATTTAAAAAACCTAGCAAATTTCAGATTAGTCCATTTAACCTCAATATATGTCAAATATGTAGAAATTATAGATAGCAGTACAATTAGTAGAGGAATACAAAATAAAACAAGTATGGACATGAAGAGGAGTGAACATAAGAGCTATATTTCAGGAGGAAATTATGTTTCAGAAATTTATTAGAATTATTTCAAAGTACTCAAGAAGCATGATGAGGTTATTTATGTGGATTTAGTGTACTTGGATTTTCAAAAGCTTTCAAGAGATCTTTTATAATAAGCTTTTAAAGAAATTAAGCTGTCTCAAAATAAAAGGAAAAATCCTCTCATGCACTAAGCAATGGTTAAGGGAGAGAAAATAAATTATAAGAATAAGCTGTTATTTCATCAATGAGGGGTGACAGCCAGTGTCAGGTATCTGTGCTGCTATTTGCATCGTTCAGAATATTTTAAATGGTAGGGATAGTAAAGGAACAGACTTTGCTGTTTATAAAAATTTGCAGGAGGAAAAATGTGTTTCTGATTGAAAAGTTACAACTGGACATCACAACGCTTACTGACTAGTTTGTTAGAAGGCAGAATAAATTGCATATCTGTAAAATCAATGCAGCAGTTATGAAGAGGAAATCAATGCTCACATAAATTTAGTGCTACTTATTTGCCATTTGAAATCAAAAGTTCTCAAAGATAACTGATAAAGTTGGGACAGAGATGTTTGAGTATCTGATGCAAACATTTTGGGATATGATAATGGTGCTTCCCTGGAGCAGAGAGAAATAATATGGTATAAACGATTGCGAAGAAAAAACATGAGAAAATAATAAGATGCACATAGATAAAAGGAGAATTAGCAAGTCCTTTGAAAGTGGGAGATTCTAGAGGAAACTCCTACTACGTGAGGAAAACAGGAAATAAACACTGTAACCCTCAGTATTTATTTGTCATCAGCAAAGGTTGTGAAGACTGAAAGTAAAAGTGAATTTTAAAAGGGATTAGGCAAATTAATGAGGCATAGGACAATAAATGCCTTTTAAAGACAATGATATGGATACAATTCTCAAGCTAGGCAGACCTTAGCAGATAATTGTTGGAAGCTGAGAAGGTATGCCAGAGAGAGATTACTTATTATCCAGGTTTTAGTTTGGGATAAAAATGAAACTGCCAACTAATTTAGCAGAGTGGGATTTATATTCTAATGTAATAAGGTGTCTAAAAGAACTCCCCCTTTATTTTCATTTTTGCATCCAGGAAATCACTGCAAAAATCGCACTGTATAAATCATGTCTGTCCCTCTGTTTGCAATAATAAATGTGAACTCCTGACCAAAATAAAAGCTTTAAATCTGTGGTTTATAGGCAAAATAAGTAGATAAAAGTGTAACACATTAAACTGAGATCTAGAGATACCCACTTTGGTTATATTTTCATATGCTTCGTTTGTAGTAAAAACACTACCGCTGTCATAAATTTTATATAAAATGTGTAAAAAAGATATAGTTGAGACATACGTGAGTCACAGTGTTTATGGAACCACAGTATTTATGGAGTTCTTGTTTTTAATTACACCATTGCTCCATTATGAGTTCAGAGTTTAAAAATACCTTTTGACAAGAAGGAAACCTTCAAGAAGTTAATTCCTTACAGCAATACAACATTTTCAGATTTTACTTAGGTCCAGATATTTTTCTACAATTTTTATAATTAATCTGAAAAACCCTCTGTAGGTAAAAAACCCGCAATATTAATTTTATATTTGGCAGAAATTAATAAATTAATATAATAGATGCATTAATTTCTGAAATATTTAATTGCTTAGGTTTCAAGAACTATGTCAACATATTAAAAAGTGCTTTTTTATCATAGTCTTCCAGTAAAAATTCTTTTTTTCTCTAAGTTTTTTTCTAAATTAAAAATTTACAGTTGTGAGTCTTAGTAGCTTGATTAATCATATACAATTAATCCCATATTATCATAATTATATGTATAGCTCTATGTATAATTATACTTGTAAATATGTATTATAATAATGATATATTTTAATAACTACATATGTGATTGTATGTTATATATCACGAATGTATTAAAAAAATCTGTTTCCTTCCAAGAAAATTTAAAAAGTGAACTTGGGATCGCACTTGATTTTTATTTTTGTTTGCTTAAGATAGCAGATATGGGGTTTTGATATTAAATAGGTCAGCTCCTCCTAAAAAAATTCTGAAGAATATAATACCAGCAGAAGCACTGTTTAAATTTGTATTCTCTGCAAGATGATACTGAACTTTGAGGTCATTTTGATATGTCAATGCATTTCAGATACTTACTGAAAATGTGCCATCATCTAAAGCATTTGCATTTACTTGAAAAATACTATGTTCTTAGAGAACTAATTTAGAGACAGGCTCACTTTTCCAACAGAGATCTACCTAAAATGGGTTTCTTGAAAATCCATATTTAGAGGAGAAGGATAAAACATCTCATTATTTGTGGGGTGATACAATACTCAGGATATATGCACACTCTTTTATGAAGAACATTTATATAACTAGTCAAAATAGCCCCAAAACTTAGGCAATGTGATTTTCTCTCAGATGGCTTCAGAGCTGGATGTCTGAACATCACTACACTGATGTGTATAGAATGAATTTTCCTGTAATAACTGAGACCTAAAGGGGCTCTATACTGCATCCCAACATAGGGCAGAGCTCATGTTCCTCAAAGTAGGAGTCCTGCTCCTCAGAGAAGACTTGAAAGCTAGATGTGGAACTGGGACAGGCCTACCTTCGGAAATGCCAGTGAAGATGGTTCAACTCATGAACACTAATACACCTGGAAAATCAGGTCATTTCTTCCTGCTTTTACAGCTGAAAGCTTGTAGACAGCAAAAGGAAAACATGGTGGAAGTTGGGCTAACAGCTTTCTTCTTCAGACAAGAGATGGCAAGAGGGAGTATGATCAGGAGTACATCTCTACAGAAAGCCTGGCCTTAAATGGTTTCCGTGAGTTCAGAGAGCCCATGAAGACCACCACCCTTGCCTACATTTATATTGTGGTTTTTCAAGGCAGCATCCCTTGTCTCTTTGTATTCCTGATGACTAAGCATTTTATTTTTGTTTTAGCCAACATATATTTACATTTATGAGGATGTAATTTTTTCACAGAAATTGCAATACAGAGTGAAAGAATGTTTTGTATATCAACAAGAGTCCCTGTGACTCTTTTCACTGCATACATATATTTTCAACTCCAACTTGATATAAGTAACATGGCAATTTTTGCAGGATTGATTTTAATTTGAGGAAGAACACTTTTGACAGTGAAATTATTATTTTAAGTTCATTTTTAATGAGGAATTAAATCAATTTTCTTATCTGCACTTGCCAACAAACACACTCACATACGTGTATATATACATATACAGACCTATAGATATGCATGTAGCCATGTGGCAGTAAAAACTGACAAAAATAATATATAAAATATGTAATCTGTTCCCGATATAATTGTAGCATCCCAAAAGAAATATTTGTTCCTTCACATTGTACTTTTTATAATGCAAGGATATCAGGATTTTTTTAATTCAATGCATAGCTGTCATAGAACTTGTCATTTCGATGAGCTGTCTTGGTGAGTGAAACAACATTTTCCAAAATACACTTTAATTACTGTTTTGTGAGAGATGAAAACATAAGCCAGATATAGCTTATTTTCGTCTTGCTTCCCCTAATGCAAGCTAGAAGATTAATTTAAATCATAAGCACCAACTCAGACTTGGTGCCTTCACTGTATTTTAAGTGTGATCATTTCCTAGGTTATTAAAAAGACACTCTTAACCCATATTGTCAGGTATGACAGCTAAGAAAACTATTAGGAATTCAAGATGAAGGGCATAATTTTCACCTCAATTTCAGCTTAGAGAATGAGAGAAAAACATACCTGAAAATACAGGTATGCTAAGTATCTTACATCTCATTAGCTCAAATGCAAAAGCTATGTAAGGATGGTAGGAGAACTATTTTCACATTTTTTTTTAGTTTTCTGAACAGTTTTTTGTTTGCAGTTTCTGTCAGAATTTTCTGATATCTATATACTCCATTTAATATTGTTTCCTTTTTATTTAAATGCTTTCATGACATGTTTAAAGGGTAGATATTTTTATAACTATGTGAAATGTGCATAAATGTTTTGTAAAAGCCATAAATAAACTACTTGTAAAGGATGCATAATTTTTTTCCTTAATTACTCATTAATTGTCTCATAATATTTGATGATCTTGCTGCTTAAGAGACACTGTGCAAACAGTGGAGCCCAGAGACTATAAAAACTCTGTTAGTGTTCATTACCACAGTGCATTTCCTAGAAGTCTAAAGAAGACATCTGGATTAAAGCTAGGAAATGACTCAATGCAGATCACAAATCAGACCAGCAGAGCAGTTTTTGTGAATTCTCATATACACAAAATATCTATTATATTAATATTGAAATGCATTTAAGGCAACACAACTTCAAACCCATCCTTTAATGACTCATTTAGGAAAGAAAAAGGAAAATGAAAGAAATGGAAATTTTTAAAACCACTGTAATATAACCTGGGAAAACACACTACTATGCTATAGCCAGAACTGCCACTGTGGAGCAGAATTAGTGATGTTTGTCTTCCTTAACTGTTCCTTCTCATACTTAAAACCATTTATAATTCTCTTAAATTTAACTTTAAAGTTATATAGTTTGCAATGATTGGTGATGAGGGATTGTTGTTGAATTCCCATTATCTTTAATCTTAGAAAGTGAATGTATAGGAAATCTGAACTTCATTTTATTATATTTTTTTAGCCAGAAAAGTTACTGGTATAGCACCTTGCATACACTAGGGAGGCACATTTGTTTCTCAAGCTGACTATAACAATTTACTCTAACACATCTTAAAAGCCTCTAAATTTTTAGGATCATCTGGTCCTAAAAAACCCCACCACCATCCATGGTAATTAAAAAGACAAGAATATGAAAATAAACACTTATTTGGCTTTTTTGTGTCATGATGGTTGGTGGTGGAAGGCATTTTTTTCAGAGAAATATAACCTGTTTGCCAACAACAAAAAACACCTTTTAACACTTAAGTCTGGAAAAGGCTAATTCTGATAAAAGCTAACCATTTTATGGAAAAACTACATTAGCAGTACAATTGCTAAGTGCTTTGGCTTCTGAGAGCATGATTACAGCAACTGAGGACATTAAGCAAAGAAACCCAAACTGTGAACTACTGAAGCATAGGCTGCAAAACAGAAGTACTTACTTTTTTTCCCTCTTTTTCTCACTGCATGTGTATTTCCCAGTGTGTTTGCTACACGCTTCCTTAAGGCACTGCTAAAGCTGCTTCAGGGATAATGTTTGTGGGCCACCAGGACCTATGTTAAATGTACTATGCAAACTCAGTTTGTAAGGCATGAGGCACCTTCACCATAGATTTCAAAATGAATTAGCATAATAAATACAGTATAGGCTTTAAATCTGCCTTTTAGGTGAATATGACAGATGTGTAAGCCATTTCTACAGTAAGTCTACTCTGAATAATTAGAACAGCACAGGAGATCAAATTTGAGGTCATAGAAGGACATATAATAGCTAAAGGTAATGTATAAAGAAAATGTATCCTTTAGTCATTTTACACATTAAAATTTTTAATAATACATTGTTCATGATTAAGGCTTATAATTGCAATCAGTTCCTTGGAAATCGATAAAAACTTTACCGTTGACTTAAATGCAGCCAGGTTTTCACTCTAAGCATTCTGTCTTATGACAATTTGTGTGGAACTTTTCCCAGTGTTTGGAGGATCCATCTGGTGATTACACAGAAGGATTAATTTGATATTCTTCTATGATTCTTCATAAGAAACAATGCAAGATACACAGAAATAGCATCAAGGGTCATCTTGATGTTTCGTTTCCTAAGGAAGGCAGTTTTGTATTATCATCCAAGTTTTCTGAATTCAGGATCATTTGCAATTAAAAAAACAAGCAAAAAACCCAACAAACAAACAAACCCACCCCACCCAAACTCACAATTATAAGGGTTTATGAGGAGCTAAATGAAAATCAGCAGGCAAATACAGGAAAGTTAAGATCTTGAATATTGATTGTGCTGGAAAAACTGACACAGTATGAGGATATACCCAGATATCAACATTCATGCTATCTACACCTTCACATATAGATAGGAAAACAGCTTTACACGTTTCCTTTGCTTTAACTATTGTTTGGGTTTAGCTCAAGACCACTTTGAGAATTTTCACTGTGAAAAGCATATTCATTCTGTAACTAGTAAAACTATGAGATTTTGTGGTTTTTTCACGCTACTTCATCTTATGATTTTACCAAAATATATGAGAGAGTTTGTAAAATACAACTTTTACCTGTCTAGTCCAGGCCAGTCTTGACACATAGTCAATGTAGGAAGAAGAGGAATCCTCACATTTAACCCAGAAGCCTTAAAGAGACAGGGTAAATTTCCCCTTGGTGATGTCCAGCTCCCTATTACCTATAAATAATTTTGAGATTAACTTCATCTTGAGTATATAAGGTAAAGGCAGATGTTCAGCAAAAGTTTTCAAATTTGTAAAAGGATTTGATGTCCAAACCTCCTGTGAAAACAACAGAAGAAATAATTTAATCTGACAATATAAACCGTAAACTTGATCTGTGTCTTAAATACCCAATTATCTTCTGACATCTACATTCTAACTTTCCCAGTACTGTCTTTTCTTAACCTCCATTTAATTTTTATTTACAACCAATAAGTTGTCTTTGTCTTACCCCTCACTAGAGAACTAAATTTCATTTTGTTAGAATATTAAATTACATGCTGAGATACATTTTCGAAATGCAATATTGACTGAGATATTTGAAATTCACACCACCGATCAGTTATGCAATTCAGATTTTGCTTTTGGCAATTGAGCATTCAGGCTGAAGGTATCTTTCATGAATTTTATCACTAGTAAAGCTTGATCTCTGCAATATTGATAGGAAGTAAGCACAAAGTAGTCACGAAAACAGCTGAAGTAAACCCACTTAAGAAGAGGAATTAATATTCTTTTAAATGGTTTACAGTTGTTCTCCCACCTTTATTTGGTACAAACAAAAGGGAGTATCTGAAGGTGAGTTATACATTATTTATTGCATTAAGAATGAAGCACAAAGAAGTACATGAAATGTGCTAGAGGAAATTTTCAGTGACACAAGGGAAGTCACACTCCCACCTTTTTATTTTCAGTGGCAATCTGGAGCTAAAAATCAGTGACAGGCTTTTGGAACGCTTCCCTAAAACACATAAGCTGTTCATGTTTCTGAAGTAGGAAAAAAACCCACATTAAATAGCTATGTTTGTCAGATAAACTTTTGTTTGCTTCTTTGACAGTGATTGATAATAGTGAGCAGTTTTGTCCTATTCAGTGTCATCAGCATTATTTATATTACAGTGACAGTATTATGCCCTTCTAGGTACACAACAAAATATCAGTTTCTTAAAGCACACAGCATCTTACAAGATGGAAAAAAAATGACACTTGAACAGCTTGAACTCAGATGGTGAATGAAAATGCTGGAAACAGTTTTTGGTCCAATATGGATTAAATTTGGGACCTCAGCAGTGGAAAATCCTAGTTCTTTTCTCTTAGCTACAGGAGCCAGGCAACTAAGGAGAAAACAATCTATTACTTGTCCTAACACAATATGTTTCAACAGAACAGCAATTTTCTTGCTACCTTTTTCCTACCTCAAGGTAATCGACAAGTCTTGTGTTTTCTTCAGCTCCCAATTTGAAAGAAGTTTAAAAAATGCTTTTCAGTATCTTTCAATCTGGCCTCAGTCTTCTTGTCATTCAACTCCCACTTTATGTATCTTTCTGTAATACTTTTGTGGTAATTGTACAGAGAGATGTCATGTTAAGGACTATTATCAATGGAGTTGACAATTCCTCCTCAAGTGTGAACACTCTTGAATGGTGATAGAAGGGAGGCCTGTTTTAGTTTACCTTGTGTCTTTAACACAAACTACTAACTGTTTTCGTGTTGTATGTCTGTCACAAAATTTCATGCAATGACATCTCTAGCAGTGCCAACTTCACCATTTCATGTTGACGAGTTAGGTGTGTCAAGAGATGCTCTTCTGATTCAGTTTGAATGACTTATATAGCCCCATGGAAACTAAATGGAAGTCCCCATTCTCCCAATGAGTTGTGATACTTGAATAAATCAGCTCTGTGAGGTGTTTTAGTGAAAATTGAAATAATTTAACTGATGTAACCCGCTTTACACTGGAGAACTATGGAAGCACTCAGGCTCCACTGGGAAAGTGATGACTTGTGAATGAAGTATTAATTTCACAAATGACTCAAGTTTGAATGGAAGATCTCGTCTAATTATGTCTTTACTTATCTGTTCAACATAAGGGCTTAACACATTTAGGGAAAGGAAAAACAGCACATTTACACTAGGAAAAAGGAAATAAAAGTTACATATAGCACAGGTTCTGCAACATATAAGGTATGTACTATATGTCATAATGTTACAAAATTCAAAAACTTCTTTTTTCACCCCTGAAAATAATTAGATTTCTGACATAATGGAAAGAATGCTACTTAATTACTTGAAATTATAGCCTAAGTGTGGAAAGAAAGGAGAGTAATTTTGTGGTTGGCAAGGATAGATGAAAGTGGGAGATATGAAACAACATGTACATTCTGATTTGGTGAACAATACAAATATATCAGCAATTTCAAAGAACACCAAATGAAGTAAAAAGGTGAGAAGCAACATACAAATCCAGTTCCAGCAAGGAAATACAGAAATAACCTAAAACTTTAGAGGAAAAACTTACTAAAGTATAGATCATGATAGTCTACTAACAGTCCAAGTGTAATTTTTGTGGGGAAGTAGATACTAGTGAAACCAACTGGAAAATAAAATCATAAAAAGGCAGTTCTGAAGTTCATGCACATTGTCAAACTACTATAGGCAAACAAGTACCACGCATCACATAAACCATGACATTTCTTCATGTGTATGCATTTTTAGTCCTCAAAAAACATAATGCATTTTCATGTCATTTTTACTCTTTCAATTGTGCTACAGCTAGTTGAATTACATTACATTTTTTCAGGCTTACAGCATATACATAGGCAATTCCTGCACTGCAGCTGGTGATCAGTAACTTCAAAAGCCGAAGTGATGTGACTATGGATCCACAGTCTATAAAGACAGGAAAGAAAAACAGTAGAGGGAAGGAAAAGTAAAAGAAATAACAGAAGAATTATGTAAGAAAAAAAAAACAGCAAAAAACCCTTATTTTACTAACCTCCTCCTTAAATTTTTTTATCCTGTTTGCAATAAACCAAAGCCACTGACATCGCCATTTACCTTGTTAAAATTTACTGGTACATGAATCTGAAGAGGAAGGCTGATTCCACTTTCAGCTTAGGGCTTCAGGTGAGGAAGATATTCCTTCAATTGTTCAGTGGTGTTAGTCATATAAAAGCAACTTTGCAGGACTGAAGCACAGATGTGCACAGATATGCTTGCAGATACATTGAGACATTTTGCTTGCTTTAAAGAACATACACCATTGTTTATCTTGAATCTGATGACATGAGACCTACTGTGAAGGCCATTGAGTGCTTTTTAGAAGTTATATTGTTTTTCACTTTTAAAGGGCTGTAAACTGACAAAGTCAACTATAGAAATTTACCAAAGACCAGTAAGCAGAAGGTGTCATGAAAAGATTTTGTATAAAAGAGAAGAGCTGACATCTCTCATGGACTTTGAAAATAACTTGTGTAACTCTTTCAAAGCATTTATAATGTTTAGAACATTATTCTGAGCTGTGGTATTTTTTTCTGTTACCCAATACAAGACGTGTCATTGAACTATAGCATTTAAAGGGGGGTTTTGGTTGGTTTTCCTCTTTTGTTGTTGTGTTGTTGTTTTGCTTGTTTGTTTGTTTTTTTGGTTTGTTTGAAAACCCTAAAAGCTTTTGCATTGCAACAAAGCACTGTTGATTTACAGAGGAACAAAAGAAGGCAGGCAGAATTAAAGAAGGTTGAGCCAGTTGATTTTATTTGCAGAAAGTGTAAGCAAACATTTTTCTCTGTTACTTAGATGGCAGAAAGAAGTGCAGTTGCAAGTGTAGTGTTGTGCACAGAGGTACAGCTCAATTATTTAGGTTGGCTCTTCAATACATGAGTGGACAGCTGTTGCTAAATGGACACTGTACCATTCATGAAGACGGAATAATTATGGCTTAGACTTACTTCTTTCCCCACTGACTATAAAAAGCATCTAGACAATTTGTTCAGATGTAGATATCTGCAGTGTGAGCATCTAAAGTGGGCTGGGATGCAGAGAAATTATTTAATTGTTTAAGATGTGTATGCACCACTCATTCCTTTCATAGATCTGTCCTAGCACCAGCAGACACTTAAGTACCTGATTGCAATATGTTACACAGAATCACAGGTGTGCTCATGGACCGCTTGGTGTTCACCAGGATCCCCAGGTCCTTCTCCACAGAGCTGCTTTCCAAGAGGTCAGACCCCAGCCTGTGCTGGTGCATGGGGTTGTTCCTCCCCAGGTGCAAGACCCTGGCACTTGCCTTTGTTGAACTTCAGACAGTTCTTCTGTGCCCATCTCTCCAGCCTGTCGAGATCCTTCCGAAGGGCCACACAGCACTCTGGGGTGTCGGCCACTTCCCCTGCTTTGTGTCATCAACAAACTTGATGAGAGGGCATCTATAAGAGTCTGATAATAAGAGAAAGGTTTCAAAAAGTGCTTCATCATTATGTCTGCTTATCATAATCACTCTTGAACACCTGAGAACTACATGTGGGAGGGACTGTGCGTAGCCTGCCTTGAGGCCCATAAAAAGGAAGGCGAAACTGGTGCAAAATGTGGAGGGGAAAGCGAGGGGTAGAATCCCTGACCTCTTACTATTAAATAAAAATATATCAATTTTTTGGCATCAACATTATTCTTGTTTGGTTTTTATCTCTTTTTTTGGGAATATTTTGAACCTTTAAAGTTCTTTCTGTTCTATTCACAGAGAATTAGTTCTCTTTACTCCTCTGTGATTAAACCAGTTCATAACAGCATCTACCACTTCATCCAAGTCATTGATGGATAAGTTAAACAGTACTGGACCCAATACTGAGACTTGGGGTACACCACTAGTGACAGGCATTTAACTAGATCCTGTGCCACTGACTGCAACCCTCTGGGATTTGCTGCTCAGCCAGTTCTCAATTGGTTCAGAATATTTTGCGTGTATCTTATATTTTGAAGAAATAGAGCTACTTAAAATGTTTTCTCCTTCAGATTTTTGGCTGCATGCTGAGAACCAATCTTTTAAAAGCTTCCATTTAATAACTACTGACTGGAAAGAAAAGAATCTATGACAAGGAACTAATAAAAAAAATAGAATACAATAAAGTGTTTTGACATAAGCTGGATAAAAGAGCATTTAGTAAAAGGATACAAGGTAAAGGTTCATTTTTGATTTCCAAACTGTCACAGAAGATAAACAAGAAGATGATGTCATATGGGGCCAATGGAACTGTTTCCAAGGTCAAATCCACAGAGACAATGATGAAGTTGCTTGAATTCCTTCATCAGCTCTTTTCTGCTTGTTCTGAAACATCCAAAAGTTATTTCCTTCTAAGTGTTCTCCACAGATGTAACCTTTGTTAGATTCTGGTCTAGTTTGCAGGTCACTACTCTCATACAAAAGCAATACATGCCCATATATCTTCCCAGAAAATTATTCTAAAACTGGGGGATGTTTTGTTTTGTTTTTTTGGTTTGTTTTGGTTTGGTTTTTGGTTTTGTTTGTTTGTTTGGGTTTTTTTTAAATATTCACTTTATTTTTGCTTTAGGTTTCATAGAATCACAGAATCATTCAGCTTGGAAGAGGCCTTCAAGATCATCTAATCCACTGTCATCCTAGCACCACCATGATCACCCCTAAACCATATCCCCCAAGTGCCACATCCAGATGCCTCTTGAACACTTCCAGAGGCAGTGGCTCCATTATCTTTCTGGGCAATTTATTCGAATGCCTAAACACTCTTTCAGTGACTTTTTTTTCCTAGTATTTAATCTGAACTTTGTCTGATCCTCTTCTTCTCCAAACTTAACAACACCAGTTCTCTCAGCTACTCCTCATAAGACTTGTTCTCCAGCTCCTTCACCAGCTTCATTGGCTTTCTCTGGACTCATTCCAGCACCTCACTGTTCTTTATGAACTGAAGAGTCCAAAACTGAGCACAGTGCTCTCTATATGTGGCCTCATACTCTCTACATGTGGCCTCACTAGTGCTGAGCACAGAGGGACATTCACTTTCTCCATCCTGCTGGCCGCACTCTTCTTTATACAAGCCAGGGTGCCATTGACCCTCCTGGGCACAGTGCAGACTCATGTACAGCCAGCTGCCAACCAGCAACCCCAAGCTCCTTTCTGCTGAGCAGCTCTCAAGTTACTCTTCCACAAGCCTGGAGTGTTGCATGGGATTGTTGAAATCCAAGTGCAGGGCCTGACACTTGACCTAACTGAATGTCAGCCCACTGATCCAGTCTATCTGGATCTCTCTGTAGAGCCTTCCTATCGTCAAGCAGATCAACAGCTGGTTTGCATTAACAAAGTAAGCTTAAATTGTGCCAGATCGTCTTTAGCACCTGCTTTTACTTTTCACTGTACTCACTGTGACCCTCAGCTGGTGTTATCCTTTCTTCAAACTCAGAATGTCTTGACATCTGCCTGTAAAACATTAGTAGAATGATCATTATTGAAATGTCATATTGTATAATTGCTATATTTTTATAATTGTTTCATATAAGCTAAATGTGGGGTTTGTGTAGTTTTGTTTTTTTTTTCCAAAGAAAAATACAACTGTAGCATAACAAATACTCTGCTGGCAAATTTTGACATTTTTGTAAAGAGAATATTCCCTTTCCTACACTGTGCAAGTCAGAGACAGTTCAACATCTCAACAATTCCAGCACAGTTTGTTTGCTCAGCTCAAAGACCGGAAGACTCCTGTTCACATAGACTGGACTTTTGCACAGAGATATACCTTCCTTTCCTCATGACATCATTTGGAATTGTGCATGTTTTGTTTCTCTAAATAACAATCTCAAAGCCTCAGAAGCTATATACATAAAATATCAACGTTGTCTCAGTTGGCTAGACATTGCACACACATGACTTTTTATGTCTACAAATGAATTTTTCTTTTTTTTTTTTCTTTTCACCCTCCATAGTCTTTGAAATATGTTGAATCAGCTTAATTACAGGATGCTTATAGATATATTTGGACATTAATAATATAAACATTTAAAAGTCATAATTCCCTAAAACAGCTGCGGTTTTTTTCTCCTTAATTATGTTCCAGGACACCTTTATTTATTTTATGTAAGTAACCATATATTTAGAGGAGAGTTCAATCTGTTGAAGTCAAGCAAATACATTGCACCCTCATTTTCTGTACCTTGGAATACACTACTAAATCCTCTATGGGACAAGCGGAAAAGGCAGCTGTCCAGAAGGACAGGTATCCCAGCAGGTATCTGCAGATCACATAGACTGTGATGATAAATACTCACATGTCTAAAGAAAAGGATAGTTAATTGAGAAATGAAGATAACATTTTGAAGGTTATACCCTTGAGGATTTATCAGCCCTCTTACATTCTTGAATGTTTTGAGAAAGTAAAACTTTAGTTTGTCTATCATTCCATTTAAATTTAAGTATCATTTGAGTGCTACTGACCTTAGCTTCTGGCTGAAACTGATGGCCTCACATTCCTGAATTTTAATGCATAAATTATTAAAAAGTAATGTTAGACAATAGATTACAATAGTACACTTTATCTGGGAAGGTATTTAATAGTTTCTGAAAACAAGTACTATAGCCACACCCTGACATCCAAGATAATTCATCTGACCTTTCCTAAAGGAGCACAGAGTAATTCAAATACTGAGTTGTAGATGAATTGTTCAGCTAATTAGAGATCTTATCTAGAAGTAGGAAAATATTTACTTTATATGTTCTTGCTGTAGAAATATTCTCATACTTCTGGTGAATGCTTGGCCTACAACAAATGGGTCTGTCTGCTGTATGTGTGTGTGGCAGGTTGACCCCAACCAGCAGCCAAACACCCACCATGGATTTTGCTTATTATGCTCTCTAAGGGGACAGGAAGAAAGTAGAAGGATGGTGAGAAGATTTGAGGAGCACAGTAATGAGAGCATAGCAGGGAAAGCCAAACAAAAAAGAGAAATTTATTCCCTTCTTCCCATCAGTAGATGCAATCACTTCCTGGGAAGCCGGGTCTCAGCACATGTAATGGTTGCTTGAGAAGACAAACGGCATAACCATGAACACGTCCCCTCCTTCCTCTCTTCTCTGGGCTTTTACTGTCAGACATAAAGGTCATATAATATGTAATACCCCTTTGGCTTTTTTGGATCAGCTGTCACCGTATCACTTCCTGGCCTCTTGAGCTCACCAGCAAATTAGGATTAGCAAGGGAACAGGGCAGGAAGATGGAAATCTTGGTGCTGTGCAAAGGATGTTAAGCAATAACCAAAACACTGTTTTAATTTAGCCACAAATGCAAAGCACAACACCATATGGGCTGTGATGGAAAAAAGTTAACTCCATTTCAGCCAGACCCTGTAGAATATGCAATCCTTTGAAGATGCAGAAGAGAAGGGACCCTAGCCAAAATTTCTTGGTTACCTGCAGAAGGGATAATGAGATCTGCTAAAACAGGAAATCTGGTCAGGTGAATTCTATCTTATAGCATGACAAAACCTTCTACAGAGTAGCTCAGTACTTTATAGTTATGAACATCCAGCAGCTACTATGGGAACAATAATGAGAATATCTGGAAACATATGATAGAGTGCTTAATGCCTCTTATTTATACATCCAGGAGTGTGGCTTTCACTGCCACTCATGTTTTTGAGGACTGCCTTTGCCTGATCCATTTTTAAAAGGATCCTCAACCATTTCATCATGATGTTAAAGGAAACATCATGCTAGCCATTCAGTCACCTTTTGTGCAGCTGCCTACAGAACTGGAGGTGTTGCATACAAGATTCAGTGCCTTAGTACCTCCCCTGCTAGCAATAAAAGACATCTGACCTGGTTTTCACCCTTTTATATTTTATATATGTTTTTATGCCTTATTCTGTTTCCCGTGAGATCATGGTCTGGTGGATTAAGTTTAGAGGAGGGTAAGGCTCAGAACAGTCTCAGCAGAACAGCGTTGGGGGCAGGTGGACTGAGGAAATCGGAGGAGAAAAGGACAAGGAGATTGCTTATCAGCTACTGTCTGGGACAAAACTCAATTTGGAGAAAATAAATTCAATTTATTGCCATGTAGAATAGATTTGTATAGTGAGAAGCAAAAATACAAACATTAAAATGACACTTTTCATCCCCCTTTTCCCAAGCTCAGCTTCACTCCTTCTCTCCCTCTGCTTCCAATCCCTGCACTTAGTGGATCAGGAGGGGGTGGGGCTGTAACCATTAGGTGACTCTTCCTCTCCAGCGCTCCTTTATCCTCAGTCCTCCTTTCTGCTCCTATCTCCACGTGAGCTGAACTTCTTCAGAAAATATCCACCTGCAGGGTCTTCAATGGGCTGCAGGGAATCTCTGCTCCAGTGGTTGGTACATTTTCTTCTCTCACCTTAGTGTTTCCTCCACTGTTTCTCACTCTCTTTGGTTCTCTCCACCTGCCTCCACCTTGCATTTTCTGCCATTTCTTAAGTATGTTTTCCCCAAGAAGGCATCATCTTGGCTGAAGGGCTCAGACGTGTCCTGCAGTGGGTTGGTTGGAACTGGCAGGAACCTGCAGGACAGAGCCCACCCCTGTAGCTCCTGCTGTAAACATCTGAGCACCTGAGCCCAATCACAGGGTAAAAGTGAAATTATGGTCTCCAGAAGTAGGTAAGGTGATTTAGTCCTCCCATCTGTTCAAGTCAAGAGATCAGGGAAAGAATCGGTCATATTTAGTCTGTCTATGGGACACTTCTGGACAGCATTAAACTCTGCTAGTGGTTTCAACTTCATATCCAGTAGGCCTCCACTTCTACTTTCAGTTTTTGCTAACACTGTTTTGACATTATGTATATTCATTGGTAGGATACGACAAATAATGATATTTCAGTGTTAAAATTGCTTATTTCAAAACAAGTTGGGGACATAAGGTTCAGACTTTAGGTACCAGTGCTCTCTCTCCTCCTGTGGTTTCCCTTCTTTTTCTGAGGTGGTATCGAGAAGTGGATGGGATGACAACCATCTAACTGTAAATTTATGTTAAGTCAGTGTCTAACTGACATTCAGTGGTATTGTTGCACTCTCAGTCTTAAATGCAAAACAAATCTCATTAACAATGCAACACATAAAAGCCATTATACAAGAAAACCTTATGTTCTTATTGTTTTCAGGGTCCTGATGTTTAGTTTCAGATAAGGGTGAGAAACATTATGGAAGCTGTCAGCATTTTAAAGTCACTAGTTGGAGGAATATGATGAAAATGGTTGGGTGTCTCATGTTGATGTTGATAGTTCCTTCTTTCTTCAAAGTTTTATTGATACCATTATTATATTTTCTACCATGCTTTACACCTTGATCTTTTTTCACTGATCTGAAACTCCACAAAGTACATACGATGCATTGTACATGTAAGACACTTATTCTTTGTCCTTTATTTTTTTCCCCAGAACGGCTTTTAATTTTGCATAGCTACCATTAACTGATTGCTGTTGAGTTGCTGATAGCCCTGGAGCTTCCAGGATTGTCCTGAACCAACACCTTGATGCACACATATCCAAGGAGTCTGCTGCTCTTCCAGCTTAGTCTTCCTTTACATTGCATCTCACTGACAATTCAGAAATAATTTGCTCTTACACAGCATGAAAACTTTATCTTTTTATATCTACCATTTTTAGCAATGCATGTCACACCACACATGTCTATAAGACTCAGTAGAACAAACTAGGTAATAGTCACCTACTCATTAAGAAATTCTTGTTGCAGCTAACCCAGCTAAGTTAAAGGTCTAATGCACACAAGACAAATCTGGATAAAGCCAGACAATACATGATCTGAGATCTGTGTTGTAGCTTAGTAAAAAATCTGTGGCCCATTACTAGCAAAAGTGATCCCAAATTTACTAGGAAACAGGGCTCTGTTCAAGAGATTTAAATTGTGCATCACAATTTAATTAATTCCATTAATACTCATGGAAGAAAATAAAGCCAGACCAGATTTTGTCTCTAAAGGGAACTGAATTGATAGATCTTTGTAGTAAAAGGAATATAAAGGTATGGAAATCATTTTAGTAAGACGAAAAAATTATTTACACATCAAAAGACTAAGAGTAGGACATGACTTCAGCACTGGAAATTGTGCATGTTCCTCGTAAATAAACTGAGTATAAAGATAGTTAGCAATCATACACATGCTTCTATGATTGCGGCAAAAATATCGTCTGATCTGTCAGCATTAGACATCGTGGTAGTGTGATCAATGCCAACAACATATGCATGTGAGAGCTTTAATAAGGTTTTAGAAGCAAGATATAAGCATCTCTTTTACTATGAGAAACATTAAAAGTTGTCTGTGGAGAAGATAAGAATTTTTTAGTATTTTTCATGGAATGTATATAAATCTCCAGCTTAAAATAAAAATTTGAAACTGTGGCCTGTAGAAATCAACAAGATAAATTTATTTCCAGGGAGAAAGGTTGGTATTGACCACTTCATAACACATCTGAGTAAGCAAAGCAAATCTGAAGCAATACTTTTAGGGTATAGAATTTACCAGTACGACAACACAAAAAAAAGAGTTAGAGTTTTGTCTGCTTCATAAATTAATTATATACATGAGGAAATATCTCAGGGATGCAGTAGGCCGGTTAGCCCATAGCTGGTAGGAGCAACTATTAATATAAATAATTCAAAATTGAACCTTGTTAACAAAATAAAAAGAACACTAGCCATTCTTTTATTTGAAACTCCCTATGTATTATGGAGGAAGATGAGGAAACCTGAGAAAGATATCCTTAGATATAAAAATGGAATCTTACCAAGGGGCAGCAGCTGGAAAACAACAGGTAGAGACAATGAAGTCACAATTAAAGAACTAGAAAACTGACAAAACTTGACAAGAATAAAAGTGGACAAAAATTTGGATGTGTACTTTGTACTTGAAGATACTGAAGCTACCAAGGAGCGCTGCAGTACACTGTCTCCAAGCTCTCAACATTCCCAGGATGTTTGGTGAGTGGACTAGGTATCTCAGGCATCCCTGCCTGGTTTTCCATAAACTGTAGATACATAAAGCAAAGGTTTTTGTTAGACAGGTGTTTTCCTGGGTTTTGACTGTTCATCTAACCAATTCAGAGAGGTGTATCATGAAAAATACACTATGTATGAAAGATAAATAATCCAACAGTAAACAATCTACAGGTACTGAAGCCACAGAAGGAAAACTAGAGTGGAACTATGGAAATACATTCAGAGTTGAAATAAAAATTCGAGGTATTCAGACAAAGGAATTACAGGCAAGCTGAGTGAAAGGATAAGAAAAGATGATCTATACATATGGGTCATGTCAATTTTGTTATTATTATTATTATTATTATTATTATTATTATTATTATTTTAATTTTAAATTTAAACTATATGTTACTTCAATTGCATCCCTTTTAGGTCAGTCTATCAATCAACTGGCCTAACTATATATCTAATTATTTTAGTAGGCATTATTTTGTCTACTGATTTATGTGAATAGTCACACTACACAAAGCACAAGAAAGAACTTGACTCTTTGGACTCCCTGTATTGAAGAACAGTGATCTCAGTGGTGCTCCATCTCTAGTCTGTAACAAACAGAAATCGAGCTTCAGTGAGACTGGAAATAATGTAAAGGACACTCACTATGATTTCCAGCAATAGCCAGACAACTTATTTAAGCTGGAAAAAACTCCATTCTTCAGCACAGAGGGTTATAATGCAGCCCAGTAACATCTGATAATGCATTTCTTATGCTACTAAAATAACTGTTTTGGGACTTATTTTTCCTAAATCAGGCTTCTAAAAGATAGTCACTCTGCATTTCATTTGTAATCATTGAAATAATTCAGATGAGACATTCTTTGAAGGAATTTATTTGTGTTTGTTAACTCTAAACAAAGCCTAGAATTATTAAATGAGAATTACACATCAGGTTTTGAGATGTCCACAGTTCATTACCCCCACATACTGGAAGCAAGTATATAACACAAATGTATTTAGCAAATCTGCTGTGCAGTAACAAAATGCAGTAAGGCCATCTTTATAAAGAATTGGACAGAAGGCAGAATGGAAATCTGTCCCTTTCCTTGTCCATTTCATATTCAATGATATTCAATTTGACACAATTTTCTAATGAATGATGTCCTTAATATTCATCTCACCTAATTTACTATATCTGAGCTTGTCATACTAGGTCTCTGGAATGTATCCACCTTAGTCGGTGGCTAGAGACAGTATGGCACACGTCATATAAATTGTATATATTCACTTATGATGATGCGCCTAAAAATTCCCATTACTCTGTAGGAGCTATTGAATGAGATCATAGTGGCAACTTGGAGGTGTGTTATCTGCAGGCATCTAAATCTATTTTAAGAATTCCAAACTCAGCTCCAGTTAGATTTTATTTATTTATGAATTACTGAACTCATTTTGTAAGATTTGACCAAACATGAAGAAACTACTCTTATTAAAAAAAAACAACCCCAGAAAACATAAAACAACCCTAAACCCTCCCACAACCAAAAGCAAAATATTTGTCATATAATCTCCACTTGTCTTTAATCATTTGAAAGTGTTCTCATTGAAGATGCGGAGAAATCTCTCTTGACTTTGGGAGGATAATTTGGCCCAAGTTATTATAGACAGATTGAAAAGTCTTCAATGAGAAAAGAGGAAACCATAAATCCAAGTGAAAGATCTGTGTACAGAATAAAATGACACAAAAGCAGCTCATTAGACTGACTTTCCTCCTAGTTTTCATGCTGTTTGTCAAGTGAAATGTAAGGCAAAAATTACTCAGTTCTGTTTGCACTTGCTTGCCAAAATGTAGATAGTTAGTTAAAGGAACAGCTGTTGTTGCTGTAGACAAGCTGGTCTGTAGAAATTAATTATAATTATTAAGAATAATCCTGACCTGGGTCACAGATGCAATGACATCAGTTCCATTGTAAACAGTGATCAGAAAAGTACTTTTTTCTTGTAAAATCAAGAAGCCTCCTCAGTTTTATGAAAACCTCAGTGGTGTTTTTGCATGATAGAGCTGTTTAAGAGATTTTTTTTTTATGGTTTATGTGGTAGGTTTTTATCTGTATCATCAATGTAGGAGGGAGTTCAAATGTTTTTCAAAGGAGAATGAAATTGCAGATTGTTTCAGGACAAATTCTGGGTGTAGCCCGGTATACTTCCAATCATATACAGGAAAATAATTTTGACAAAATAGCTTTGGAAAGTGCTGAGTACAGCAAACAAAAATTATGCATTCTCAGGGGTATTCTTATTTGGTTTGGGGGGATAGGTAACAACTGTGTTGCTATGTCCAAGTTAATCACTGGGTTTTATGTAAATATATATATATGTCTACATAGATTTCTATATCTCTGTAGATTTGGGCAGTTTGTATAAATCTTGACACAGAAAAGATTTCTAAGTTTTAAGACAGAACCCCTTCAAACTTCAATAGTCATATTAACATAGAGATATCAAGAGAATTTCTTTGTGAACTGCTAACTGAATAAATATTAATTTCAGGTTTTAACACATTTTCTGGCCTGTAACTGTTTGGAAATGAATTTCTGTAAAATGAGTTCTATCATTACCTGATTTTGTTTTATTAGTTCTTTCTTCAGAGTGATCACCATCAACCTAAGAGGTCAAGTCTTGACACAAACTTTAAAGAGACAGAACAATGGTTTTATTCTTATAAAATTGCCAGGCACACCAAAAAAAAAAAAAAAAAAAAAAAAAAAAAAAAAAAAAAAAAAAAAAAAAAAGAAAAGTGACATTAGCTGGAATTTACTAGTAGGATCATTTCAAGACATGAGAGTAGGAGAAAATATCCTTTATATTAGACAAAAGGGAAAAAGCACAAAACATTTCTGTTTAACTTTACTTTTCCCTCTCAGATTTCATGTTTCCTGAGTGCCTCTTCCTTTACTGTTCTTTGTTATTTCTTCCTCTCTAGTTTTCTTGTTCTTTTTATATGTCAGTTCGGAGTAGATGCTGATAGTTTTTTTCCACTAATTCAGTTTAAAAAAATAAACTAAAATTAATAAACCTTGCTAAATAAGAATCAATTAAAATAGGAAACCCTGTGAAATATTCTCTTGTAACCTTTAAGGTGATGGAAGTGTCTACTGCTCTCAAATTGCCCTGTTTTAATGATCAGGCAGTTCTACATATTTTCTCAAACCAGCTTCAGTTGCGTAGTTTCTGAGAACTTTCAGAAGTGCTTCAAGAAATGTGATGAGCATTTAGGACATGTGGATACTTTTTTCTTTGGCCCCTTACTCAGATGACTCCTTCTGTACACATTTGGTAGAAATTCCTCTGCCTCCCAGACAGCTGTATTCCTTTTCTTAATCTTATAAAACTCTTTTATTTTTATTTTAATTTGGGTTAAGATTTTTTTTCCTCAGTAAAGAATAGAGTCAGGTCAAAGAAATCACAGCTTAGTGGTCAGAGATCTGATTCATTTGGATATTAACTTTCATTGACAGGCTCTCTAAAACTGTCTGTACTGAATATATTTTTACCTGGTACAGAAATGTGGTGACTTCTTTTGGGCTATATAATCAACAGTTACAACTCTTTCAGAAATGTCTGAGTGTTTCCAAACAAAAGAGCGTTTCCAGAGATTTCATGAGCTCTAAAAGTTGCTTCAGATTCATTAACAGTGATAACAAATATAATTCAACACTGTATTATACAGTGAAACACAAAAAACAGTTTTATGTTGTATATTCACAAGCAAAGATAAACTTGCATTCAAATAGACTGGCAGGAAGCTTGAACTTCATTTTAGTTTTTTGGCCACAAGATATCACCTTCCTCTGTTAAGACCACTGTCTTTCAGCTTGTACAGTATGCAATATATTTGGGTTGGTTGGTTATTGGTTTGATGAGGAGTGGGGGATAAATTTTAGTTTAACATATAATCCACATCTCTAATTTTAAATAAACCACTGTAAAACTTGATGTCACTAAGATCTTGCTGTGGGTAGACAGATACCGCACAGTACTCCTCAAAGAAATATTCTCTAACAGACTGACACCTTTATCAAAGGACACAAACAAGGCTAAAAACGTTTGCTTGAATATAAATTCGCATCTGTTCTCAAGGTTAGGCAAAAAATGGTTTCATCTAGATTTGTACAATGGGATATGAGAATAGTGATAGAGCAATAATGCATTTCAGCTTTGCACTAAAAAAATATGCTGAAATGACTAGTTACTCTGGCAAAACAGACTCACTTATCCATGGATATAATTAGAAATCATTAACTAAACTATTCAAATGTTCACAGGCGTTTCTAAACTGTGGGCTGGATGACTGCACAAATAACAGTCACACATTGCCATTCTGTGACATTTCTTCTGTGTCTTTAAATCCCCCTGAAGTAATAGCAAATCTTGTCTTTACATTTGAGACAGTTACAAGTTAATTCAACCTTCCTTAGGTGAAATAAAGGGAATTGTTTAACTGACAATGTCAGCAGAAAGTGAGAATAGCAACAGAAAAGGGCTTTATCTATATCTATATATCTGTACCTATCCATCTATATATATATCTGTGGCACCTAAGGATGCATCAGGATGTATCAGGCAATGGCTCAAGATCCAAGTGGAAACCAGTAATGAGACAGTCATGGGGCACATTTTAGTTACATTTACAGTCTCTCGGATTAAGGCCATGATTATGATCTGCCTGAGAAATTCGTATCATTTGTCAGTTGAAAGGTAATTAGGACCACTGAGTTCAGTGAAGTTGCTCGTGATCTACAACAATGCAACTCTATAATAGAAGTTCTAAGTTTGTATTAGAAATGTTTCTTAAAAATCCTCAATCCACATTGACACACTTGTCACATGGAGTTTCACAACACAAATGGATTAAACAGGGGCAGAAAGGAGTCTTGTTCTCCTGCACTGGAAGGGGAGTTACAGTGACCAGCTGAAGGCAAATACATAGGATTCCCATAACCTAGGTTGAGAAATAAAGTTTTTAAACCTCAGTTGAATACCTAACAATTTTTGACACCACATAGCCTAGTCAGAGGTCTATGTCACTTGACAGGAAAAGGCAATGGTGTAGCACAGTTCCTGTATCCAAATTCCACCAGGATCTCCCACTCCTGATTAATTCCGTGCACTTCTTTAAATCTCAGCTGCTCCGTAATCAGTAGATATTTCATGCGTGTATGTTAACCTGAAATAGCTACTGCAAAATATCTTCACTTAGCAAGTACTTCAAGTGTCTTGTTAATTGGCCACTGTGTGTATACAGAATCGCTGCTATCAGAAATAACTGCAAGGCTGTTAACTATGGACATTAAAAACTGTTGACTGGAAAAATATTTAACATATAAATTATAAATACTTCAGATTTTAAAAGTCTTAAGAAAAAACCTCTAAATAATAGTTAGAATTTCAGCTTCACTGAAATTCACTTGAAAAGGAAAGAGAGTAAGTAGCCATCTTAGAAAGAACTGTGATGGTTGTAAAATAAAAACTATATATTGGGACCAATTAAAAACAATCAAAGTAATCAACTAAGTTCATAAAATAATAGAATCACAGAATATGCTGACTTGGGAGGGATGCATCAGGATCATGAATTCCAGCTCCTGGTCCTGCACAAGACACCCCGAGAGTCACACCATGTGCTCTCCCCTAACTCAACTTGATTCTGTTTCCTTGACTCCTATCACTGACCACAAGAGTGAAGAGATGGGTACCTTCCCCTCCTCTTCCCATCACGAGGATGTTGAAGACAGCAATGAGATCTCCCTTCAGACTCCTCTAGGCTGTGATCTGTCAAACACTGCCAAACACCACACACAGCTCAATTCCAAAACAGAGGAATCTAACATGAATATCCAGAAATCCATATAAAATCATATACATGCTGGGTGAATTTCCTCAAAATGCAACTATGTGCTCAACTTCACTCACTGGACTTGTTTGTAGAAGGGTTTTCAAGTGTTCTATATTTGACTAGCTAGGTATGAAAGAATGATGTTAGCAGACTTGCCAGTGCTCCAAATCCAAATCATCTCATTAAATTCAGCAGAACTCGAGGTCCTTGGCTTGTTGCCTCAGAACACTTAATTAATCTGGCCCCTATTTGTGATTTTCAAGGGAAAGATGCCTAACTTTCTATGTCTAAAAAATTCATGAATATAATACCTAAATATGGGGACAGATTCTTGGATTTTCTCCTATGCATTGTAGTGACAATGTAAAAGTGATGAAAAGAGGCCCTTTGCTCCTTTATCATGACTTATCCAGAAACATATAATAGGAAAAACAAAACCAACTGGATTTACTTTCCCACCTTTTATTTTTGGTTTTGGATCCTTCTTATCCCTACCTGATATACAGTTCTTTGAGGAGTACACGTGCTTGATATTGATTAGAGCTCACCATAGGCAACACTAATCTGCTTAGAAGATCATAAAGCCAGAAGAGAATCTGAGCACAAGAGGCAATCCAGGCCTGACTGAAAAAGTATGTGCAGCTAAAACTGGGACAGATGAGGGAGTGAACAAAAGAAGAATTTTGTACATTTTTTGGTGCCCCTCTACAAATTCCTCACACTTTATGTCAATGCTGTGATACTTTAGGTTCTTGCTGATTGTTGTTGAAATAATTAAATAGCATTAGCATATTACATTATTTTCTTTTCAAAATAATATATTAAAATTATTAATTATAAAATCAAATAGCTTTAATAATAATTGGTCTATATTTGTCATGAGGAGACAGTTCTGCTGAATAGACATAGCATATCTTCCGCTGGATAAACGATAGGCAGAGAAATTAGGCACAATCCTTCTCTGGAACACAAGAAATCCGAAGCATAAAATCTTTTTTGTGAAACTTGTCTTGTTTATATCAGGACAGGATACGAAACTCTTGCAATCAATGGAAATGCCAAACATCAATATTCATATCATCACGAGGATATCCAATCTCAGTGTTGTCCATTAGGTTATCTATGGCCTGGGGAGGAGGGAAGTGAAAAACTCTTAATCTCTCTTGCAACCATAGCACTGAAATAAAAAATAGGAGCCCTGTGATAGGAAAACAATCAAGCATAAGCAAATGTAACCCTGTAACTCTGCAATTGCAGTGTTTTCTCAGTTATGCTTGAGCCCTGTAGCAACCTGGAGGGACTACATCTTCATATTTACTTTTTTTCTTCTTAATTCAATGAAAATGATACTGAAAATGATACTGAAAATGAAGAAGGGGAAGTCCAATCTATTTCAGCATGGTTTTCCTCCTAGGTGTGCTAGAGTTATGGTCCGCTATTCATGTTCCCTTTATCTCCATAACTGTTTCGCTCCATAACTGGTTGCTTAGGGGTAACAAAGGAAAATAGAACATTTGCTTTTTTACCTTATTACATTTTGCACAGTTTCTGCTTTAATCAGAATCCCGAACAGGCTTCTGCTTCACACAACAGGTTGTAACCAGATTATCAAATCCACTCAGGTCCCTTTCTTTTCAACGTCAGGGTGGAAATGCTTTCCTTCTGCAGCTTTCTTCTTTGACATTCCTAATGTATGCTTGCGGCCATCTTCAGTCCCTCTAGTGTCTGTAGTGTGATTCAGCACAGGAGCTGAAGCTGACTCAGACTGACAACACTTGATTGATGATACATGGCTAAGTACACAGAAGCTGCTTGATGGAAATTACTTTAATGAGTGATTTGAATATGCCTGGTGTTGGTAGACTTCATAAATGTGAGATAGTGAACCTCTTGAATCAAGACAAATTAAACAGAGTTGGTGGCTGAGGTAGTATAAAGAAAAACAGCTGATTTAGCTTGTACTGAACCATGTGCCTTTATTATTTGTTGCTGTTCTGGTAATATTTTTGCCCCATCTTCTTGCATGACACAAATGAGGAGGCAGACAAGGAAAAATGGTGGATATATCGATATATGGATGTAGAGACTTACTTCTCTACTCTCTGGCTGTCCTTTTTCATCAGTCTTGTCTTTAGATCTCCTATGTTCTTTATCACAAATCACCTTAAAGCCCTCCAACCAGTTAAAAAAAAAAATCTACAATAATTGTTCCAGCAGCAATTTACCTTGTAAATAAGTTCAAATTAAAACCCCTATCCTCAAATTGGCAGCACGTTGTGAGCTAATGAACCAACACAGAGCCCCACTGTTTTTAGATAGAATAACATTCAGGCCCCAGTTTTAAATAGTTTGCCTGTGGGCAAACTGTTATAACCATATGGAGCTCCACTGACTTCACATAGGGTAAAGCTGAGAGCCTAATCCTGCACAGCGTTGTCATAGAATACTGACAATCCCAACTGCAAAATCCAATGTCCAGATTCGTCCCACTAAGCTTTAGGAGTCTGAGGCTTTGGATTTATGAGTAGCATCCTCTTGGGCTGTAACGACTCTCCAGGGAAGAAATAAGACCTGAGGTCCCCCGTGATTATAGAACAAGACAACAGCCCCACAGATCCTGAACCAAAAGCATAAATTTAAACAAAACAAATTCAGGTTCTGCTTTATAAACTTCTTCAGGAGAGCAAACATAATTTGATTTGTTTTTGTGATGCACTTGATGAACTTTTTAATGGAATAAATGCATATGGATACAAGTGCCTGGATTTCCAGAACACTGATAGCAGCCACTCTGACTAGTGTTACTCTTTTACAGCAAAAATTTCTCCACAACTTTATTTCTGTGAGCATAGATATAAACATTTCACTGATGTTGTTCATTTCATCATCATAATTATTTTTGCAAATATAGAAAGTACCTTAGTCCACTGAAATCTAAACACTGTTTAATGGTGACATAATTGTAAAACACACAAAAATCAAAACTTATTTTGATCTAAATAGCCTGTGTGTTGCAATATAAGAAAACTGCAAAGTGTCCATAACTCCTTGTTTCCTCCTTTTGACAATGCTAAAAACCCTGCTGTGATGAGAAGATTTTCACAGAAAAATGCAGCATTTTCTGATTAGAAAGGGGGTTTTTTTGTTTACATAAAAACCTGCCAACAACACTAATTTTCAAGAGGGTCTTTTGTTTGTTTGTTTGAAATGAGAGAGAGAAATGAAATGTAATTAATGTGCCTGTAATGAAAAGACAGTGTGGATCAAAGTGACTGGACCAAATAACCAACTGCATGAGACACATTCATGAGTACACTTCAGCCATCAAAAAAAAGGAAAAATTAAGAAAAGATTCCTCCCCTGCTATGCTCTGTATAGCATGTGAAATAGTCCTCCTGATTTAGGAAGATATAATTTATTTCACATAAATACATAATTGAGATGGGGAGAATCTTTTAAGAGTGAGGGATATATGCTGACATTATTTCATTTGATTCTTGGTACTACATAGATCACATGGAAAGAGGAAAAGTTATATCTTTAATAGGCAACATACATTGTTCACAATCTATCTTGAGCCCAAATTTTAAAGTAATAAAAAAGATTCAAACTGTACTATTTTTTCAGCAGCCACTGTCCTACACAATATTAATAACTTGTTATAATAGCATAGTTCTTGGAGTTAAACTGCCAGGAAAGACAGCATTGCTGGATGAGGGCCAGTAGAGAGGAGCAACACCTCCAGATGGATAGACCAGGCTTTCGTATGATTCCCAGATATCTCCTTGGGTGTCAAGGTATGCACAGGCTCTTTCAAAAGTCTTTCAGTCAAAATCTAATAAACACAGAGTGAAAAATGTATACGGTACAGTCACAGACAACCCCATAGAATGCATCAGAGTTGTGTAAGCACATAACATCAGCCTTTCACCCCTAAATGCTGGTGAGGAACAGCTAGAAGCAAATAGACAAATTATTTATTCTGAAATCTGTGGGTTTGGTTTTGGGATTTTTCATAGACATTAATTCTTCTGAAAGCCAAACTCTTTCTGCATGTTATTGTTTGTAGGCCATATGTTCATGGTGTTAGGGAGTCCCAGAAAGATCTGTCAGTCTCAGTGCGGACAGTCTTCAGTAAGTTGCAAAGGTCAGTGCATTAGGAAAGATACTCAACAAAAAGACCACTTTACAACAGTCTTGCTACTTTAAAAATCTTTAAGGGAAATTAATATAATTAACCCAAACTCAACTGCCCTTCTCTACTGCCAAGAATTTGCAAAATATACCAAAAGAATTAAATCTATGATGGAAAAAATTCATCAAATCAGTAGACAGAGGAGCTATAATGAAATCCAGACTTAAAAAGAAAAAAATATGAGCAAGCAGTTTTAGACCAGTTAAAAGAAAAACTTTTTCCTGTCGTATTTCTGTTCATATGAAACTGGTACAGTATTCAGAATTATAAATAGAACAGGATCTACACTAATAATTTGTTTTTATTCTTAATTGTGGTTTTCTTTAATTTAGGTTATCTGCAACATATAATTGGAGATTGCTGCAAGGAAGCAATTTATCTCACAAACACCTGACATTTCTAAATTTTCATGAGTTATGGTGACCAGTGAACCCCTTGAATGAATTACTGCCTTAAAACCACCTCTCTATTTCAAGGAACAACCTTACAAATGCAGAAACCTCTGCTTCTTGGCAAATGTGGTAGCATTTGAAATGTCTGTGTCTCTGGGCACTTTAAACTAATATTTCATTAGTTGTTAAAACAGGGTAAAGTCTATGCTCTCTATCGATTGCCAAATAAATTGTTGTGAGACATTATTTTTCCCCTCTAGTACACCACTTTTTCTTGTTTGCTTGTTTTCTGCCTCTGCTTCTGGAACATGTACAAGGGGTTTGCTTTATCAGAGATGAATAATATTATTGCTATATATCATTTTGCTTTTTGATTTTTTTTTTTTGCAGTTGTTTTTTCAATGTATTGGAATTTGATTTTTAATGCTGCCTTTAGTTGAGTCATTAGCCAATCTTGGCTAGATATAACTCTCCTTGACAATAAAACCAAAGGCAAGAATTTTAGAAATACAACTGCTACGTTAATATTCATAAAACGTAGTTTGTTGAATTACAAGTTAGTAATAAGAGCATGCTGAAGAGTTGCGGAAACATCCCAAATTCTCATTGCATCCTGGTCTTCATAACCTTTCTTCCCAGATAAAGGTTGTTCATGATACTACATCAGTCATTCTCACAGTAAATGAGATGGACTTCCAAGGGTGAACAACACTCTGGGCAGAAAAAACTGGATCTGCAGCATTTTTTTTCTATTCTTCAGCTCAGTTTCATTAATTGCTGCAGAGATCAATCTCCTTTACCTAGTGCATTTCTAATCACATTTGTGCTAGATAAGAATTCATTAGGATCTGTAAATTGCACAGAAAAAGCACTGGGACTTAGCCACTGCTACTTTTATATTATGCAACTTTAAAAGCAAGTCATACATATTATTTCTACTTTCCTTTAGATTTAGGTAACCCAAGACAGAAATCTGGTACAATGAAATGGTGGTTTCATCTTTCTAAAACTCAGGGGATTGTTCACGGAGACAGGAACACATCTGATGAATTTAGCTTTCATTTTGCTAAAGAGTTACTTACGAATAGCTCTCACTTTGAAATATATGAACAATTTATAAAAATGTAATGTGCATATATTTTAGTATGAGAGCAGTCTTGAACAATTCCATTTACTGACATCCATGACAATGTGTTATATATTCTTGACTTGATGAACACAACTTTCATGGCTATGGATATAGAAGGAAAAGAAATTTAATTATTTGAGGTAAGTGCTTACTCTTGCAGAGACATATTATTGTGAAATTTTGGTTTCTGATAAGTATTCTTACAAGCATATAAATGCTCATAAACATAAGATATCCTTTATCTAAAGAATACCTCATAAACTATTCTGAATTCCAGTGAAAAAATACCCCAAACTGTATGAGTTCCCGCATATATCACAGTATTTGTTCTATTATATAAACTTGAACATTTTTAATATGTACACACTTCCGTATATACATACTCATGTATATGGATACACACATATATATATATATATATGTAGTTATATCTGTACTGGGTCTGGCTTGAATGGAGTTATTTTTTTTTCTTAAAAGTTCGTTGCCATGGCATTTTGCATGAAAGTTTCACTGATCAGAAAACTAATTGTGAGAAATTCCCTAAGTTTATTCTGAATGATTAAAGCATAATTATTCCTGTCTCTTCTCTTCGGACTGGTGTGTTTTTTATTACACAGGGGATCCTCTCATATCAGAAAAGTACTTTCAAGTGGGTGATGGTAGTGGGAGATTTGACTATTAGACATAGGCAGATGGGTTTGTAATGTCTCAGAAAACTGGATGGTAATTTGCCTGCTGAGTGCAAATGCAGTGAACTTCACAAGATCTTCAGAAGAGCAGATGGGGATCATGCTCTGTGGTCCTTGTTAATGATACAGGGGGGTGTAGGAAAAAAATTCTGGAGGCTAAACTCGGACTCCAACCCAGGAGATGAACATCCTTGAGCTCCACCATCGGCTTCTGTGAAATAATTCTAATCCCACATGTGAGGCTCAGGTGGCAGAGAGGAGGAATCAAATGTCTCGATGAATGAATGAGATTGTGCTAAAGAGATGAGGCATTTAGGATGTTAGGAAGGGAAACACAATAACCCTCACAGGAAGAAAATCCCTTAATCAAAGTGGAACAAGGCTGCTGGCATTGAAAACCAAAACATAACAGAGGAATATTTGAAATAAAACCCAGGCAGACAGCTAGGTGTTGGGTGATTTCCATACCCGATATTTGTTAATGTGTAACCAGGACTGCCTGACATTCACCACAGAGTTTTGCAGGAACCCAAGTGTGAAGTTGTAGAAGCAGAAGCCAAAATGTGTAAGACATCATCACAAACTGCAGCTGTGCCAGAGGACTGGCAGGTCACCAATGTAACTCACAGGTATGGACAGGGCTCTGCGGGGAATCCTAGGAACTACAGACATATGAACCTGGCTTCTTTCCTGAGTACCCATCTGGAAGAGTCAGTAATAAATGTTACAACCACTGAAATAATGAAAACATGGATAAACATAGTCTAGAATCAGAAAGGATTCTGAAATAGGAAATTATCCCCAAAAACCCTGTTGTTATTTGAGCAGGTTTGGAAGAGTAAATGGATAGCAGAGATATGATGGTGACAATATATTTGGAATTTGAAAAATTCTCTATATAAAACTCAGTAATAAAAATAAGTTGTAACAGGAAAAGCTGTTTTTCTGGTTTGAAATGAGGTTAAAAAGGGTGAAGCAAGTTCACTTTCTGGGTGAAAAAGGATCGCCAATAGATTCTCCATAAATCATGTGAGGATTAGTTTCATTCAACATTTTCATCAATGACTTTGAGTAGAAGTCTGCAGTGAAACCTTCATGTTTTCAGGTGACACCAAATCCTTGAGTTTAAATGTAAATAAATGTGGGAAAAGACTTCTAAATCACATCTGCTGAACTCTGAATTGGAGGTCGCAACCTAGCATAGACATGTTAAAGTCACTGTTTTCTAGAAACATCAGCTCATTATGCAATCAAAGAATTAAAAAAAAATTCTTAAGCACCATCACAAAGGGATGGAAAACAGTATAGAAGATTTTATCTTAGAAAATAATAGAATCATTTAGGTTGAAAAAGACCTCTAAGATCACCAAGTCTAACCATTAACCCAAGGCTGCCAAGACCTCCACTAATACATGTCCTTAAGTATCAAATCTACGTCTTTTAAATACCTTCAAAACTGAAAACAGTTCTTGAGGTGCCAGGTAAGCCTCATCAGTGCTGAGTACAATCACAGTGCTGAGGGACAACCACTTCCGTAGTCCTGCTGTCCACTCCTTTTCTGATCCAGGCCAGGATGCCATTGGGCCTCTTAGCCACCTGGGCACAGCTGGCTCATGTTCAGCTGGTGCTGACCAGCACCCCCAGGTCCTTTTCCACCAGCAGCTTTCCAGACACTCTGCCCCCAGCCTGTAGCACTGCATGGACTTGTTGTGACCCGAGTGCAGGACCCGGCACTTGGCCTTGTTGAACCTCATACCACTGACCTCAGCCTATCAATCCAGACTGTCCAGGTCCCTGTGTAGAGACTTCCTGACCTCCAGCAGATCAACACTCCTGCCTAACTTGTTGTTATCTGTGAATTTACTGAGGGTACACTCAATTGCCTCGTCCAAATCACTGACAAAGATATTTAACAGACTTGGCCCGAGTACTGAGCCCTGGGGAACATCACTTGTGACTGAGCACCAAATGGATTTAACTCCATTCATCACCACTTGTGACAGACCATGCAGGCAGGTTTTTTGTAGTGAACAGACACCTGCCCAAACCATGAGCAGCCAGTTTCTCCAGGAGAAGGTGTCAAAGGCTTTCCTGAAGTCTAGAGAGACAATTTTCACAGATTTTCCCATATCCACTAAATGTGTTACCCTGTCATAGAAGGAGATCAGGCTGGTCAAGCAGGACCTGCCTTTCATAAACACCTTTTTGTCTATACCTGATCCTCTCATTGTCCTTTACATGCCACATGATGGCACTGAAGATGATCTGCTCCTGTAGAAAATCTTGGAGTTTGTACATCTTGGCTACTGTGCAGCTGTGTTTTCTCCACATTTCAAAGAAGACAGAGTGGAGTTAGGGCACAGAAAAGGACAACAGCAACAATTATGGAGCTGGAACAGAAGGAATCCTGCCTTTTAAAATACCTTTTTTTCAATAAGAAGAGTAAGACTGAATGTATGCTAGGTTGGTACATCTCTAGAAGGCTGACTCCTTAGTCATTTGATAAAGAGAAGTGTTTAAGGCAAAGGCATTTCTAAGATATTTGTTTTTTATTTCCAGTTTTGTTTTCAGCTAGACTACTCTTTGTTAAAGTACAATAAAACAAATTGTCAACACTGAGAAAGAATCATGCAGTTGTGAAATGTTTTTTCCTATGATTTAGACCTTTATTTCATGGATATCCAAGTTTATTTCAAATTCAGAATGAAACCAAACATTTATATACTTCAGTAACAGAATCCATACCCTACTCCTCCCCAGTTCAAATAGTACAGCTAAGGAGATTTAAATAAGGATGTGTGGAAATGTAAACTTATTCAAACATTGACGAGGAAAAATCTCAAAAATATCTATCATATCAGTGATAGCAAGAATATGTTTAATACTTCTCATGCATTTCATAAATTTTATTTAGTGGCTTGATGCTAGGAAGTCTCACAACTTTACATGGTTTTTTGATATTGTTTAGATAGCTGTATTCTATCTATATTTTAGAATTCACTTCAGTAGACTGTAACTGAATTCATTTGGAGGACAAAAAGAACTGACAAAGAATTTAGAAAACCAGGATTCACCTATCAGTTCAGGATGCCTGTTGCATACAAGTAATTTTGCATGAAGATCTTAGTAGTCATTTTTCTGAATGAGAATGATTATTATTATGTGAGGATAATACAATGTTTATTAAATGAAACTATAACACATTTAATAATTAAACCCAGCCATTTTGATTGCTCATTTCCCAATTAAATTATTCAATTTACTATCACAAAATGCTATTAAAGAAGGGAAATTGTCAATTTGCTTTTAAATTGATACATCTCTACCTACCAAAACAGAGAAAGAGATGAATGGTGTTTGTGTGGATGTATACTGGTGTCACCCACTGTTCGTCTGAAGTAAACTTAAAACTTTTGGTTTGTCTAGAAATTTATAAACTGACAAAGTAAGAGGTAACCTTTAAATAAATGTGGAGAATGAATGAACTTCTGAATAGAACTTTTTGTAATTGGTGGATTACTTGTCTCCCACTAAAGGGTTTTGATACTGGCTATGGAAGAAAAATAAAACACCTACAGTGGTTCCCGTGTTACTGCAAACAACAGCACTAAACCTGAGGACTATAATTCTTGGAGAAGAGGTAAAAGAGGTTCTTAGATGAATAGAGACAAATTTTGATCCCAAATGGGAAAAAGTCACCCATAAGATTTGCACAAAACATAATGTGTTCCTCCCAGATATTTCTATCACTGCATCTTTCATCTTTCATGTATAATTCTCTGCTTTTTCAGCCTTATTTAATCTTGAAACTGGTTGTGATCAGTTCTACAACTAGACTAGAAGGTGCAAAGCCAACATTTCCATGTTTCTATTATAAGTGTTGTATCAAAAAAGACTGACTTGTTGTTTATCAGTTTCAACTGCAGTTGGACTGAAGAAAAACACAAAGGACTATTATAACATTTTGCTACCCCTGGAACATGTGCCGATACAGAGAATGCTGAATCTTTTTCCAATGTCTCTCTTCTTTCTAATGTTTATTTTCCACAAATAATTTTTGAGAATTTCTGCAAACAAAGAGAAATGAGAAATTCCAAATACACTAAAAACACATTTCAGGGGAGGATAATTGTTTTTCAGTTTTGTTCTTTCTTAGACTTTTGGAACTGTGATTCCTAAGTTTTATTGCTTTTCAGTTTGCAAGTGTGTCTTTTGTGTTGACAATAGATGCATTGTAGCTTCTGCAAAGGATTCAAGGCAAAAATAATTATTTTTACATATTGTGTTACTCCCTTGGGGTTTCTTTATGAAAAGAAACACCATTTTTAGAAAGAAGAATTTTGCCCTCTATAAAACTTGTTAGGGTGTGAACTTTTGTATTACAAGTCATTTATGAAAAAGTAAATTATGGACTCTCCTTAAGACTGTACAGCATTTAATATAAAACCAAATGTGATGGTTTCTAATGAGTTAAAATTCTGTATAGGAGTGACTGTTTCTCACTTTAGAATATTCTATGTGCAGAAGAGTGAACCAGGCATAAATACAGGGGACATGTAAAGCAAAGCAACTGAAAATTACAGCATAGATAATGTAATATATGGTAGGTTATTTGTTAACTGGGGCAAAATATGCAGCTCCACACAAGGCAAAAGGCCACAACTAAATGGCAAAAGGACACCTTACCTAACCTAATAATAATATCCAAGGCCATTTAGAGTGATTGCATAGGCCTCATTCATCTTGCCATTGAATAATGTATTGGAACAGCTTTGCAATATTTTAATTAATTGATGAGTATGTGGTTTCCTTATCCGTATTTTAGCGTTAGATGACCAATCATTGTCATCTGGTCAATTAGTCAATTAATCTTTCCATAATTTTTGTTTCTCAGTGCTTGCGATTTCTTAGTAGAAAATGTGACTCGATGTAAAGAATTTTACAACATTTGTAATATTTGTATTTCAGCCGTTAATCTGATGAAAATATCCAGTAAATAATTCACTAGTTTATGTAAAAATCAAGTGATATTTGAAATGAAGGAAAAAAAGAAAGATACAGGGGTAAAGTTTCATTAACTTTTAATACTTACTTTGGGGATTTTTGGATATAACTGAAATCAGTCAAACACCGTGACATAGGGATTATTTAGAAAAGCTATAGCTCTGTGATAGAGTGAACCGTAGCTCGCTTTCACTTTCCTCAATAAATTCTGGATTTCAGGAGCCTTTGACTGAGTCTTTCTTCTGTACTAAGCCGCACAAACATTGGTAAAAGGATTTTGAAAATGGTTTGTTGTGGTTGTTCAACAAGATACAGTGGTTTTAAGCAAGAAAGCTATACAGTTAAATATGTCTGAAAAGGCTGTAAAGACGTTTGACTTTATAACGCAGGCAAACACACAACTTGAAGCAGAGATTCAACACCATACATGCAGGTGTTTAAAACATGGAGAGTATGTGAGAACTGATTTTTGATGCACTTAAAAAAACCACAAAATATTACAGATTTTTTAATTTTTCTGAAAAAGCAACACATGGTAGGCCATAACCATTTTGTCCACAAATGAAGAAATAGCTATGACATCATTTAAAGAAGAAAACTATCTGTTCTATTTAGGCATCAACTCTTTTCTCTCATCTCAGAAGGCTACTCAACTATAAATTTCAGTTCTATTTCTTACCCTGATTGTCTCACCTCTCTGAAACATAGACACCAAATGTCCTCCTTCCAGCTATCCAGGTCAGATAATTGCTATTCTTTCAGACAGTGGCTTTGGTGTGGAGGAAAGGTTATGACATGCTGTACCAGACACTAGAACTTCCAATCACTTTTTCCTGGGTTCCTTAAATACTTCTCCTAACTCCGCTTAGAATGTCAGTGCTCTGGGGTGTTTCCTCCCTCTCTGATAACAGATTCTGTAGAGGGCAACTGCCACATGAAATCAGCAGCAACTAATTTATTGAACTCTTCCCCATTACTGTCTCAGTAGTTTATTAATTAAAAAATGTCTCCTGAATCAGTATGGACAAAAAATATCTTTTCCCTTGGGAAAGAAATTGCACACTACCGCCTATAAATAATCCTATTTCTCCCAAATTATGGTTTCTGGTTATACTCAAAAGAACTTTATCAGCCAAGAAGACAGTAGAAGTGGCCCTGGAATAATTGTCATAGTAAATCTATTGCCATCTGTCTTCATTACATTAACATATAGGACTAGCTGGTGATGTGCCAATTTCTTTCTGAGGCGGTTCCAGCTTTCTTCCTTGTTCAAAGGATCTACAAATTCTGTTTTGAATGTAGGTGTAAGTACTTAATATTTACTTGCACGTGATTGATATTGCTGGAAAAACATTCCTTGTTGCTCATAGCTGAAATATTTTTCTACATTACTTGAGCACAGAGGAGGAAAGCATTTTTCCATACCTTGCTATGTAGAGGTGACACATATGCTTCAGCTGTTACTGTCTTGATGATTCACTTTATTCCAAAGGTTAATACAGTTTCTGAATGTCATTGACTCTGTAGCATGCAGGAATTTATGATAAAATTACAGGTCAATATATTATGCCTTTCCATTTTTTACTTTATGCAGAATTTAGTGATAAAACAGATGAACTACTTAGGATACTAATTAATAGAAGATACTATATTATACAAATTAATGGAAATTTTTTTCTTGAACTTAATTTTCATTGAAAAAAATACTGCTCAAATATCATGACAGTGTGTCAGCTATTAACAGACAACAACTCTATGAAGACCCTGAAGTGACCCTCATGAAACAAATTCAAAAAAAAAAACCCTGAAGTTCACAAGTTCTTTGCTGTTATTTAAGTAATTTCCCCACATGAAGCACACATGCCCATGTGCAGGTTTTACTTGAGAGGCAAATTAGCTTCTTAGCATCACTGTCTCATCAGATTAAGCCAAAACAACACAAAAAAATCTCTGGGCAAATTAGAAAACTACTGGATTACATTAGTATGCAGAAAAATCTCCAGTACTTCAACACAAAACCAAATTTGCAGCATTCATCCATATTTACTTATGCCAAAAGCACTATTCAACTAATGATAATCTTAAATATAGAAAACAGTCTTGAAATATTTATGTGGTTTTCATATTTTTTATCAATAATATAATATATGCTTGTTTTGTTCAGGACCATTGGCCCAGGCAGAACTGCTAATTATTATTTTTACGTAGGAATCTCATAATCAAGTATATGCAAACAAAATTCCAGATTATACAGCTGCACATCATTCAGAAACACTGTAAGTCATGGTCTTGGCTCTGTGTGGGGCATAAGCTCCTCAATATTTTTATTACCAAAACTTCTTAACCAGAAGTAGGAAGGGATTTTTATTTGACATTATCCAAGGTACTCTATAACCTTTTCCAAAGAGGATTTGCTTGTGTTTGGCTGAATTGAGGTCTGTATTTTACATGATGGCACAGTTCTTCAGTCAATTACTTTATTGTTAAAGTCAATAGATCTTTACTGACTTGAAGTTTGATGTTTGCCCTTCTGTTACAGATTTCAGATTCTCTGCAATGTGAAAATAATCATAGAATGTATCAATGATTCAGTTCAAAGCATGGAAAAAACTTTGCTTATACGTTCACACAAGAAATCTTTGGAAAAACTTTTGCATTCAAAGTAAAACTTGAATATTTTCAGTTTTCACCAGTTGTTCTTTTTCTGGTATATCATCTATTATTCTGTAGAAAAAAAGAACAGCCTGTGAAATTGCAAATATATTCTCTATGTTCCCACTTACACTTTCCTGAGTGTGCCTGTGGTCAGGCATACATAAACATGCACACACCAGCTTAAAAACATATGAGAAGAAAATTGTAAACAAACCACTAGAGATTTTAGTTTGTAATAGTATACCTGGACAGGACTAATATTTTGCGAAAGGAAACAGAAGTTTTGTTTCTTTTGAGAACCTCTGTTCTGTGTATTGCAGGTGGAGCTTTGTTGTGGGTTAAGCTTAGTGGCATAAAGGCCAAATTCCCATCCAGCTGCTCCACCAATTGGACAAGGAAAAAAAGGATGAAAGGCTTGTGGGTTAAGATAAAGACAGTTAGATCACTAACTAGCTACCATCACAGCCAAAACAGACCAAACTTGCAAAAATTTAGGCTAATTTATTGCCAATGAAAATAGATTTAAGTAGTGTGATACAAAAAAAACCAAAAAACAACAGAACTCACAGCAACACCTTTCATCACCCCTTTCCTTGACTCAACTCCTTCACTCCCATCTCCTCTACCCCCACAAAATGACACAAGAGGGAAGTCATGGTCAGTGCCTACAGGTTTCTCTGCTGCTCCTTCTTTCTTGCATTATATCTCTGCTTTGGCATGGGCTGTTCCCATAACACACAGTTTCCTTCACAAAATTGGCATGGGTTTTCCAGCAGTTCCTGTTAGGAAAAATCTGTTCCAGCATGGTTTCCCACATGGACTGTAGGGGAATCTCTGTTCTGTTTCCTGGAGCACCTCCTCTCCCTCTGCTTCTTGACAGTGGGAGAGAAGAGCTCCTTCTCACTCTGTTGTTCCATCCTTCTCTCTCCATCCTGCATTTTCTGCCCTTTTACATTCTCAGAGGCAACACCAACTTGGCTGAGAGTTGGTCTGTTGGAGCCAGTTGGAACTAGCTGTGTCTGCCTCAGTGCAGCCTCAGTCCCTCCTCACAGAGTCTGCTCTTCCAGCATGTCTATGACATCACCTTACTGTGGATAGGGGTCCTATGATATCTTTCAGCTGGTAGGTCTGTAGCCCAAGACATTTTATTTCCCAGTGATTAGTTGACATAACACAAATTATGTTTATGACAAAAAGTTTTCATCTGACAGTCTGCCTATCATAGAGTTCCTATCCTGTGTGGCAATGGCTATGCAAGACTTTCAATCAACCTTCATAATGGAATTGAGGGAATTTCAATTAGCTGAGAGACAAACTCTCTCATGTTTTCCCACTTCACTGACCTCTTTTTTTTCCTACCTTCTTGTAAGTAAAAGAAACATTAGCATGAATCGACCCTACACATCTTCTGCCTTCCTTTCCTCTGAGTTTAACTCAATTGCATTATTCTTAATAGTCTGTCCAAGCAATACTAAATAAATGGCAGGAGGAGGATTATTAGAGTATTATTACAAGTGTTCTTATTTAAAATTGTTCTGTTTCCCATCTTCTTACTTTATTTGATTGTCCCAAGAATGTATAGCATCCTGTTGCATGTTCAAAATGCAATTAAAGCAATTTTAAAATTAGAGGCAATACACCCACAGATGCAGGAAAAACCTGTATGTCTTCAAGGTAGAAATCAGAGTATATGATAGTATGCCACCAAATACAAAAAAACTGTTTATGGGATAAGGACTTAGGACATTATCATTACTCAAGCAATTGAGATTTTGAGAAAAGAACTAAGTGTAATATCTACCTGATTCTGTTCTGAGAGCTGCCAAGTTGGAATCATCCTTTAGGACATTCCCTTTAGTCTTGACCATGGATGCAATTCGGAGTGTTTCTTGTTTCGGAGAAACATGTTTCGGAGTGTTGTGACATTTGTTCTACTGAATTATTACACACTTTTCACTTGGTGACAATAAGCTAACAGTAATTCTGTCTGTGGCTAGACTCTAAAATGCATGTTTCAATACAGACAATAGCATATCCTACCCATTTCTAATAATATAGGTCTAAGATTTCTGCAATAAAGATATCTGTGTGAAGAATACATTTGTTTTAGGAATGAAACAGCATACAAGGATCCTATGTTTAGTAAATTGGCATACGAAAGCGATCATAGCAGTCTACAAAACCACTGTAATCTCCTGCACACAGATGACCTAAAAAAGATCATCTTGGTTGCATTATTATATGAAGTGGTCAACTGAATAAAGGAACTGTCAAAAACTCTACCATGCTTCTTCAATCAATAAGAACAGTTGATTAATATTAGCATGATTTTGCAAATAATCCTGTTCAATTTCTTTTTAGTTTGCTGTTATGTCATGATGGGAGCTGATTATTACAGTAAGTAGTAATTTTACTTCCCATCATGATTTAGCATTAATCTTATGATTACATACTTGGTTTCAATTATTAACCACAAAGGAAACCAGCAATATATTATTTATGGTAATGGACATCAATTTGGATTTCAGGTGTGTTTTGGTTTTGGTAACTTTACTGTGATAGAAATTAAAAATATACCCTCTTTGGCCAAGTATTCAAATTCATGGAATGACTAAATTTGTCCTAAAAAACTGCATGCCAACTACTACGATTGAACAAATACACCAGGAAAACCATTATTACTTTTCATCAGTATAGTGGGAAAGCTATGGACAAATAAGAAGAGTAAAGTCTCGTTTTGAAACTTTTAATGTATGTAAAACAAGAATACACCTAATCATATTGGCTAGCTGTGACTTGTCCGACTAAGACAAAAAGAAAGTCAGGGCAGTGAAATATAAATACGAAGAATAATGATTTTCAGTGAAAAGTCTACTAGACATTGGATAAGGCACTCAGCAAGACTAAAAAAGGGATCAGTTTAAGAGACACAAGAAAATCTGAGGGTTTGTAGCATCATTTTGTTTATACTTCTCTTATCCCAGTTTGCAGAACAATCTGAAAATTTTCATCACAGAGTGAATGAAGGAACCTGAACACAGTAATGAATATGCAAGCAGTATTGTATCATTATAGGTGTAGGAAGGTTATGCCCATTTGAAACCTATTGAATAAAACATCATACAGAAGTTACTAATCAAAATATTCTAATAGTATTATACACCTTCTATTTTTAGTTTGTTTAAGTGCAGATGGATCATGCATGCTCTGATTATACTTGGTGATAGATGCGCAATTTCGGTTAAAGTTCCCTGACCTTGTTGTACACACAAGTTATCCACAACCAAATTTACTCTGGATGAAAGGTGGGTGACATAGGGAGATAAACATAACTCAAGACTTGATCTTCTCTGATAAAAAAATGTCACTAGCAGAGGAATCGTCATTAAAAAAAAAAAAAAAAAGGAAAAAAATCCATCATAACAGTTGCTATGTCTGGAGAAAGAATTTTAAAGCAAATGAGGCCTAGGCAATACAGGTGGAACTTATCTCCAGGGAGGAAAACTTATCCATAACAAGGTGCCCCCATGAAGCCCAGGCAAGCACACCCTAGGACCCTAGATACCCCATTATCTGGATTGGCACTGGAGCCAGAACCGGTGATCTTTCTTTCTTTCTCACTTTCTTCTTCTCTTTCTCTCTCCCTCTCTAATTTCCTTCTCTCTCTTTTACCTTACACCCTACCCATGATTCAAAACATACTAGCATAGGGTGCTTATGCTAGAAGTTAAGGGACTAACTTATACCAATTTCCATGCAATAATAAAAGTCTTTGTTTTTTCTTTTTTTGTGGACCCTTTGACTTGTTTCATTCTTTTTCAAACACAAGCATCTGTGAATTTCGAGTGCTCCCTTCCCCTTAAGTGCAGTCTGTATTAATAGGAGCTTTGAAGGATTACTGCTTCTCTCCTACCACTTCACTATCACACAGCTTAAAGTTTCTTTCTCTCTTTCAAAACTGATTTGTATGTTTTTATTTTGTTTTGCCTCTGACAATCACTGCCCTTCATTATCCTGGTAGTACAAAAGTGAACGCAGTTGCCTTGTTGAGATTTCATTATTGTTGATAGTGTTTAAATGTCACTCCATAAAAACATCATTAAATGCTTTGAAAACAACAAAAAAATAACCTCAAACCAAAATACAGTATCACCTGAAAGAATTAAGTGGAAGAGCAAGTCAGTTTTCTCTCTTGTAAAGTGTCAACAGGTGGTGATGGATAACAGCCTCACTCACGAGGGTTCAGCAATATGGATGTCAAAGAGAGAATTGGAGCATAGCGACATTTAGGAAGATGGAAATGCAGAAAAGTACAAAAAGAAAACAGATACCACCTCAGCACTTTTATTTACTAGCTAACCAGTGACAGAGAAGGGCAAGAGACAAGTTTATCTGAGGGGGAAAAACAGAGAAAAAATTGCTAGTTTTACAGGAACAAGAAGGCAAGCAGAACACTTTTCAATCATTGACATAATTTATCCTTTTGCTTGCAGGTGTTGGAAAAGTTGCATAATTATTTGAAGTATACATATCAAATTATACTTTTAAGTTATTTTGAAGAGCAACCCCAATGTATATTTTCACCAATTTTACTCAGTGTTGTGCAGTGTGTAGGCCACTTGTGTCCATTTAAAAGAGAACAGGAACCTTTTCTCCCTTATTTGTGAAGACAGGAAAGAACAATATTATTCTATTGGAAAAACGCAAAGTTTTCACTCCTCTGTCCCTTCCACCCCCAACAGAAAGTAGGACTCCATAGCAAAGAGTGGAGGGCAAGATCATAGCTCTTAGCAATGTCAGTGGCTCGTTATCGCTTTGCATTTATGTCCCAGTACCATCTAATTAGCTTGCTTTGTGATTTACTGACCTAGCTTCATTTGGCATTTTACATCATAGAGAAATAGAAGCCCCAGTGCTTTTCTGCAACTGGGGACAGCAGTCTGCCATCTACACAGGCTTTATTACAGAGAAAGGCAGAATCTTCCATGCATCAGAGGACATTATTAGAGAGGGTTGGTTATTTTAAAGCCATCTCCATTGTAACAGATATTATCACCTGTGAGACAAAAAAAAAAAAAAAGGAAAGAAAGAAA